>OX632364.1:30674635-31209635 GCA_951751655.1 Ophion costatus | reverse complement strand
AAGCATCGTATATACATTATTATAGCATATAATAATTATTTAGCATTATTAAATTAGGTAATTATGCAGTTTGGCGCCTTTTCCGAAAAACGACGGGAAATTTTTTTTTTCGCCATGGGGTTGTTTATTCCATCATAAAAAATGATATTTCGTCGGGGGAGGCTGACATTTCCCATAAACTCCATAAGTTATGGGGTTTTGAAGTTTGAGATTTTTAATTTTTTTTTTTTTGTTGGGAATGCGTTTGCGTGTGCATGTGTGTATATGTGTGTTTAGTAAACAGTCGAAATACGTTCAAAATTTAGGTGGTCCTGATTAGGACCAATTTAAATCTTGAAAAATACTGATATAGTTGACAGTCTTGAAAAAGACTCATATCAGTTTCGAAAGTCACAGCTCCTTTAGGGTTCCGATGATGTTGAAACCCAAACAAACACACACACGCACGCACATATAGCAAAACAAATCTACACACAGTACATTCGACGATTTCCAGACTCATTTTCAAAATAATGACTCATTTTCAAAATATGGAACAGAGACTTTTTTTCTTTTAAAAATCTCTTTCCAGCATCTTGGGGGGGCTGCGTCCCCTCCGCCCTCGCAGGGGCGCTGCCCCTTGACCCCGTCGGGGGGCTTTCACCCCCCCGAACCCCCCCCCCCGAGGGTGCGTTGGATAGTGGATTTGAGTTGAAAGTCGTTCCAGAGCCGACACACACTGCCAAAATGCATGAAAATGCCCTATTCCATCATGCGTTTTCTCAAACTTGAAAACCCCATAACTCATGGTAATTATGGAGAATGTCAGCCTCCCCCGACGAAATATCATTAGTTAGGACTAATAGAGGCAGTTTGTGGCGAAAAAAAAAATTTCCCGCCGTTTTTCGGAAAAGGCGCCAAACTGCATAATTACCTTAAATTACTATATAGTTACCGTACAACATCATAAGTGTCGTCATATCTAGCAATTAGAAAAAAAAGTTGAAGCATTTCATTGTATCATAAATATCATGTATTTATGATACAATGAAATATTAAATATGTAACAAGAATATATAAACTTATATATATCGTACGAACATCAGTGGATCGAAAAGTCACGTCCAGGTCGTAATTGGCACGTTGGATTATGAGAGATATTCGGATAGAATTAGAGAGCCTTTCGGGTGCGAGGCGATAGATATATGGCTCATTTCGTAGCTGGCTCTTGACTCCCCTCGATTTAACGTCATCTCACCCTTATTTCGTCCAACGAAATTGTTAATTCACGTCGAAGAACTCTCGATTAAGAGTCCCCGTGTTTTCCCCACTGTCCTGTTCTGGTCCCTTTTTGTCAAGGACGAACATTTTGCTTCAATTTTGACTACAATATGAGACACGCCGCGGCCTTGAGTGTAAAAACTCGTCGTTAATTCGGTCAAACGCGCTGGTCAACTTCGTGCCGTGAAAAAATGATAAATGTTCTGTTATTTATAATTATTGAACAAGTATATGTTTATATTCGTTAGTTCGGGATTATTTTTTGTTTAGGTGCCGTAATCATCGTCCATTGTTCTAATTCGGGCAAAATGGAAATATTTGCCTTGAACGTTAAGCACCGGAAATTTGAGTGGAATTTGTCTTCGGTGTTGGTCATTATTCAACAGCGCAAATAAATTCTCGACGCATTATCCTTTCGCGAATTTGTTCCAATCATTCGAGAGCGTCGGGTCGATGATAAACTAACGGCAGGGCCCGACTGGTAATTCAGCCAGGGCTTTGACTAGGCCCCGATTATATTTCCCTTACTCTGAAAGGGTCCTAAAATGGCACCCGAACAGGTCCCTTTGAGGCTGGTCACGCTTTGTCGACGAGGGCCTTAAGGGGTTTATAAATCAGGGCCCGACTGGTTGCGTCAACAGAACCCAATCGAAGCCATGAAGCAACCCTATTACTGCCATATAACGATCAACTTTATTAGTGGATACATAGCAAGCGAGGTGTTAGCAATAATAAAAACTATTTTCTTCAAATAAAGCATTATTTATTGTTCACCTCGAAATTATAAAATAAAAAACAAGTTCAGTTTTACAGTTTATATTGTATGCCCTGTAACAACCACTCCCCTGATGAATCCCGTCTGGGCCCTTAATCATTTTACTCGCTACGACCTTTTTTAAATAAATTGCCCAACCCTGGTATTTTCCTGTCGGGGCCTAGTCCGATTGTGTTGGGAAAAGCCCTAGTAGGGAATCCATACTCAACCCTCACGGGGCTCGATTTTTTTTATGGCTGCCCTCCCAATTGCTTTCACGGGAATCGTTTTATTTTTTTGCATCAACATTTTTTTTCAATCGATAATTATATTCTTCGGAGGAAATGTCATGAATATGAATTTGAAAAAATTAATCACCTTGTGAATAATTATTTTGTGTATTTTAGCTAAGAATTTAAAAAAATTGAGAATTATTCGGGAATAAATCAATCGTGGATTATTAATTGATAGCAATGTTGATCGAGATTAATTAAGATCCATATTTAGATTGATTGAGATTAATTAAGATTGATATGAAGATTAATATTAAGATTAATATTGAATTAAGAATTGATCGTGAATTAATAATTGATTAAGATTAATATTCAGATTAATAAAGAATCATGAATTAATCGTAACATAATTAATCCTCAATATTTTTCAATACGAGTAATTAGTAATTGAATAACAACGAATCACTCATTCAATAAAATTGCTTAATTCTTTTTACGCCGATGTTTTTCTCTACATCGAAAGTTTTATTTGCAAAAAAAGCCTGATCGATTTCGACGATGAGAAAAGAAAGTCCAAATGAATGATCAAAAATGGCTCGATAAAATAGCCTTGTTTTTTTGACATGCAATATTCTTCTTCACGCGCAAAATTTGTACCGGCGAAACAACCAATTAGTTTGGAATTATTAAAGTAAAGAAAATTCAATTATTTTATAAAAAATTCAATAAATCCCAGCGTTTTCACACGTCGATCGTTCAAATTAATTCAACTTATAAATTAATTTTCCCCTGTATCAATTAAAATCAGAGATCTCCGACGTAGCGCTAAATTATAATTCTTCCAATAGCTCATGCATCATTTAATTTTCTCATCCGCGTTAATTCACCCGAACTTCCCCACCGCCGCGTCCAGCGGAGATTTTTCCCCGCTGCTGCAGTCTCTTCTTTATTCATCTTCTTTTTTTTTTCTTTTTTTTTTGATTTATCGTTATAACAGTGTATAGACGAATTTTAATATCGGAAGTGATGGAACAATTTTCTCCGGCGCGTTTGCACGGGGTACGAAGTATTATGAGCGATAAACGAACGGCCCGCATAGCGGCACTCACCTCCGCATCCCTCCAATCCCCTGGATCGGGCACGGTATATTACGAGGTGTTATAAAACGCGAGAGAGGAAATAAAGCGAAAGGATATGAAACGCGGGATGGAATGAGGAGAGAGAAAACGAAGGGGGAACAAGAGGAGTCGATAACACGTTGCGTAAACGCTCAGAGGAGGCTTATTCCCTCCCCCCCATCCGCCTTTTCCGTTCGAGCGTTTCCTCTCCTCTCGTCCAACGCACACACACACACACACACGGGCGCCCGCGCTTACCATTCCCCGTTGTTGAAATTATTTTCATAGCTCAAATTTACGGAGTGCGTTTAAGCGCGTTCTCAACGAGGATGGCCATTCTTCGCCCCCTTCGGCCACCCTGCACCCGTATCGATGTGCCGGCCTGTGGGGCTCGCATTCCATAGAGGGGGCGTACATAAATTACGTAACGCAATTAGGGGGGGGGGGGGTCGGCCTGGCGTTACGGTGTGCGTACGTGGCGGCGGGGGGGGGGGGGGGGGTTGCGTTACGTCACGATTTTTTAACTGCCAGAAATAGCAAAATTTCTGCATATTGAAGTTAAAAAAATGTTAAACTCATCTTTCAGAATGGATGAAGTGCAAGCTATTATCATTTTAAGAAATATAATGAAGATGAAAAACCGTCATATCGCCCGCGAATTTGTACTTTAATGTAAGTATCAATATTCAAGAAAAAAATATAACTTTATATCAAGAAAAATGGAACGAAAACTTTGATCGCGATTTTCTCGAAACTACTTTTTTCGACCTTGTCTCAGCGAATACTCAAAAACTTATTAACCGATTGTCAATTTTTTAAAAACATTTTCGTAATCGCAGTGACTGAGGTTGTACGTAGCCGATTTTTTACATTTTGATCACTACTATTTTTAAAGATGCTTGAGTACAAAAAAGGGTCTTGAAGATAGAAAAATATGTCCAACTGTCGGCATTTTGTAAAAAAAACCAAAATAAAAAAAAGGCTACGCGTGACGATAGCGACATTTTTATAAATATCGCTAAATTGTTGACTTTTTATTTACAGATAACCTTTCATAAAGATATCGATGGTACAATGAAAATAATTTTTTTCATCGCCAAATCAGGGTTAATTTTTTTTTAATTCATAAAAATTGGTATAAAACTAGAAGAATATATACTTCATAAAATGAGTAAAAGCCCGATCCTTTCATAATTAGTTATTTCTTTGAAAAAAAAACGCAATCATTGGCGACAAAGCACCCGTTACGTAACGGAATAAAGGAGGGGGGTCAGGGCAGGCGTTACAGTTCTATTACGTTGGGGGGGGGGGGGGGGGTCAAAAGTTGGGAAATTCTGCGTTACGTATTTTGTGAACGCCCCCAGATATACATCTGACTGGCAATATACATTAGACTGGCAAAAAAATATGCCCGATACGGGCTCACTCCCTGAAATATTACTCGACAATGAAACAAAGAATCTCGTGTACGGAGCAGCCTGAAGGTTAATTGTAACAGGTGACTCATGAGGTTTTTTTTTATTCTTCATTTGATTTACACGTGATAAATTATCGTTTTCTTTCTCAATGCAAACCATTTTCGATAGATACAATCAATGAGTGGTCTGGACCAATCAGTGTGATTATTATACATATAGTAAACGGATTTACAACCCCAGGTTAAGGCAGGATTCTACTTTGAGACTTTGAAAAAATCGCATTTCTTTTTACATTTTTCGAAAGTAAATATATTCGAGAATATTTCTTAACATTTTTAATTGATTTAAGCAGTCTAACTGTACTTTTCCGCCCCTCAAACGTAACTACCCGAGCGCGCTAATTCGACGCGCGGACCCAACCTGTTACCTGGCTTTGTTCGCTCGAGCAGCTGCTGTCAGCAACTTTGAACGCGTTTATCTCGAAACTACTTTTATACACTTCTTGATGCTAAATTTTCCGAAACTACTGAACCGATTCTTATGAAAATTTAACCACTTATTCTGAAAATCTATAGCAACCGGCTGAACTAGAATTATTTAAAAATGTTAATTCTTACTATTTCTTTTGCAAAAAGCAGTGAAAAAACATGCAATTTTTTTCTTCCTTTTTTTCGTCGCTGCTTTGTTATTTTTGCACGTACATTAAAAATTCTAGTTCAGTCGGGTGCTAGTGATATATTGAATCTAAAAATTCAAAATTTTTCCTGCTTCAGATTGTCCATTTTTGAAATTTCAACATCAGCGCAGACCCACCTATTAATCGAGGCGTTGTATTCAAATGGTGTTTTTGTATGTTAAAAGTGCATAAAATATATAATAAAATTTTTTTAAATGTAATTCAAGAGTGTATTTATTAAGCCTGACAAACCCTACATCAATATGTTTATTCATAATCTCATTAAAAATTCATAAAAATAGCCTTTTTTCGAGCGCCCAAAGTAGAATCCTGCCTTTAAGCCTTTGTAATCATGCATTCTTTCTTTTCAATCTTGATCAATAAGTTTCGAAGATTGGAAAGAAGAAATGCATGATTACAAAGGCTTTAATTTGGAGTTATAAGTCCGTTTACTATGTATAATAATCACACTGATTGGTCCAGACCACTCATTGGTTGCATCTATCAAAAATGGATTGCATTGGAAAAGAGAACGTTAATTTACGACGTGCAAATCAAATGAAGAATAAAAAATCGCCATGAGTCACCTGTTAGAATAAACCTACAGGCTGCTCCTTCCACGAGCTCCTTTGTTTCACTATCGAGTAAGATTTCAAGGGGTAAGAGTCCGAATCGAGAAGATTTTTTTTTGGGCCACACTAATGTATATGTTTCTCGGGGTCCTCTCGTCATCTATGGCTGGTTGGAACTTTTAAAAATATCGATTTTTAGTTTTCGACAAATTCTCTGAACCTCAATACTTCCTGATGCCAGTTGTCAAAGATTACTTGGTACTCTATGTTCACCACAAAAAGATGACGCGAAATTTAAAATGTCACCCTTTATGAAATTTCCGACATATTCTCTGAAAATTTCACGTCGTTTTGTTCAAGTGAGGGAGTTATGGGCGTTTAATAGTAGGTTCCGCGGACCGGAGAACTTTAAACGCGTTATTTTTCAGAACGACGCTTCATAAATCGGTAACCACGCTCAAGAGATTACGGGTCAGCCAAGTGCTGTAGGAATTCATCAGTGGTGGAAACGAGAAAACGCCTTTCGTATTTTTACAGATTTTAATTTGAGCGTCAAAGTTTTTGCCCATGTGAAAAAGAAATTCAAGTGGACGTGGAAGGAAAAAAAGTATAATTGAAGTGTGGAAAATGCGTTATTGCAATCGCTTTGTTTTTTTGCATGAACATTTTTTTTCCATTGAGGATTTTATTCGTCGTAAAAAATCTAATTAGGGTATTTCGAAAAATGTATTTACATTATCAATAGTTATTTTATATAATTTAGCTACAGAAATTTTCAAAATTGAGAATCAATCGTGAATATATTAATTGTGAATAAATGATTAATTAAGATTCATATTAAGATTATTGAATATTCATATTGAAACTGGTTAAGATCAATCACAATTAATACTAAGAATAATTAAGATTAATGTTAACGTGGATTACGGTTAATATTGATATTGATAAAGAATAAAGAGTTAATTGTTAAAACGATGTTGGCCAAATGTTTTGGAAAACGAAACATTAGTAGTTCAATACTAACAAGTCGATCCGTTCAAAATTGAGGGAGTCAAGGGCATTTATTGGCAGGTTTCGCGACCCGGTGAAATTCAAACGCGCGTTTCTCAAAATGAATTTTATGAAAAAGATGACTACGATATCACAGAAATCACCGAGTGATCAAGTTAAAATTATACGAGCATGTTTACGTACCAAAAAGCAGTGCTTGGACGGAGGATTTTTTTTTCGATGCATAGTTTTTTATCTACGAAATCAGAGCGTTTTCCCTCCGAGAAGTGATACTTTCACATTGGGCTTCATTGAATTCTCACCCACACACTAAATAATTTCGTGCAGAAAATAAATGCGTATGATTTTTTAAAATTTCGCATGCTTTGTTTCCGAGCAGCAGTGGTCACCGCGAAGGACGTTTTTTCAAACATTGGTTTACACAAACCATTGTTTCTACCACGTTTATAAATATTTTTCAATACAGAAATTGAAAAAAAAAACTTAAACCCATACTTTCTTTCGGAAAAAAATAGATAACCTGCTCATGTATGCCCAAAAAAAATTCACGAAAATACCTCTTTTTCCCAGCCACGAGCTAGGTGTGACCCATTTAATTGAGATTTTTGCCTGGTTCCGTGGAGCCCCCACCTCTATACAATTACCGAGTTGGATCGGCAGAACGAGCGGTAATTTATCGGCACGGGCGTAATGCATTTTTGATTCGCGATATGGAACCTTTTGATATATTGCACGCCGTTTCAACGGGTTACATATAGTTCGCGGCCGGAAAAAGGAGGTGTATTCGTGAATTTTTTTTGGCAAATCGGTGTCGGTTTTTAACTTTTTTTTTCATAGTAAAGGGTATCATTTCAAGTACCTTCGACAATGTTTTTTATTGGGAAATATTTTCAAACGACGGAGATACAGTAAATAGCACAGTCCGTTGTGCAAAAAAGGTCCCTCGCGGTGACCACTCCTGTTCCGGAACAAATCATCTGAAATGAAAAAACCAAATGAATTTAGTTTTTGTCCTGTATTATCTAGGCTTTAATCGAAGGATTCAATAAAATAATGATTTTTGAAAGAATGGTCGCCGATCGAAAGTGATCGTCGAAATTTCGGTGAAACAACACTGTTTTCCCTGATATATAACAAAAAGTATGCATTGAAAAAGAAATCTTTCGATTAAGGACTGCCTTTCGATAAACAATAAAAGTCTGTGAAATTCGAAGCAGATCGGTTTAGTTGTTTTCGAGATATTTTGGTCCCCAATTCTGAAAAAGTCATTCCGCGAAAAACGGGTTTAAAGTTTTACGTCAGGTATATACGGAGGTTCGCCAGACCCAGCTGTGAACGCTCACAATTCCGCCAATTTTCAACGGACCGACTTAAAATGTTGTGTTTTGTAACCTGTACAAGAATCCGTCGAAAACGAAAAATCGATTTTTTTTTAAGTTCTAACTAGGTGTAACCCCTAGGTTAAGCGTGGAGCGTTTTTTTTTACAAAATAACTTTCGAGGGAGCAGATAGAAGCGTTCTCGGCGATCTCCCAGGACAGAGATCGTTGACTGGGGCCAACACTCGGAGGGGCGACCGCTCAGTGGTGAGTTTTCCGAGTTTCTGATAATGATGGCGACTGATTGGCGATGATTAGACGCCTGTATCGGCACAGGTTTTCCCCAGTCTTCCCGTGCACTCGTGCAAATGCTCCCGAAGGTCTAGAAGACCTCGAGTGAGGTTCTGGAATCCAATCGTGCAAGCCAGGGGCGGACAAGTGAAAATAGAATTCAATACCCTCGCATCAAGAGAATTTTCCCTAAAGCGCAGTTCTTATTCGATTGACTGAAAATTCCCATTGCGCCCTTGGCGGTACGGAGGGGGGGGGGGGGCGGATCAAACGCGGTTCTGCCTCACTTTCCAAACAAGGAACCACTATTTCTACCTTCCAACCATACGACCGTCATCTGTTCCGTCCATGGTGCTTCGCTGGTCCTGGGGAAGGACTTCCGGTCGTGACTCGCAAGTGGAGGGCTTGGACACGGGGAGCCCGGAAGTTACCGGCAAGATCTTCCCCCACGGAAGACGAAGAACACGAAACGAGCCGAGACCGTCGTACGCTCCAACGTGATCGGGACACACGGGTGAGCCTCTTAGCTATCCCTTTGGAAAATGGAAACGGGTTACTCTGCCCGGAAGAAATCTGACGTCGTTTCTCTCGGTTTTTCCTTCTTTACACTATTCTCTTTGAACGTCGCGTGCATGAATATTTATAGGATCATGAATATTTACGATACTCAAAAGTACGTATTCTCTCTTTTTCTCTCTCTCACTCTCCTTCTTTCTCTCCCCCCCTCTTAGACGTGTCCATTAACCGTCCTCCTTTTCTCTCTTGTTTCGGATTTTCCTAACCCTTGCATGGTATTTCTTCCTTCGCCCGCGTTCGCCCCCCGCCGCCTCCTCGGGGTTCCGTTCCATTGGGTTGGTCTGCCCTCCCTCTCGTCTTGTTCTTAGTTCCTCGGCCTTTCTTTCTCCCACGGCAAGTTCATATATTCTATGTCTTTCAAGAGCTCCCCTAACCTTTCTACGTCCACCCCCTTGGCTCTCGCTCTATCTCTCACTTGATATATATATATACAGGGTGAGGCACATAAACGGTTACGGAGGAATAGCACTCATACTATTGATCATATCCAAAAATGTTTCAGACAAAAGCTTCCGTCCTCGAGAAGGCCGTCATACTGGACCACCCTATTTTTTTAATCGGTGGAGGTGTTGAAGCTACGTCAAGGTCAACTTCACTTTTTATAATGGAACCATGTATTTTTTTTCGATGACATTATTACCGATTTTAAGACGAATTCAGCTACCTACAACACAAGGTCATTCTAGTCACGCAAAAAAATACACGGTTCCATTTTAAAAAGTGGAGTTGACCCTGACGTAGCTTTAGCACCTCCACCGATAAAAAAGTAGGGTGGTGAAGCATGACGGCCTTCGCAAACACTGAAACTTTTGTCTGAAACATTTTTGGATATGATCGATAGTTTGAGTGCTATTGCTCTGTAACACTTTATGTGCCCCACCCTGTATATATATCTTGCTATCTCCCCCCCCTCTCTCGCTCTCCCTCTTCACCCCAGGAAAATGGAAATACTTTAACGTTGCGGAAATTTGCAAGACAAATGCGAGCCCGGATCTGGCGAAGCGGTCTCGCTACTGGTACAGAATGGAGGACGGTGATAGAGAAGACGGCTGGCCAGCTAGAAAGGCTGAAACATTAATCACTGCGTTAATCTTTTTATCGAGGGCGGGCACAACTGTGAGAGACGAGAAAGGACACTTTGTTCAATTTTCAGGTCGCGCCTTGGCTAAATTTTAGTACTTTGAACGTGGGCACCGGATTCTTTAATGGGCATACACACACAGGGGCACGCACACAGTATGTGTACGCGTGTAGTGTGAGGTAATGAATAGGACAGACGCGCGACGGTATCGAGATAAATTGGTTCACGACTGCATCACATATATACGTTCTGCAATGCAGCTTTTTTTCCTTTCAATGTTTCTTCGTATGCCCTTGCGGACTTTTCCATCCTCTTATACTTTTACCCCAGAGTTTCACTTCACATTTTGCAGGTCTTGGGAGACCCCCAGAGTGCCCCCCCCCCCCTCCAGGGAGTGGAACCACCAGAGTGCCCGCCCTGCTCTCTCTCGATGCAGCAGAGTATGGCGTGTGCCCACGAAGGCACGGGGGATTTGTAAAAAACCTGCGTCGATACAGGCTGTTGTTTTCGGGTGAGTTTATCAGCGGAAACTCGGTAAACTTGCCGTCCTGCTCGTTAGTCGGCGCGCTGGGGCTGAGCGGCCACTCATCCGAATATTGGCCGAGGCCAAAGCAGATTGATGCAGTTATGGAATTGAGCGATTGCCAATGTTCGTGTGTCGGTGAATAGCGTCGAGTCGTAAAAAAAAATCAACTGTTACCCCAGTGCCACCCTTCATTGGTCCTAAAAGATTTTCCGTACAGCAATGATGACGTTAAAACTACTGTTCGTTATTCATCAGCTTAGAATGCTGCGCGACCATATATGATTCCATCGATGTTTATTATATCAATATTAATCTTAATCAGAATAGTACCAATACTAATCTGATTAGTATTGTAGTATAATAGTAATTAGTATATAGTAATATTAATCAGAACAGTACCAATACTAATCTGATTAGTATTGTAGTATAATAGTAATTAGTATTAGAGTAACTTGGTATAATAGCAATGGTAATATTTTCCTTAATATTAATAATAATAGTACACGTAATCCTCCCCGTTGGTTCACCTAGGCGTGGTGGCGTTTCCTGCATTAGCAGGAAACTAACGAAATGCATTAGCCTGCATCCAGCAGGAGGGGAACTAACGAACCCAACAAAGACAAGAAGAAGACACATGGACAAAACAAAATACCCCAGGTGGTAACCCTTCAACGGGGGAAATCACCCTGAGCTTCGACCGGGTGCGAGCCCCCGTGGCTCTAGGCACCAACACGGATTGTGGGGGCTGCAGAACATACCTTACATCGATCGCTCACAAGACAAACGAGGGCAGGATGGACAGAGACCGCAACCTGCTGGAGGCTCATACTAGCCGGACGAGACATAGTAGCGTTTCCAGCAACGCGAGCCTCGCCAGCTTCGAGGGTACAACCGAAGATGGTCTACTGATGAACGTGACCACAAATGCGTGGAACTGCAGAAAATTGACAATCTCAAGGAGCAACTGCAGACACTCCTTGAGAGAGTCAAAATCATGCAACAAAAGACAGGTAAACAGAAAAACGTGAACAGAGAAACGAAGGATGGTATAAAAGTCATCACGGAGGCAGCTGAGGTCGCCCTGGGTAAATGCGAAAGGCTCAGGAACCTAAGGACAGCCAGACAAAACGTAGGAACGAAATCGGACCAGAGCCCGAAATGAAAACGAGATATGATTGAAGCCAGCCCTCTTCAACAGCCGGCAAAAAAACGACTGGTGACTGGCGACACGCACGCGCCAGAGACGAGCTGGAAAACACAGACAAAGAATAAGAGACAGGAGAAATGAAAAACGGAACCGAACAGACAGACAAACGAGGACAAGAAACAGGCATGGCAGGATAGACCGGGCCCTAAGCCCGGGAAACGGCTGTCCTCGTCAAGCCTCAGCACGGAAAGACGTATACAGTCGTACTGCAGCACGTAAATACTAAGGTAAACCCTACGGCGGCAAGGTGACGGTGAGGGGATACCGCAAGACAAAGGACAGGTGATTGCTTTTCTAACTGCAGATGGGACGAGAGGGGGGCCAGAGGTTCCAGCACTCCCTCCAGAGCGCGGTTGGGCAGGAGGGGCGCGACTGGGTCATGATTCCCAGTACATCGCTGGAGATTGTGGACCTGGAATGCGTCATGACTCCCGAGGAGGTAGCGGCAATCCTCAAACGAGAGGCAGGACAGGAACGGGATCTGAGGGTATACATCTTCGGCTCCAACAAATCCGAATAGTGCATGACCATGTGCGTGCTGGAATCGCCGCGAGCCATGGACCTACTTGACAGACAGAGAGTCAAGAGGTTGTTACGGACACACGAGACGGAACTGCAAAGGATCAGACAGGATGGACTGCTGTGGGAAGTGCGGAGACGTTCGCCGCGTTGGTAAGGTGTCAAAACGGACCAATCTGCTTCCTGTGCACCGAGGCCAAGAAACTGAATGTGGCGGGCACCAACGCGTACGCCGTCTTCAGGGCCACCCTGAAAGAAAGCAGGAACGAGACGAAGACATGACGACGGTCCTTCAGGAAGACCTGAACCGAAGTCAGACGGCACAGTTACTGCTACGGCAACTAGCTGACGAATTTGACGCGACGATACTTATTCTGCCTGAACAAAACCGAGACAACGGTAAGAGGGATCCTCACTCTCCATCGGCCTACAGCCCGCTAAACCTACTCAAGACGACATGAAAACTGTATGAACAAATGATCAGGCCCAGACTAACGGAAGCAATAACTGCCGCTAGAGGATTTTTGGGCCGACAGCGCGGCTTCAGGAAAGGACGGTCGACAATTGGAGCAATCCGAGACGTGCTGACAGCCACGTCGGTGGCCAGTGCTGTCCACCAGACTGGACAGCACTGCCACGGAGTTCTATGTAGGGGTTACGGACTCACACGGACGGCTGAGAGTGCGGCGGAGAAAGTCAAATCTCTGGCCGACTGATAGTAAACATAATAGAAACCAGACCGAGTAAACGAAGATTCCTCAGGTCGACCATCCACTCCATCCTCCTATACGGCGTGGAAATATGGGCGTGCGCCTATATGACTGTCTCGGCAGGGACAGTTCTGGTCGTGTGGGATCACACAAAGGGGTGTGATCCCGGTCGATCTCGGTCGATCTCGTAGCGATTGAGCACAGGAGAATTTACCATCAGAGTACAGAGACGGGATGGACAGATACGGCAAGAAGAGAAAGGGAGACGACAATACAAGAATGACAGATGAGATGAACAAAAGAGTACAGCAGCGACGTGGACAAAACGACTCATACCGCTAGTGAAACCGTGGATTGGACGGAGCGGCGGGAAGGTGAACTTCTACCTCACACCTAAAGTATCCTTGTCCTGACGGGACACGTATACTTTGGATGATATTTACACAACATGGGGAGGATGCCCGGCTGAAAGTAATGCTAACGCAGTTCACCCCCGGGCATCGGATAGAAGGGTTTTACCCCCGTCCTGACTAGAAAATCCTTTTTTGGCCAGGGGCGGGGGAGGGGGCGGTTTAACCGGTATGCATCTCGGGGAAACCCCTGGCCGAGAGGGATGACCCCCTCCGACCGTTATGCAGCGGGATGAGAAGCCGGCACATGGGCGTCAACGGTGCTCTGAGGTTAATGGGGCAACCTCTAACACCCGGCGCAACGAAGACACCTGTAATGTTTTTTTCCCATTTTTTGTCCCCAAAGGATTTTTTTCCACATTTTTGCCACGATAAAAAAATAGCACTCGTAACAACAACAAAATAATAATATTAAAATTTTGATGGTATTGATAGAAATCTCGATATTAATTATAATAACATAGAGACAATATATTAATAATAAAAATAATGAATAATAATATTATGATAATAGAAATAAATACATCAAAATAATACAATAATAATAATATTACAATAAGTGTAATAATAAAATAATATAATAATAATAAACAAAGAATAAGAATAAAAAAATAATACAAATATTGTCACTGTTATTGAGAAAACTGTCAATATTGATTATAATCATATACAAACAGTAGAGGGTGGATAACATAGGAATGAAACTTTCACATCCTTTTCATCAATGACCTAACCTCACGGAATTAAAATACATTTTCGTATGCAGAAGAGTCGTTCCCGGGTCGCTCTTCCACATAGTATAATCCACTGGCTTTATACGGCGTTTATATAGACACACACAGCCAGAACAGGATTTGGTTCTTATTACGAAAGAGAGGACGAGAAAAATATGCATGTACGTCGAATGAGGAGGCTCCGATTTCCTGGCGGACGAACAAGTAGATATATGTGTGTGTGTGTGTGTGTGTGTGTGTGTGTGTGTGTGTGTGT
Source organism: Ophion costatus (assembly GCA_951751655.1). Lineage (NCBI taxonomy): Eukaryota > Metazoa > Arthropoda > Insecta > Hymenoptera > Ichneumonidae > Ophion > Ophion costatus. Next base: position 31,194,965 of record OX632364.1, on the reverse strand, counting down.
GTGTGTGTGTGTGTGTGTGTGTGTGTGTGTGTGTGTGTGTGTGCGCGCGCGTGTGTGTGTGTGTGTCAGAGAGAGAGAGAGAGAGAGAGAGAGAGAGAGGGAGAGAGAGAGAGACAGAGAGAGAGAGAGAGAGAGAGATAAAGAGAAAGAGGACGGTCCTCGAGGATCGTCCGAAGTTGTATTGGTGAGGAAGATCGGCGTTATCATAGAAATCGCAACATTACACGTGGCATATGGCAACCAACCGGATTATTAGGCTGACTATTTCCTCTCGTCCTCTCTCGTTCTCCTTCAACGAATTACGCCTTCTTTTTGCAGCGAGCTCTCCTCCACGTCCAGCAAAAGCGGCTCAGCTTTTGGAACTTAATACACCGAAAACGCGCGCAGTAGCTACTCCTGCTGCACCAGGAATTTCCGCTTGTACTCTGCCTCGACCCGCCTTGCAACGATCCTCTTTTCCGTATCCTCGCACACATTTATCCGCTCTCCTGGGCTGCCGGGTGCACAAGAATCGTCATAAGAGTCCTCTCCACCGGCTGGTCGGACTATTAACCACCCCCCCCTCCGCGCCCCACAGCTTCCTCAATCACTTTCATCCCTTGATCTCTTTTCATTTCTGTCGGGTTTTCTGTCTTCCATTTTCTTCCTTTCTCGCTTTCTTTCTCCCTCTCACTGGCACCCTCTCTTTCTGGCGCTCCCACATTCTCCTTACTTCTCTCTGTATTTTTCCTCCGCAATATATAATGCTCCCTCTTTTATTCACCCTACATATACCATACTTTTCGGCCGCAAACTTTTGAAAAATTTGGTTCGCAGACGTTTTATTATCTTTCTCTTTCTGTCTGTCTGTCTGTCTGTCTGTCTCTCTCTCTCTGTCTCTCTCTCTCTCTCTCTCTCTCTCTCTCTCTCGCTCCCTCCCGCTCTCTGGCTGCCTCTTGCTTTTGGCGCATTCCCCAATTAGTCCAACAGTTAAATAAACTAATAAATAATTGGAAGACAAAATAATTGTCAATGATAATAACGAGAGCGAAAATTTCCGGTCGCCAAAATCTCTTTTATTACCGTGGTGTTTGCAGTAGTTCTCATGGTGGCGAGCTTTTGTAACGTTTCAACGTTTCTAATTAATTAGTCCCCTTTTGTTGCGTAGTGGCCGGTAGCAAACTCAGAACCAAACGCGACCTATCGAGCTGTAATCAATTACGTGAAAATGCACGCAACGAACAAATTATCCGTGCAAAAGAATACACGCAGGTATAAAACCGTTCGAAGGATGAAAAAGATTTAAAAAAAATTGCTTTCGCCCGGGTAGGACACGAAATAAATTAACGACGAATGGGATAATTGGTAATTTTCTATTTTTAAAATGTAATTATTATCCTTCGAATTTATTTACAAAACGTCGTTGCTATTTTGAAAGAAAATATAATTGCATATTGAAAGAAATTGAATCCTTATATTGGTGAGGTAAAAGTGATTTGTCAGGGGAAAAAAATGGATCGAAATTTCGGTTGGACGATTTGATAAGTATTCTGTAAGGACCAGGGGAAACCAAATAACCGGCGGAATGATGAAGTAACTAGAAACTCATTTACGTGAAATATGAGCACTATGTATTTTAATTTTTTTTTCACAAATGTAAAACATAATTGAAGACAAATTTATTAAAATACTTTTAATAAATATTCTTGATAAATTTAACAAGTATAAAAAATATCTATCTTTTTAATCTTAATTATTTTCAATATTTGTGACAAAAAAATAAGTGGCATATAAATTTTGCGCAAATGATTTTCTCGTGACTTCGTCGTTTTACTTGAGGATTACTCCAAGCCGGAAATCCTGCAAAATAAAATGCAGATCTTTTGATTTTTCAATGTTGAGCACAAAAGTACCTCAAATAATGATAATAAATAAGTTTTCTTATTAATCTGTATTTATATTTATTTTTATTTCAGAAATATAGAAAATTATTCGAGTTAAATAATATATATTTCATACTTTTAACATTTATATATTCATATTTATATATAAATGTAGAGTCTAAAAAAAACATTTGTCCTTTAACTTTAATATTTTTCTATATTTGTCAATATATTTGTCAATATATATATATATATATATATATATATATATATATATATATATATATATATATATATATATCTTCTATGAAAATAGCAAGATTTGCATTTCAATTTGCGGGATTCCGGTTTGGTGTAATCTTCGAAAGGATGTGAAAGCAGTCTCCTTAACGAAGAGACCCAATAATGCGGCTCAGTTTTGCCTTTCGCGTATTATTTTTATTTCCGTCTGGGAGCACGGAGACGCGACATTGAGGGAAATCGTGTCTCGACTTCTTGGCGTTATTTACGTCTTTCGTTCGTCGACGACTTCCGTCTCACGAGAAAAAGATCGAGCGAGCGAGAGAGAAAGTGGAGGAATACCAGATGAAGAATTGTACAGGAAAGTTTCGCATGAGGGATCGTAACAGTCTGAGGTCTCTCTTTCGCCTCTGCCTTTCCCTGCAACATGCCATCCGGTTAATAAGTAATTACTCGTCCGGGCGAGCACGAAGGACTTCAAGCAGCGTAGACGATTCGTTTCTGCGATTCGCCATGTTGCCCGAAGCAATTGCGAAAAGAAAGACGCGTCTTCCCGGTGAGAGTTTCGCCCTCGGGCATCCGGCACTTCGAATCTAAAGAGTACCTGCTTTTCTGTCCGATAGAAAAGACGAGAGGCGTTTTGAGGCCATTTGCTGCTGTGCTTATTACGATCTTGAGATCTCGTAACGAAATGACTCGTCGCGGAGAAACGAAAGATCGCGAGTTTATTTCTCCATATGGCATTGACAATTAGAAATAATGGATACGAAAGTTACATTTGATGATCGATGACTGGACGCTTCCAACCGAAGGTATCCTTGGGACCTTCGTGATTGTCCGAGTCCCCGGCGAAAAGGATCAAATTGAATTTGCAACATTGAACGATCGACCTCAAAAAGTTGGCGATCCACATGTTTTCCTCGGTAACCCTCTGTTCCCTCCATCATCCTCGGAGAATTCTCTCCCGTTGGCCAACTCGTACCCTTCGGCGTTTTTTCCCTACTAAGCTCAACGTCTTTTTATTCCACTTCGTACCGCGAACAAGTGAACTTTTCACTCGCAGAACTACGACGACGAATCCTTTTGCTGGAGGTTATCTACTGGCGATTGACCGGAGTTGGAGCCTTGCCAAAGAAGCTCTCTGTGTCTGTGCACATGGACGCGTATATATGTGGGGAAAGGATATTTTGAAGCTGTTATATCTGTGTAATTTTGGCCATCAGCACAGATGGCACTTTTGAAGACGGTCCTTCAAGTCGAAACTCTTCGCGGGATTAACTATCCACATCTATGTATACAGGGTCATTCACAACTTTGAGGGCTCCCTTTGTGCCCTAAAAACTAAAAATTGGCCGGGTTAATCTTCGAAGTCCACGTAGTAAACAATGAAGTAGTAGATGTAGTTTAAAACCACATTTTCTCATTAAAAAAAAAACATCTTTCCGCTAAAAAATAACAAAGACCGAGACTCGCATTGAAAATCGATAATATAATTTAATAATTTTCGTGTATTGTTTGATACTTCCAGGCAAAAACCGCGCATGAGCATGCAGTGCAGATATTGGCGTAGAGATCCAATTGGACTGCCATGCTTGTCCCTACTTTCTGATAGGAATTCAGTTGGTCATCGCATTGGATATCTATATTAAAACGACATGAAATCCAATGTACGAATCCAATCTAAATCCTAAAGGATTCCCACGTTATCGAATAGAATCCAATGGGATTCTCGATGGATCCCATTGTAGTTTGTACGGTGAATTTTCTAAACCTTTTTTGCATATGTAAATGCACAAAGTGAGTGGATCTCAAACAATTTGAACCTAATCTTAAGAAAAGTATAAATCGCTCAAAAAGGTATATCTTAAAAATCGATTTAAATCGCATTACTGCAAATCTATCGTAATTATGATTTTTTCTTTATTTTACTGCACTTTGACAGAATATCACCACACACGTGCACGCTCTTGAAGCGTGCAAAGTATTTTTCAACACGCCGAGTTTTTCTCGTGACCTTTCACTTATTCTTGATTCGAACGTGAAAAGAATTCTGCAACAGTGTTTATCGGGGAAGAGTGCAGAATCCAATTGGATCTCAATGAGGACTTCTTGTGTACGGTGTCCCTGACAAATCCCTATAGAGATGTGGGTGCATCTTGGAACTCGCCAACAAGTTTGTGCACGGGATCACGAAAAGTTGTTTTTTTTTTTGGATCGACAAACGGCATCAATTGACAAAGAGCGCGGAATTTACTTGTATTCCAATAAGGACGCGAATAGTTCGGCTAATTTTTGTCGCCTGATGGAAAAAAGCATTTCGTTCGCAATGTCATACCCTATACGCTCATCAAAGGAACCCCAATAGTTGTGAGTTACCCAGTACGTATATAGTACATTAGTTACACCCACATATATACATATCTAATGCACCTTTATACGGGTACGATCCTGTCCCTGTGATATTCTGCCGCGGCCTATAGAACATGGCTGAGGAGCCGAGACTCAACCATTCGATTACTCTTTTCCAATTCCTTGATACCTTTTTCCTGAATCCAACCACTTACTCAGCTCTCTCTCTCTCTCTACCTCCATCTCTTTTCAGTTTTATTCCTCTTCGATGCTCCTGCCTCAATCCATTCCTTTGCCAGTTAACTGTACGATCCTTCATCCTATATCGCTCTTACCACGGCTCTGCTAGTCCCCATCCCGCCTTCCAGTCCCACAACCCCCGTTACTTTGCTTTACTTTCCTATTTTGTTGCTCTGCCCTCGTTCTCCCGATTTTCTTCTCTTACTTCGCAATCCTTTCTCACCCTTGTGATCCCTTCGTGTCCTATGCTGACTTGCTTCAGGCCGAGGTTCGAGAACTGCGCGTCTTCATCGCTGGAGGAATTCTGCACTTGGAAACCTCCAGGAGGTGCTAAGGGAAAACATCGGGACTTTGCTCTGTCTCTTTCTCTCTTGCCTTTTCCTGCCTCTTCACTTTCTTTCGCCGTTTCATCCGGCACCCAAACGTTGTCTGCTTTTGCTCCACGACCTCATTGGATGCCGGGATCCTTGTTCCTCTCGTCTTCCTCTTTTCATTCTCGAATCCCCAATCACAATAGACTACATGCATCCTACACATCTATGGATGTTTTCATACTAAATCGATCAGTTTTTGACTTCATCCCCTTTCCTATCTTACACACGCGGTTTCCACCGGCGTTCATGCATCTTCCAATACGGACAGGTCTTTACTTCGCCTTACAGATTCTCCGGGATGAGACTGGACATCGCTATATGGGCGCACACGTATACCCGGACCCGTGGACGCGATTCGCGTTTGGGGACTGCTCTCACCAACGATTATTCCACTTCGTGTGTAGGTGTGTGTGCATGAAATTCGGACGCAGCAGAAACCACAGAGCAAGCAGTCCGTGAAAACCCTCGTCGTTTTCTCGACTCTCGTAGTGAAGCGTATACCGCGTGTATATAGATGTATACATAGATGGTCGCCCAGAAAAACGACGAGAGATCGCACGTCAGAATTCTGCGCTGGTTTTTTTCCTCCTTTCTTTTCTTTACTCGTGGCTCATCGTTCCTCGACTCGAATATGCTGACATGGCCAGCTCGACTTTTCCTTATTTTCTGTATATACATATATGTGCATGTGTAACACTTTTGTAAGGAAGAGTGGAAAGGAATAAAGAGTTATGTTCGTCTCTACCATTATATCCACGGAATCCTTCATTCTCTGTTCAAATTCCACCGAAAGACCCTTGCAATGGTCGGCGGCTCATCCTGAGCCTGCGTGCCTCCATTTTTATTCGCCGCTTATTTCTCTACCAGGATTGCCGTTGACGTAACAGCATCACGCGAGGATACGTCGTCAATGTTCCCGCTGTCGCGTTACGAGATGTTAAATTTTGACTTTGTGTGTTAGACGTGAAAAAAGAGTTGAAAAGTATCGCGTAATGAAAGGTTCTCTGATGCAGTTGAATACAGGAAAAGAATAACGTTGCGGCGAACTGTGTGTACGGAGAAATGGGTGTATTCGCATCCAGCAGGCGGTTGCAGGAACTTTGGGAACATTTGAATTTTTACAATGTACAGGTAGATATATATGTTATATTGTTTGCAGTGGACCCTCAGTGCAGTTGACTTTTCGACGTACTACTTACTATACTAGAAACAGACATCACAACGTAGTGTCTGTTTCTCATATATTGGTATATGCCTTTACGCGCGTATTTATATGTAATGTGATAATATTAATAATGATGCGTGCATGCGCTTGACGTTTAATATTATTACGGTGTATAATAGCATGTATATATAAAATATTTGGAATGTAGAAATTTACATCGTTGGAATGCAACGAGAATTGATTTTTGCTATTTCCTTAAATTTATTTTCGCAGATCTTAGTTACGAAAATCCCTCAATCTTTTTTCAATTTATTTATTCAGAGATTTAACTTCTAAATTTGCGAATAAAGAATTTTTCATGCAATGAGAAGGTGAAAATAAAAATACGGCGGAGAAATTTCGTTACATTCGATGCAAACTTCAAGAGCATAAATATCTAATACATATCTGATAAGTGATATAGATGATGTATTAATAATATTACGCGAATGCACTTATTATTATTTATATAATTTATTTATACACGTATTTACACACGTTTATATACACGTGTATATAATATTGTTGCATACAAATACGTATTTATACACGTATTTGTATGCAATGTAATAATATTAAAAATGATACCTGCATGCGCTTCATATCATTACGTTGTATATTCCGCGTGTTTGTTTAAAATATCTAATAAATAATAAGTATGATATATTAATTATATGAAACAAATGCACTTATTATAATAAAAATAACATATATAATAATGATTTAACAATTATGATATATAAAATTATAATTATATTATATGATAACATATAAATACGTGTATCAATTGAGAATAATCGACAATTGTAATTAAAGAATAACATTTTTTTATATGTTACATTTCAAATAACATTTCGTCATATGTAAATTGGCTACATATTTCCGACGGTGTAAAAAAGAATTGAAAGAAATCACTCAGGGGTTTTTAGAAGGAAACGATAGCATATTTAAATTTCAGCCAAATCGGAAGGTGCCGGGAATAAAAGTTGTCGATTTGGCGTCGAATGCCCCATATACAGAGCGTCCTGTTATGAATGAATAATCCTGCAACTGTCGATAGGTCAGATCGTATCGTACTACATGCTGGAATATCCAAACCAAAATACTTTGGTGAAAAATCATTTCCAGGTGATTATATCATAGATCGTTGGATTCGTCTGAATATCAGCTACAACGTCTTTAGAGGTAAGGCCACAGTAGAAATGTAAAAAAATCGATTTTTTCCGTTGAAACGGTGCTTTATCATCATAAGAATAAGTTACTATTCGATTTATAGCAAGAACATTTTTTTCACCCACTTTGAGCGTATAACCTAAGCCCACCTCTGGCACGGCCATAGAGTAGAGAGAACTTTGAACGCGCTTTGCTCAAAACAGTTTTTTTCCAATTGGCGTGGCAAATAACTCCAACAAATTTCACTCGATTTACTTCGAATTTGAAAGTTACGTTCCTAATTGCATTTCGCAGAGAAGTATGTACGGACTTTGTGACAAATCGAAAAATTTTCACTTTATGAGTAGTTTATGAGCAGTTAAGAAATGAATTTTCAGTGAAAAATGTCGTTATAACTACGCATAAATTGCTCATAAGATGAAAAGTTTTCGATTAATCAGAAATTCCGTACGTACCTCTCTGCGAAATGCAATTAGGAACACAACATTTAAATTTGAAGTAAATCGAGTGAAAATTGTTGAAGTTATTTGTCAGGCCAATTGGAAAAAAGCTGTTTCGAGAAGTTTTGAGTAGTCGGCCATTTTGTACATCGAAAAAAAAAATTTCTAACAGCTTGTTATTCATACTAAATAGATGTGTGATAAATAAACCAACTTTTTCATACGAAAAAATGGTTAAATTAGCACATGATTTTATACCCGTTGAAAAAAACATGTTCACATTTGAAAAACCATTGATCATCTTAAGAACGCAAAATCTATGATTTTTACAAAAATGAATTTTTCACCGCTGTATCAACCCTTCGAAATCAATCAATTTTTCTCCTGACAATTTTTTTGTCACTCTTAAGGCAACGGAGATATTTGGGATATATTGGCCACGTTAAGTGGTTCACCCTGTATAAAATATTCTACGGTATGCATTGCGTCGAGCTTTTCTCAAGATCAAGCCGGTTTTGTAACAAGCACCGGTGTTCCCTTGGATTTGGGCTATGGCCGGAAAATATTCTAAAAAGGCAGTGGACCTGACGATATCGTATTTTCACCGGCTGTTGCGCGTACGCGCGATTGCATTTCCGATTTGCACGATTCTACGAAACGCCGGAATATTCCGCCAGCTGCGTATGAGCACTGATTATGTCAAATTTTACGTTATGCCAAAAATGTTATTTCGCTGGAGCCGAATCGTTATGCATTCACGAATTCACAGGAGTAAAGCTCTCGGCGATAGCAGCCGTTTAGAGGAAAATAAAGTAGCTGTCGATTATTCCTGGTGGGATAGGAAAAAATTACCGTTCAATGAAATGCAGCGCGATGCAGGTGTAGAGAAAAAGCCAAATGTCAGGGATGACGGATCGAATTCACTCTGATTGAACATACGTGGCTGTACACGTTTTAATTACGCAATTAACGGTGGCCTTGAGGGAAAAAAGCTCGTCAACGACTATGAGATTGTTGCGAAAATATCGAATGCAACGAAATATCCCAATTACCGAGAGGGGCGCGAATCGACGGAAATTACCTCCGTGACATTTTCATTGTTTGCATTGCGAATGAAATTCGTCCGCGAACGAACGTTCAAAACCGTCGCGACAGAATCGGCACTCGATTTCTCCGTGCCGCTATTCTATGCCAATCGAACGAGTACGTGATCACGATAATTAGCATGCATTTGGCACGGAAAAGAATTTAATCATCAGCCGGACTTGGCGCGTGACTAATTTTTCAATGAGCTATCCACAGATAATTATTTATGTACACGAAATAATGGATTTGCAGTAGATACTCGATTAGGGAAGCTTCGATCGAACCGGTCGTCCCCACTCTCTGGCGCGGTCGAGTGGGCGTGGCTTAAGCAAGAGAAGTGGGGAAGCGCGTGAGCCTACCACGGCACTGCCAGCTGCGAGGTAAGCTGCGCAGAAGAGAGTGCGCAACCACTTAGAAGCGAATGCCGTGCGGTGGAGAAATACAGTCGTTTTATCCGCTAATGTATTAAATTATGTTAAATATTATAATATGTAAATTTACTTTATATTTTCACATATATATATATATATATTTATACGTACAAATACGTACAAATACACGTAAAAATAGGGAGTGGCAATTACAGGTACTTATGCGTTTTTAAATAATCTTGCTCGGTGATTTCGCGACTGAGAAAAATATGCATGTCAATGGTTTTTCAAGCTCCCTTCGAAACAAATGTAGCATATTTTCGTGATGAAGTGTTAGCCAAAATAATTAGCATTCAGGACAAAAATCGGAATTCCCTCTTTAGTACAGCAGGATAGAGGGAGTAAATTCCCAATACGACACATGCCTGAAAAACTTTTTAAGTGAATACCGCCATTTAAAAAAATTAAAGATGCATTTTCGGGTGGATGAATAAAATTCAATTTCATTTTAAAAAGCTTCTTGTGGAGTTTTTCCTATTCGGCATTGAACTATTTTCATTCTGCTGACCGCAAAATACAATTTTGATCTTTATCCAGTATGTTATATTTTATCTGCCAAATGCTAGTCATCGCGAAAATACGCTGTATTTATTGTCTCGATGATGACTCGGAAAATCATTGAAAATCTTATTATTTCCCTATGGGAAATAAACAATTGGTACATAATCCATAGAGCTTTGACTACAATATTATTCAAGCGATTGAAAACGGACAAAGTCATTGGACTTATTTAAACGAATCAATTTTGCCCTTTCGCGCGAGAATATGTAAAATAATCCAGCATTTCCATTTTGATTATATCGTATGAGCGATTTCTATGTACATACTGTAGAATCGGCTTCGAGTACGATGTGCGCATCGCTCTAGCGCGGTTCATGACCGCAAATGATCAATCTCGGTAAACGTTACGAGAACGAGCGATCGCCGCATGAATGTTCTGCTCGGATAATTCGTTGTGGGATTTAGCGATGTTACTCCCGATGTCGTTATTATTCACGCACGTGCGCGCGGACGTTCGCATTCACATACACAATGAGCATTAGTATAAAGGCCGTCTCGCGTGTCTCTCTCCACCGAATTGAACAACCGAAGTGAATGATCAATTTGTATAAGCGTAATATTCGCGTGGTCCGACGATCCTAGGGAAGCTGTGCGGATCCCTGCGACTGTGTTAATCGAAGTTTCTATATTTGCTTATCTATTATGGGTTTTGAGATTGTCCGGGCCGATCGTTTGGTAATAATAACCAGTGATCGTCCGTTTCATGATCTCCAATCATCGTGACCCAGATATTTTCGTATTTTGGTCTCGTGCTTTTCGCATCGAGACGAAAGATCTGCTTCAATCGAATGAAGGGTATGAGGTTGAAGTTTGCATCCTCGAAAGGCAATGCAAATTAATATTTCTGAACACGTGCAATTTTTTTTTGCAAATGTTGCCTACCAGAATTCCTCAACCAATTTTAAAGATATTTATTTAGCAATCTACAATATACATCTATTGAGAAAAGATTTTCTGTTGAATCAAAAATGTGGAAAATAGAATGTAAAAAGGACTTTTATTGCGTTCCAACGATGCAAACTTGAACAGCATATGGAGGCTAGTATGATGAGCTACTGCACTTGTTACAAGCTTTTATTTAACTTGACATGGTGTGAGATTCAAAACGAAAAACCGATATGTCACTTATTTTCCGGCTATTTAGAGCTTTGGAATTTTGGAAGCATGCATGTAAAAAGTGATAATACATGATTCAACTTTGAACAAATGAATTGAAAAAATTACGATTTTCTGTGAGATACAAAAGGGAAAATCGATATTTCACCCACTTCCCGACTACTTAGAGGTCTGAAATTTTGTAAACATGCATCTAAGAAGTTACAATACTTGGAAAGTGGATAAGAACATATGAATTGGCTCTGAGTGCTTTTGAATCGCACAATTGGAATTGATCAAATGTATTCAACATTTAAAAAGTTGAGCGCCATTAGCTTTTATTTATAGTCACATATAGGTGACTTGGTGAAAAGAATATTGTTTACTTTTTAGTACATTAAATAAAAGCTTGTTTTAAGAACAATATTTTTTCATATGATTTTTGGTACTTATCTCACCAGTATTGTTGAATTTAGTTGTTTCTACGCTCGTTTTTTCTCGACATGAAACTTAGGTGGCAGGGTGACTACCATGCGGGGCGCTTTCTATAACTTTCCGAAATTTTGTTTGGGTTTGTGGGAAATTGGACTAAAAGCGACTAAGAGTTCTTAAACGTTTGCTATGTGTAACTAACGCTTCTCAAATTCGCCTGCACTTCGTTTTAGCTGGATCTATCAAGGAGCAACTGAGAAAATGCGATTTTCGTTTTAATAGGACCTTTTGGAATTTATAAAAAAGCTTGATAAATATTCAATTCAAAACAGTTTTATGTGTTCCAACTATTATCAAGCTCAAGTTTTTACATTTTTTTCTCATATTGCGTGAATATATGTCTAACGTTACGTAAACCATATGGAAAATGGTTTTTTTTGACTGTGCATAATACGAGTTCTTAAAATATACGAAAAACGTGTTTTTCATAATAACCTCGATAAACGAAGCCCTTAGTACGATATGAAAGGTTTTATAGTTAAAGAATATTATAATCCGTAAAGATACATTGCCTTCCACCGAAAAATTGTGTGTTTGATCCTAAATTACTTTATGCAACTACGCCAATTCTGCGTATTCCAACGAATACTTTTTTTCTCAGCATTCGGACACAAAATCTCGTACCCCGCCGAGAAAAAAGCGACCCCTCAAAGACGATTTAAAACCAGATGACTAACTGGATTATAGAATAAAAGCAATTGCGAAACTCGGCTTTCGCGGTTACTCACCATACGATCACCGCACAAGCGGCTGTTCAGATATGCTGTAAAAGACTCACGAACGAGGTTCAAATGCCTGCGTTAATCATATCACAGGTGAGACACCTGCAAACGGCGGACCATACAACGTATCTAGGGGTAAATGCTCCCAACCAGAGATTCCGGAGGAGATGAAGAACGAGGACAGGAAATAGAGGTTTTGGCGATCACGCGTTGGGGCCTTCATCGCGGATTCGCTTTGCGACGATAAAGAGGGCTCAAGAGAGAAGGAGGCAGGGGGAGAGAGAGAGATAGAGAAAGAGAGAGTGGAAGACTGAAAGAGAGAGAGGGAGAGAGAGAGACAGAGAGAGGGTGAGGAAAAGACTGCAAGAGAGGAAGGGAGAGTGAAAGACTGAGAGAGGAAGAGAGAGAAAAGGAATAGCTGACAGAGAAAGAAGGAGAGAGAGAGAGAGAGAGAAAGAGAGAGAGAGAGAGGTATAAGGGTGTGCTGGATTTTCCGGAGCTTCGCTCACCCATGCACGTTTGTGGGTACGATGTAAATTCCTGGTCTATCGACCAGCTAGAAATCTGCGATTCGCTTCACGATTCCGTATTCGTCCAATACGATTCTCTCCTCCCTTTTACTATGTATCTCGACCAGCCACTTGCAAGTGAAATAGCGCATCCCGAACAATATTACACCCGAAGTCACGTGTCCTACACACACACACACACACTAACACACATACACACACATATATATATATATACAGTCAAACCTCAATATAACGAAGATTTGTGCATTCCCTTCCGATAGACATACGAAACCTTGTTAAAACGACATAATCATAGACATTATGCTGTATTTGCTAATTACTTGTAAAAATGCTCTAATTTAAATATTCCTTTCTTTAAAAGATACCTCATTATATATATATGTATATGTATATATATATATATATATATATAATGAGGTATCTTTTAAAGAAAGGAATATTTAAATTAGAGCATTTTTATGCTCTAATATATATATATATATATATATATATATATATATATATATATATATATATATATGCATACGTATATGCAACGAACGTCACACTAATGAATGTCAATTCCCCGTTATTCGGCGTACAGCTAGAGGATCGGGTGCCGAGACGTGCAACGTCGTGGCTGACATTTCAATTTGGTAACACGAACGGATCAAATATCCCGTGCAGTTCTCGAAATTTGGGACATGTACGGACTCATAGAAATATACCGTGCCGGAGGATTTGTGCCGGGCGATTCAACGTGCGCGAGGGTACGTAGAGGGGAATGCGTAACGCGATTGGTGTGGAACAAGCGAACAGAGAGTTTTGCTCGGTGAAGACTCCTTGAAGATGAATAGAAATTCGGGAGGTGGTGAATTTTGCGAAAAATAAATGGTTTTGTTTGTGTGTCATATAGCGGGAGTTCAGGACAATACTCGGAAAGGTGACCAGCCAGTCCAGGTTTCTCGTAGTTTCCCTGTGCCCTTGTGTAAATGCGGTACTACTCATTGAGGAATGGTGGCTGTGGGCAACACTTCGGGGCTCTCGAAGGAACCGGAAACGGTGAAGTAACAATGGGGGGCGAAGGGGAAAGGGACTGGATCGTATAAGACTGAAAGGGCTCGAGGATAAATGTTGGATGCAAGAAAAATTGAGTGTACTCGTTTGACAGATGGTCATGTTCGTTGGATAAAGCAATAATCATGGCTTGCAGTTCACGTAAATGGGGAAGTTTTTTTTGCTGATGGTCGATACTTATTTACGTGTGTTATCATTATAATCTGCACTGTCAAGTAATAAATAAAGGACCAGCTGCACACGTCAATGTCTCAGATTTTTATGCAGAAGTTAAAAAAAATACGTTCGGGAGGACCAGACACCAACGGTCAGGTGGTAAAAAAAAATAGTTACACTAGGATCAATGACTCCCAATTACTTTCAAAAACTTCGAAGAGGAAAGTATACACACACAGAGGGGAACACATAAAAACCTATGCTACAGGAAAACTAAAAAAAAAATTGAAAAATGCTTTTTTCTGGCGAACTAAAAAAGCTCGTAGAACATACCCGAGAGTGATTCAGGTAGGTATTGATACGTGGCATTTCGAATTCCCTCTCGGACGACACTTTTTCGGCCATTCTATACGTACAGGTAAATACTGGGTAAGACAACAAGTATAAGCAGTAGAAATATTTTGTAACCTTTTAGGCTCAGGAGAAAACTTTTCCTACAAAAGTTTCGTGGCTCGAATGGGCTCATTGACAAATGGCTACGACGTCCATCCAGGCAAAGGCGCGTCAGAGATTTCAAGGTCACCTTCAATTTTTTACATGGGTCGAATTTTTTTTCTCCGAATTTCATCAAGCAACTAAAAGTAAGTTCACACACATTCGAAAATGATCGATCAATATTTAGTGTAAAAATCCAATAAAGAAAAAATTTCAATTTTTTCAGCCTAGAATTGGTTTGCAAAAGCGGTGCAAGCACTTACTCCTATTAAAAGCTCTCAAAATGATGGCCCTACACAATTGCTTGCTTGTAGAATGTGTAAAAATAGGCGACACGTATTTTTTTTTATCTGCGGCATCTGATTTTGAATGGTTAACACGCACCCTCGAAAATTGGGGTGTGTTTCGTTTGTCGTCGATAACGCTTTAAATGAAAAAAATTCAATTCGGAAAAATGTTTATTTTTTCGTGTACTATACATTGGAGGTGAGAACAATAACGTTATCGACGAAAAACGAAAAACCCGCCTATTTACGAGGGTGCCTTTCATCCCTTAAACATCGAGTTCCGCAGATATAAAAAATATACGTGTCGCCTATTTTCAGCACCCATTCTACAAGCATGCAAAATTTCATCTATATCGAAGAGATCGACTTCGCAACCTTTCCTTGTTAGTATTGAACTATTGAAATCACAGTTAGTACCCGTTCGTAAAATACAGATAGACGTGATTAATAAGACAACCCAGTTAATACGAACACGAAACAATGCAGTTATTGCAGACGAAATTTCACGGTCGTATTTCGCGCCGCGGCGATGTAAATTTGCCACCAAGATCGTGTGATTTGACGCCATTGGATTTCTTTCGTTGGGGTTTTATTGGATACTGTGTTCCACATATAACCTCCACATTTGTACCTTATATTAAAATAAAAATATTCGTACTTTTCAAATGAATAATACGTTTTATTAATAATCCAAAATGTTAGGTCAATTTGAGACACCCTATAGTTGTTGCCTCACCCTACATGTACACGGCGATAAAATAATTCGAAACCATATATGCAATATTGTCCACCAGTACATCCGGTTCATCTTTTTATCAGGGAAAACGGAGGAGAGTATTTTGCTCGGAAATCACGCGCTTTCGTCGAGTTACACTTTTTAGTCACGAGGCAATACCTGTCGCATTAACATACGAGTTTTGGCAGCAGGAAGACTGTCATTCGAGTATTCATCGCCGATGATTTTTTCACGTCGAGGGAAATTCATGCGGAGTTGTTTTTTCAAATATTTGCTTCCTTTCTCTCTCTTTTTCGCTCTTTCTCTCTCTACCTCTCTCTCTCTCTTCGTTGGCAAAGCTGAGCTCATGCATAATCCAAGAGAATGCGAAGCAGAGATGGGAAAAATAGATAAAAACAGAAGGCGATATATAGATGTGAAAGATCTATATCTGCCTATGAATGTACGCGTCCGAGCTAGACTCAAGTCTGGGAGGGACGGGGAGGGGGAGGGGGTTATAAAGCTTTCGATTCTCGCGGACGAGTGACGGATGTCCTGTCCGAATGAAGCGAAAAAAAAATCGCCAAAAAATGAGAGAAAAAAAACAATGTGACACTTTCGATCGGCGTCATCGTTAACGCTTCTGAAAATAATGATCAGTAATACGCTACCAAACGCGCCGTTTCCATGGTACCAAATTGTCTGCCAAACATCGTGCCAAGAATCGGATGATTTAAAAAAAAAAACCGTATGTATCGTGTTCGTTAACGATTCACGTACTCGTGTTCGAAATTCAAAAAATATCGATAAAGAAAAATTGGTAACATATCTAAAAGGAGAATGAAAAAAAATTGAATGATAATGAGTACCTTATGAAAATGTACTTTCGGCGAACGAGAGGCGGAAAATTCGAAAACACCGTCGTTCATAAAATTTTCGGCGGCCTGGGATTAGGTAGAAAAATCGAGGCAAATAATGGATGAAGACCATACTTCGTCCGGGCCACCGAATCTCGTCAGTCGGCTTTATAAACGTATTGATGGAGGGTGTGATATTTTATTCACATTTCAATACACTATTCATGGCTCTTTTTTTTTAACTATACGCGATCTCGCCAGCCTCGCTTTCAGCCCGGATCACACTTTTAATTCATTTTGAATGAAAAGAAATGAAAACATTCGCGCGACAAATCTGAAAACCATGGAGAGCACGACAAAAAAGTGTAATCATTTTTCCCCTCATGCAAAATATGAACATGGTATTTTTAACTGTACTAAAAAAATTCTCTCGACAGTTTCAATATTGTTATATTAATACGTAATTGAAATTCATATCTTGTGTATAATATTGCTATAAAATGATATTAATAATAATGGCCATCTAAACATTATATATAATGATTTCGCCATATCATATCGTGGTATATAATATTTGTGCACAGCAATCATAATAATTTTTTTCTCAACAGTTCATATATACGTGCCATATGTAAAAATATATCGAATATTATTATCTATGTATTGATCTGAATATAGTTCGATCACAATTATTTTTATTATTTTATGCAACACATAATCATATACTGACATAATAATACGTAATTATAATAATAACAATGCTCATTTAAACATTATAAATAATCATTTTTCCACATCATATACAATTTACACATAATAATAACAATGATGATGATAATAATAATAATATTAATAATAATATTAATAATACTAATACTAATAATAATAATAATGATAATAATTTTTCCTCAAAGTTCATATATACGTGCAATGATATATCGATATAAAAATATATATATAATATACTTCAAACTGAATAATTTTTATTATTTCATACATCCCATAATCATATATCGAAATGATAATACATGCATTTTTGCGACGAATAATTCGTACCGCCGGATTTGAATAATCAAATACAAAAGTAAAGGGGGAAACAACTGAACCCAAACAAGCCCAAACAAATCCAAATAAACCCCTCGCAAAAGCGCCGCATGCATACTTTTATCCATACGCTCGCGAGTGTCAGGGTCCAAAGCTACGAGAATTGTGTACACGGAATTTGCGGCAGGTGAATTTGTACGACGACGATGAGTATGTACAGAAAGGGGTAAATTCGATGTTGAGCTTGGCTCGGCTTTCCTCCTCTTTTTCATTCTCTCCCTGTCTCTATCTGTCTGGATTTCTGACTCTTTCTCTCTCTTTCTCTCCCTCCCGATTTTGCTCGCTTTTGTCGTCTCGATGCGTATTATACGGGAGATTCGATGGGATTTCCCAGCAAGCTCGACGTACCAGATTGAATCTACATACAGAGGGCGTGTCTTTGTGCTGCACAGTACGTTCATATTTTTGCATGGGTTTGTACGTGGGTTTTATGCGCCAGGAGTTTGCGATCTATCGACCTCACCCCCTTATGTTAAGGGGGTGAGGAGATAGCTTTAGGCGTGGAAAAAATGGCTGATTTTCATTTGAGACTCACGGTAGGTTTTATTACTACTTTTGGCTGTTACATGGTATTTTTATAATATTTAAAAATGGCGGAGGTATGGCACGATCTTTCAAATTTATCGTCTAAAACATGACCCTAAATGTGATTAAAAATTAAAAAAGTATTTTTTATTGCAAAATGCAGCCGTTCTTTCGGAAATCCGACCTCGTTTTTTTCAAAGCGTAGCATTTTATGAAGTTTCATTATTTATAGCTATTTCTTGGTTCATATTCTGCATATTAGTATTAATGAAAGAAAGATCTTCGTTGGCTTTTTTCAGATCAATTCCGCCGATGCTAGGTGTCACACCGTCCGACAAAATCCGCCGCAACCCGTTTAGAAGACCGTAACATACCTCCGCCATTTTTAAAGATGATTTAAATAAAATACCATGTAACAGCCAAAGTAGTAAGAAAACATACTTGAAGTCTCAAGAAAGGTGAAGAAATATTATCTTCTGAACAAATTATGAAAATCAACCATTTTTTCCTCGCCTAAAGGCATCTCCCCCCCCCCCCCCCTTTAGGGGGTCTGCTTAACATTGAAACTTCGTGAATACGATTTTCACTTAGCTTTATAGCCTACGGTCTCAAATTTAATTTGCAACAGAGCTTTTGTAATAATTCTCAAAATTGACCGCGTAACAAGAATTTTTACGAAATGTCAGGTCGCCCACTGTGCTACGGCGAACTCTGTACCCTTTTTTATGAAAGGGTGTCGGAACTCAAAGTCTATTAGGCCGATTCACTTCAAATTCGGACGAAGCATACTTCAGAACATTTTCTATGACCAGGTGCTTTTTATCCGTTCATATGTTAATGACAAATTCTTGAAGTGGTTCTTTTTGTTCAAAAATCGAACTTTTTTCTAAAGCTTGCCGTTGTCGCACTTTTCGAAATTTGAAAAAGGTATTCGGTCATTCAAAAGTTTTATTATTCATACTTAAATGACATTTTTTTATTTTTATTCCAGATGACCCTCCTTGCCAGAGCCACCTTTAAAAAGAGTATCCGGTCATTCAAAAGTTCGCTAAATATTCGGAAGTCGGGCTCCTGCTAGTATCAGGCTAATTTTTGTTTGTGATTGTTTGGAGTTGTTTAAGGTTGTTTGGAGTTGTTTGGAGTCGTTTAAGGTAGCTTGGAGTTGTTTAGGGTTGTTTGGGCTTGTTTGGGTTTATTTGGGGTTGTTTGAACCCTTGAAGAAAATTAGCCTGATTCTAGCACGAGCCTCACTTCCGAATATTTACCGAACTTTTGAGCTTTGATGTTTACCGAAGTTCTATTATTTATACTAAAATTACATTTTTTATTTTTCATTCCAGATGACCCTCCTTGCCAGAGCCATTGGTCATACAGAAACGGCGAAATTTTGTTTGCATAACGATAGCGTCACTGTTTATCAATATTTTTCAATTAGAAAAAAAAGCAATCCTGGTCAGCCTATGTATTAATTGCGTGTAAAATCTCGAGCTCATCATTTCAGCACTCTCATCAGGAAAAATCTTGAAAAACCACCTGTTTTTATGGGCTCTAAACTTAGGCAGTGAATAAACCAGATAAGTTTGCGGAAAGGTGAATAAAAAAAGTATTGTGAAAATTGGAGACCGCAAGTTTTATGCCATTAGAGATAAACACTTGGATTCGTTTGAGTTTAATTGTTCCCCAATAATAATTTATGTACAATACATATTAACATTAATAATGATAAGAATTCATAAATATCAATAACAATAACCATTATTTATCTAGAATACATATTAATATTAATAATTCATATTGCCACTCATAAATATGAATTTAACCAATTATTATTATAGTTCGTGTAGACTACATATTACAACTTATTATTTAATATTTAATATTATTATTATTATTATTAATATTATTGAAATGTACTCTACAAGAATCATTATCATTATTGTACATCGCATGAAATTTAACATATAGCAATAATAGATTTAGAAGTGTTCCAATGAAAAATGATTTAGCAATGCGCGTTGCATTACTAGTAATCAAGTATTAATTGCTTTCTTCTTTTTTTTCGACTTACCAATAACCGTGAGATTGCCAGTTTTGTATTCCGTTGCGAATGAGGGGCCCTCGGTGGACACCTCGCACTTGTATTGGCCGGTGCTATTGAGCGTCAGTCTGGCGAGCCGGATCGATTTCTCGCTGATCGCTCTTTCCTGACGAGCGGAAAAGAAAAACAAGATTAAAAAGGAACAGCAGCAACAAAGAAAAAAATACGAGAAAAACGAGTCACGAGCGAAATCGCGATATAAGATAAATATTTATGCGAGTAATGGAGCAAAGAGTATTCTTCGTCATCGGCACGAACTCGTGAGCGAACGAAGAAGAAGCTCGCTTTTTCCCGCGTATTATTTTCCCTCAGTTTATTCAGTGGCGATGTATAACGTAGATGGTGCGGACGTCCACTCGGGGCACCCTTATAAACTTTCGCAAAAAAAGGGGAATTCCTCTCCCTTGAAGCTCCCTGGTACGATAAGAACAGGTCCTTTCTTTGGATTTTCGCGTTCTCGGTCTTTTTGCAGGTTCCGGTAGCCTCGAAAGATCGACCGTGGTGGACGTGTGATCGGCGAAGGTGATCGCCCGCGGTCAGCAGCGTCGTCCGGGACATACTCGGCTGGGTGACCGCTCAGCCTACTGGCCTGCGTGCTTTCTATCGAGCTTCCAATGACGAACACGAGCGATAAACTCACCGAACGTATATAACCGCTTGCATCGATACGAGTTTTGCCCAGTTTCCCTGTGCCCTCCTACTACCCCGGTCAGCTTCCGGGCAGCAGCTGTTGGCAACTCTCAGAGGTCCCCAACAAACCGGAAATAACCCGGCAACATCGTGGGCTAAATATCAAGCTCGTAAAAACCCAAGGAAACCTAAACCCTCAAAGGCAAATTAAATACCACTGCAAATTGGAAAACCTTTGCCTAAAAAGGTCCTCCACGCAATCATAATTGTCATTTCCACTTCCAAACATAATCTCTGCGAACTTTGAAAAAAATCTCTTTTTTTCACCTATCAAGCCTTCAAATATGCCGTGCGAAGAAGAGCCTTTACGAAAAAAAAACAAATAAAAATGCCTCGTCCTCTGGTACAAAGAGAACGAAAAACGGGGAAAAAAAGTTTTTTCGTGCATCATTTGGGTTAGCGACGCGGCACTTCTTTTTTTGCCTCCGCCGTTTGCGAACTAAATCGAAATACTTTTTCGCAAAAAAAAACCTTTTAGCCTCGCTGCACTATAGGTGATGGAATAAAGCCGTGTATGATACAATTTTACCACTATACGACTATGGTGTTGCGATTTTTCTCTCGTATGTATACGCTTTTTACGCTATCCAATTTCATTCATATAGCTACATACATTGCCACATACACACACACACACACACACACACCCAACCACCCACACACACACACACACACACACACACACACACACACACACACACACACACACACACACACACACACACACACACACACACACACACACACACACACACACACACACACAAACAAACACACACACACACACACACACACACACGCGCGCGCGCGCGCGCGCCTGTGTGTGTGTGTGTGTATGTGTATATAGCGAGCCAGAATGACGAGAGTGGATCAATGTAATTCCCCTACAGAGTGCACAACTTTGGCATGCCCATTTTCTGTGTGCCAGTGTAACCGACACCACACAGTCATTGTGTGCAATATATGAGAATGAAACACTCACACTCACACGTACGTAGATTAGGAGGTGGAGGGAGGGGTGGCTGGTGGGGTGGGGAGGCTTGATCCAGCCACCACCACGTATCAGAGGACCCGCGAGTCGAGACTACTAAGCTAATCCTTGCTTAATAGACGTGGAGGGATATACAATGGGATTTTCCTCCACCCGTTGGGAAGCCGGTTCACGAATAGAGCGCCGGAAGGGCTGATAGATCGCTCGGAACTGTATAAGTGGAACAAAAAAAAAACGTAAAAAAGGAAAAAAGGTTGAACCATCTAACGAAGATTAATTCTCGAGGGAAGCTTGTTACAATTTGTGTAGGTTGATACGAAGACCATTCCGTGGTTGGGGAAAAATCCTTGGGTAATTTTGATGTGATGGAGGGGTTGGATAGGACAGCGATGGTCTCGGGGTGTCAGGAGCGTGGTCAGTAGTGGAATGGGTGACCCCGTGACAGCGTACGTGGAAAGACGATTTTTGAGCACGATTGAGTAGCGGGCACTCGAATCGGTGATGTTTTTTGGGAATTGGTATAATATTTTATTTCAAATTGTTTCGTTCAACTAAATTGTGAACGATTTTTAATTTTATCGCTTTACTTCAAGGCATTTCTTTTTATAATTAAATTTTGCGCGATTGTTTGTGTTTTTATAACTGAATTTGGAGCCATTTTTCGTAGCTAAATTTAGAGCGATTCTTTCTTCTGTTTTCAACAAAACTTGAAGCGATATGTTGTGCTTTTTTTCAATAAAATTTTGCGCATTTTCTTGGTTTTTCTTTCAACTAAATTTAGAGCGATTCTCGTTTTTTTAACCAAATTTTGAGCGGCTTTTGATAAGGGAATGTTTCTTTCCAACCAAATTTTTCCACCTTCTTGGAATTTTTTTACAACAAATTTCCTTCCACCTTCAAGGGAATTATTTTCCAACCAAATTTTGTTCCAACTTGAAGGGAACATTTTTTCCAACCAAATTTTTAGCATTTTCTTTTTAACAAAATATTCCGTGATTGTTTTATTTAATTTTTTTCAATCAAATGTTGAGCGATTTTTTTTGAATAATTTTTCACTGGATCCTCATGATAACGTAAAGCGCCATGATGTTTCAATAATCTGAGAGCTTTCAGTGCTGGCACCGCAAACAATTGGAAAAGAAGGCTGGGCATCGGCACTTTTTCATTCCTCGTGTGCAAACCACATACCCACTATTCAGCAAGTTGGATCCAGTTGCAGTCGCGCAACAAGATTCCCCTGGCAAAGTGTTAGGTATGGGCTTTGGCGCGGCTTTGTCGAGAGATCCGGAGAGCTGCAAATACCTCTGGTAGAAATTCCAGGGTGGCTCTTATTCCGAGCCTCGCGACGACGACCACGACGAGAGGAACGTGTCGTGAGCCCTGTAATGTTGTTTGTCCCGTACGAGGCTTCTCGACTCTCTCTCTCTCTCTCTCGCTCCGCCATTAAAAGATTCTCTTTTCAGCCGTCCAGACTTTCGAGGGAAAGGTCCTACATCCTTCTTATCCGTTGGTCCGTTCCCCAGAAAGATACCTTCATTCGTGACTGGAATCACGTAAAAAGATATTCCGTCGATGCCACTGGGGGAGCACGTACTATCGACTTTGGAGTCCGCTGTTTCGCGATTATTCTCGGCTTTCGCGATAAGATACGAAACAAAAAGGAAACCTCCAATGTGCTATTGGCACTTTCAATTTTCATTTCATTACGTACGTTCCACGGCAAGGACGCTTCGACACGTTTAGGAATGCGAGTGTAGCACAGCCAAGCGTTTCAAGTGTAAATCTTGCCGCAAGCACTATCCCGATATAACCATATACCAATCTACTTCGTAGGATGACGGATTTTTCCTCCAGCGCCTCGTTTTCCTCCATGAGTCACTTTTCTTGATGGTTGTTCGTCTGTCTCTTACCTACGCTGGGAGCGTCAGCAGCTAATGGAATTTCCGTGATTTTGTGGCAGAGTTGACTTTGGGGTGACTGGTGGTGATGCTCATGTGGGGTAATCGAGTCTCTGCTGTATTTTAATCCAAATGGATCTACGAGATTGCACATCGGAGCTGCGATATATATGTAGGAATGGGAGAAGGCCCTCGTAGCCGATTGGTCCCAGACTCGACATTACGTAAGCCCCCATGTTTTCAAAATCATCTTTATCTTTATATTAAGGGATGAGGTACCTTTGGGCGAGGAACAAACTGCTGATTCTCATGATTTTTTTTAAGGAACGCTTTCTCCACTTTTTTAGTTATAGGGTAAGTATTATTACCACTTTTGTCTGTTGCATGGTATTTTAAAATTAATTTTTTTAAATGGTGGAGGTGTGGTCTTCTGAACGGATGGCGGTGGATGCTTCCAGACGGCGCGACACCTAGCGTCGGCGGGATTGTTTTGAATACAGCCAACGAACATTTTTCTTCTATTAACACTCATACGCAAAATATGAACCAAGAAAAAGTAAAAAATGTTGAAAATCGATGAAAGGGTACACTTTGAAACAAAAAGATTAAATTTTCCAAAAAATGGCTATATTTTGCAGTAAACAAAGACTTTTTTCAATTTTTAAGAACATTTGGGGCCGGCGACAGGCGGACCGGAGGGTAGAAAACTGGGCGGCCAAAAAATATGTGACAACTTGAATTAACTCATTCTTTGTGCGATTCTAAAAGCGTTCTTCTCTCACATTCTTTTTGAGAAACACTAATAACCTGCTTCCTCTATTTGATATTTACAGTTTTTTCGAAACTCACTAAAAAATGTCAAAAGTATCCAAAACCCACTATAAAACACCTGCCGACCTCTGATTGAGGGTAATTTTTTAGACAATGAGGTTAGAAAGATTTCTACGAAATTTCATCAGAATCGGCAGATTAGTTTTTTAGCTATGGGTCATATCAGTTTTGAAAAGGCGGTTCTGAAAACCAAGCCATACCTTCGTCATTTTTAAAGATTAATAAATAAATAAAAATATGAATATCAAAATAAAATAAAAAAATAATAATAAATAAATAAAAATGTAACAGCCAAAAGTAGTAATAAAACATACCCCGAGTCTCAAAAATAGTGAACAAATCTTTCCTTTTAAAAATACATCATGAAAATCAGCAAATTATTTGCTCCCCTAGAGGTATCCGAAAGCTGCAACAATATGTCCACAAAATTTTAATTACGTAGAACAAATAGTTTCGATACAAAAAAATCTTGAAAATTCGCTTATTGTCGCCTGCCCAAAGGGCCCCCCTTAAATCATGTATTCTATAGAGCCAAGCATCACCGCTATTGTGCGGCGCCCTCTGATGTATTTGTCTCCATCAACGCTATATACCGAATCAGAGCATACGTACAATAGATTTAGATAAATGATACCAAGTTTCCGCGCGGAATAATATTTCAAGCGCCACACGCACACCGACCAACCCATCCAGTCGTATGAAAATATACATGTGCAGAATGTTATAAAGTGCAAAGCGACGGGATTGTGCTATCAATCTACGAATCCCCCAGCAGCTTCAATTAAGTTTCCAGCCTGAAACCCGCTCAAAATCTCTCCGACGTACACCTCTCTCAATCTTCATCGTCGTTAACCTTCATTCGGCAACCCTGAAGGCAATACCCTCATGCCCTGACGTTACGTTTAGTTGAACGAGCTCACTGCGACTATCACGTTCGACTTCTTGACTTCGTGGTTAACATGTCGGTGGTGCTCGACGTGTTACTCCGGAGAGAAGTTCGGAGTTCTGGTGCGGATGTGTGGGTGTGCGTGAATGTGTTTGTTCGTCTCTGTGGGTGATGCACGTGACGAGAGCCAAGACGGGAAACGCTCGTGGAGATTGATCCCGGAGACTCTCTGTGTTTGGACACTCGAGGGCTTATCGATAATTCACTGGAGCTTCAAGCTGAATTGCTGGACAACGTTGAACCGCCACCGCATCTGCGCTCGGCTAGTTTGACGCACCTAGACCATGCGATGGTTAACCCAGGAGTCGTTGCAGCTATTGCAGCAGAGGAACGGGAGTTGCTCCCCAATTAGGGGATGCTTCGTGCTTTAGAGGGTTGGCTCGGAAGTTGACTATGGGGAAAATATATTGTGAACCCTTTACATCTGTCATGGCGGCTTTCGGGACATCTGGCTGTTTTGAGGAGAGTTCTCCAATTTTCTTCCAACCAAACGTTGATTTCGACGGCTGGACTTCGGAATAACTTTTGTGTGTAAATAGTCTTACGCTCATCCACAGGTGATATTAAAGACATCGAGGTTTATATCGTATTGGGTATTGGGATTGGCTCCCCAAAAATGAGGATGCTCCTCGAAGTCGACTAGCTTGTAAATCGCCATTTCCCATATTTAAATATGTACTAGATGTCCTCGGCTTCGCTTGAGTCCAGTGTCCAGTGAGAAATCCAGTCGATGACAAATCTTCCCCAACTATTAGACATTTTTTTAATTTTCTAGGCACTGTGGAATTTTTTATATAATACACTGAGAAAGTGTCGCGCTACCTCAGTGCGGAGGATTCTTACCCACTCTCCCTCTCTTCCTCTCTCTTCATTCCTCACTCTCCCACCCTTAAGATAACGATCTGTTGAGACAGCTTCCGAAAATAACCTACAAACGTTGTTCATTCGTTAATTTGTCTGTGCTGGTTTGTTTATTTATTCATGCATTCGTTCGTACATTCCGTTGTCTGTAGCCATTTTTTGTTGTCGTTTGTTTGGTTAAGGTAAACATAACGTTGGTTTGCTTGAATGCTTGTTCATTGCAATTGCAATTAACCACACAGCGTAATGCTCAACAACCACAACAGCTGCTAAGCCATATTTCACACTCTAACCTGTCTTTCTTTGAAAGATTTATCAAATACTATTCAGTAGTTCTCGAGTTATAAACGCGGAAATGGACAGATAATTTTTTTTCCAGATTACAAGGTTATCAGTTGTTTTAGTTAAGATAAAGGGGCCGTCAAGGGAATTTTCTGAAATAATAAAAATTACAATAATAAAATGAAAGCTACACGAAATTTGTGAAATAAAATTAAATGTATGTGATAAAATTGAATTTATGAACTGAAGTGAAATTAATTCAATGATATAAAATGCAAATGAAACGAAATTTATCCAAGCAAGTGAAATTTATGGAAATAAAATTAATTAAATGAAAATGAACCATAAAAAATTACGTATAATATAACTATGATGGCTACTTTGTCCGTGATTTAATATTTTTTTAGAAATTACACATGCAAACATAAAATAATTGAATAATGAATTATTTATAACCTATAAACCTATATAGGATAATTAAATAATGAATGACTGATTGTTGTAGTTTATAAATTAAATATGCCTATATATCAAATACGTATATACATATATACACATATATATGTACATATACGGAAAAAAAACAATTTTATATACACATACGTACGGGTCAAAGATCACGGATTCCTGGATGGTGGCATATATCGAAGTAACCATTTCCCGGATGAATCGAACGACCCCGGTGCGAATTGTCCGCGGTGGTGACTGATCCAATTAATCGGCTGTCTTTGACCTCCGCTCGGCTTAACCCTTAAGTTTCAAGATGTCCGGTAGGTAGTTCAGGCAACTCCGTATCGCACGGAAGTTACATCAGAATCTATGGCTTTGTTATCAAGCGTACCTAGTCCTGCCTTCCTACTGACACACGCGTACACGAAAGCGCGCCGTATTAACTCTTGCGGCCAACTGCGCGCGATTGAGGTTAAGTCTCTGGATGTTTACTGCCGAATTGCCGGAGGTATCCTGACCGGTGTATTGTCTCATACAGGTACGGAGGCTGCTTCTCCGCAGTCTTGAGGAATGTCGCAGCGACGTTCCCCTCCACTTTTACGAGTTCCGAGCGCCATTTTACGAACTCAAGCGCCATTCCGCGTCACTTGTCTGTCTCCCGGACGAAGCGGCTCGTTTGACAAAGGAGATTTGCGTATATTTAGTCAAGAGTCCATTCAATCGTCTGCTTTACTTCAACCCGAATAAAGTTGCAGCTTTTCATTTTAATGTTTTTTTATCTGATGGCAACATTCTTCATCTCAAGGGGGGTTCTCCGTAATACGGAAGGGTGGACGGTGTGGAAGTTTCAGAAGACGGAATGTGTAGGGGGCTGAGAATAAAGGTCTGTGAGAGTTGAAAGTGAGAAAAGGGATCCCAGATATACTTGCTGATGATCGAGTGCAGTTTATACTGTCTGGGCTTTTTCGTATCCCTCTGCACGTCTCGGCTTCTTCACCGCTCCTTTTTCTCCACGATCCCTTGACTTCTCTCTCTCTCTCTCTCTCTTTCGTTTCTTTTCTCGTCCTACTCTTCACTTAGTGTTACTTTTTCCACTTTCCTCGTGAGGTGCGTTTTTGTAACATCCTACAGATCTTGCGATGCCCCCTCGCCGACTTTCTCTTTTTAAAGCCTCCGTGACGGATGAGGTTCGTAATATTTTTACCGGTTAGACGGTCAAGATAGTAGTACATCGTCGGGGATATTATACTGGCAGGCGTGTGCGTTATGAACTGTACGCATCATGGGTATGTGCATAATATACATGTAATCACACACACGCACACGCACACGCACGCACACACACACATATTTGTATATAATGTAGAAAGCGAGAGTGGAGGAGAAGAACATTTGGCAATAGTATTGTGGTTCTATTTCGTAAAAGAAAAGTAGGATTTGAGGAAAGAGATTTTGAGGTTTATTTGTCACTTGGAATATAATGTATAACTAGATGTATATAATTCCGTGAACATATATAGATATGTATATATGAAGTAAATATATATATTTGTGTGTGTGTGTTTGTGTGTGTGTGTGTGTGTGGGTGTGGGTGTGTGTGGGTGTGTGTGTGAAAGAAAATTTTAAAGTTCATGTATTCATTTTGGCTATCCGCATGTTTGGCTACTTTGAGGACGGGCCTTGGAGTCGCATGTCCTCAAAAGTCCTTTTCCTCTGTATTAAAGGTTACATATAGTAGTGACGATGGACAAGCTATTCTGGTTCCGACCCAGCCAATTGTCTTTTTTTGTCAAAACGATCTCTCTCTCTCTGTCTCCCTCTCTCTCTCTTTCTCTCTTTCTCTCTCTCGTTCTTTCTCGCTGTCGCCGACAAACTCCTCGTCCCTCGTGGTTGGTTTGATAAAAATTATCGCTTTTAATTTTCGTCGAGTTTCTCATTGTCCGCGGGTACCGATGAAAAACGAAAGATATATTTTATACTGTTATAATTGAGATTGCGTTGGGTCTAATTCGCTATAATTCCGCTCCCTATCTCGACTGCGTCGAAGGCAAAAAAAAACGAATTGCGCGATAATTCGATGAAATCACTAAAAACCCGTGTAATTTGAATATTTTCGGAAATAAAAAAAACTTCCACAGTGGAGGAAAAAATTGATGTGATCGGAGTACTAAAACGTCCAATTTTGCGTTTGACTTCGAAGTGAAAAGAAAAATTGACAGATCCGTCGCACAAACAGGGAAAACGTGTGTGCTGATAATCGAACGAAAAATCGAATTGGGGATGAAAAAATTGCATTAGCGGGCTCGGAAGGAAAAAAAGGAAAAAGTTTAGGTCCTGTACGTAGATAGGAATATTAAATGCTCTGTGAAAAGAATGTAACGAGAGATATTTTCTCTTTTGGGCAGGATAAAAAAAAGAAAAGCGAAACGAAAAAAAGAATGTATATATCTCTCGACTTATGCGCGGGCGAGCACGAGTTCACGTAACCGGAAAAAGCTTTTCAAATTCGCCAGTTTGTAACAGCTGTGTTGAAAAAGCCGTCTGCCACAATATTTTCTATTTTCACCTTCAATCAACAGTATATATATATATATATATATATATATATATATATATATATATATATATATATATATATATATATGAGAAAGCACCTTCTAAAATACGCGTTGAATGTACTCGGTTTCTTTCAATCTCAATATCGAATTTGTTTCCCCGAGCTGTTTGTCGTTCACACGTTCGGAATTTCCGCATTTTCTTCCTCGTTGGCTTCCCTCCTACTATTTTTGCCGCCCGTGTGTCCCGCTTACGTTTTGCCGACGACACGCGAACGCACATTCATCTATAAAGCGCAACGCAAATAAAAAGCGAAATAAAGTGAGCAAGGGAGATGGGGAAAAAATGGCTGCCCCTTTTTAGTACCATTGAAACAACTGTACAGTTTGTAGTTTTTTTTGTCCCTTTTAATAGAATTTCTTTCTAGTTTATTGATAATTCGTTAAGGTAGGTTTGTTCTACTTAAAATGAAACAGACACGATACGCCAGGACGCTCGCTGGTTCAGGGGCAAGCAACATTGACGCAAATCGGGAATGGTTTAGCTACGAGATCTGCAGAAATTGGGGCTTAAGTATGGTACGTTCGCAGGATTTAAGCCGACCGGGTATATGTAGGAACGTATCGGACTCTGTTGCTCTTGACTCTGCTCGAGAAGAGGCTAAAGCAGGATCTGGAAGATTCTGTTTTCAGGTATGTACAGGGTGTCCTGTTATGAATGGATAATCTTGCAACCGTCGATAGGTCCGATCATGTCCTACTTTATGCTGGAATTTCTGTTTAGTAAATGTCCCACGCTTTTCGAGATTTTGGGCTTTAGGTTATTTAAGAAAAAAAATCACCTGCTTTTGGTTATTTGCATAGCATTTCTACAAATGATGTCAACGACGATAACCGAGTAACTACTTTAAGTAATTGGCACGATATGCGTAGTACTTTTTTTACCCCGCTATAGGATCTATTTTTCATAAAGTTTGCTTAACATTTCAGGTTAAAAGAAGACTTTTTTTAGATAAAACAAACAACCAAGCGTATTGTTTTCAAAACCGGGTAAAAAAAGTTGTCATTTATAGAAATGGCATGCGAAGAACCAAAAGCAGATGATTTTTATCTTGAACTAAACTGCAATTACAGCATATAGTAGGATATGATCTGACCTATCGATAGTTGCAGGATTATCCATTCATAACAGGACACCCTGTATACAGGGTGAGGCACTAACTGTTGCCACCTTGACTATCTCTGTAATTATCGACGTCACAAAAAAATGTGTGAAACAAAAGTTGTACCGTACGAAAGGGGTCATCAAATGCGACCATTTTTTAAATCTCAGTGGAGGCGCTGTCGCACAGCAAAGGTCACCTCCACTTTTTTAAATGGGACGGCACATTTTTTTTCAACTATCTTGTAGAGCATCGAAAACTGCATAAAAAAACATTGAGGGATCAAAGTTGTTCAAGGTCATTTAAGATCAAAAAGTGACAGTAGATGTTCACAGTAGATGTTCAAAGTGATTGCCATTGGAATCAATGCAGTATTCAGCGCGATTCATGAAATCCGTACCAGTTAATTCCTGGTGGAGACTGATGTGATAAGGATGATATTTATGACGATGTAGAATACGTAGAATACTTCCTTGGCTTACGCCAGATTCCCTCGCAATTTGACGAGAACTCGCACAAGGGTCTCGATGAACGGCGGCAAGAACACCAATTTCCGTTTCTTCGTTAGTAACTCGCTTTTGTCGGTTACTTTCCCGACGGGTTAAGGATCCAGTTTTCCTCAGTTTAGTGTACAAAATTTGAAATGTACGGCGTGTAGGATGAGAACGTTCAGGAAATCTTTCAGCGTATAAGTCTCTAGCTCTCACTGCATTTTTCTGACATTCTTCGTAAATTAGAAGCATATCAGTTTGCTCTTCAAAAGAATACATCATTTACATTCGCTTGATTCATTAATACTAATCTCACCATTCTTACTATCGTTATCTTGGGTTTGTTAGGGCGAAACATTGTACAATGTTCCGTGTACATTGTAGGTTTGGTGCCGTTGTTTACATACAAGACAATGGGAAGACTTCGGCGATAAGTGCCGAAGTGATAAGAAATTCGTGATGAGGAGATTGCAATACTGCATCGATTCCAATGGCAATCACTTTGAACATCTACTGTGGATAAAGGGAATTTCACATAAAAATAAAGTTCATGTCACTTTTTGATCTTAAATGACCTTGAACGACTTTGACCCCTGAATGTTTTTTTATGCAGTTTTCGATGCTCTACAAGATAGTTGAAAGAAAAATGTACCGTCCCATTTAAAAAAGTGGAGGTGACCTTTACTGTGCGACAGCGCCTCCACTGAGAAAAAAAAAGTTCGCATTTGATGACCCCTTTCGTACGGTACAACTTTTGTTTCAAACATTTTTTTATGACGTCTATAATTACAGAGTTATTCAAGGTGGCAACAGTTAGTGCCTCACCCTGTATATATATATATATGTACATATATAGATGGAGAAGGCTATTTTGAATCCATTATATTTATGCAATGTTGGCCATCAGCACACCTGGCTGTTTTGAGGACGGTAATTATGATTACCAAGCGTATGGTTGGTAATAAGGACAGGTCAGCCCTAGAAAGTACCTTTCTATCACTATACTCACATTCATCTGAAGGTGATTTTGAAGGTATTGGGGGTGGCATAATTTTGAGTGTGGGACAACAGGCTATTGTGAAGGCGGGCCTTAAAGTCGAATGTCTTCAAAATCACATTTTCCCCTATACGGGCTGACCCGAAAAGTGACGTCCAAAAAGAAGCTTTAAATGCCTCGTATCTATTCAAAACAAACCCATGTATGTTGTATGACCTTTTTTAATGTTCGAGAAAAAAAGCATTTTTTTTCGTGGTTTCCTATAGCATTGATTAAAAAAAATTCTCGTTTGCGTATATGCTCTTAGAAGACTCTATATTAGAAGTTTTTTAAAGCCATTGGTAGTCATTTAGACTTGTAAAAGTATTTTTTTATCATCTGAACTTTCATGACTGATCTTCTTGAAGCTATTTTCGAAAATTTGGATCAAAATCTAACTAGAATCATTACTTAAGTATCTGCCTTCGATTTTGTGAAAATCATATATGTGAGAATGCTTTGCAAACTATTCGACACGTGATTTTTTTACCGGCGGGAAATCGGTTTTAAGGGCGTAAACCACCCCTCAAAGAAAAGCGTGTTGAGGGGTGATTTTGCAGGTTCACCCACAAGCAGTCCACCGAAGTAAATGAAGCAAAAACAAATTTATTCTAATACAACGCGATGAAAAATACACTCTAGGTGTGTTGAAAAAGAAATTCAATTAAGTTGTGACACGCCTTTCTTTGAGGGGTGGGTTCGCCCCTTAAAGACGTTTTTTCGCTGATAAAAAAATAAGTGTCTAATAGTTTTCAATGCTTCATCACATGCATGAGTTTCAACGAAATCGAAGGCGAACACCTAAGTGATGTTCCTCGTAAAGCATTTACGTTAGTTGATCAGTCTTTCATTGTCGAACAGTGCACTTCAGAACGATAAAACAAGTTGAAAAAATTGCGACGAAAGTACATTCACAAAATAGAAAAATAAATAATCTTCCCAATCACCCCCATGTATGTTCTACAATCAATTTTTACTTTTCGACAGCACTTTATTTTACACTATATTTTAGAAAAATAAATAATCCTCCCAATCACCCCCATGTGTGTTCTACAATCTATTTTTACTTTTCGACAGCACTTTATTTTTCTCTTTTGTGCATGTACTTTCTTCGCGATTTTTTAAACTTGTGTAATCTTTATGAAGTGCACTGAACAATAACTTAAAAGTCGAATATTTTTATCAAAAGTTTAAAAAATAGGTTTGAGGGAATCAATCACTTAAGTTCAAACGATTGAAAAAATACTCATTCTAGTCCAAATGACTGACAATCGCTTTTAAGAACTTTCAACAGGAAAGTACATACACAGATGAGAACTTTTCTTTAAAAAAGACCCATGCTACAGGAAAACTCGAGGGAAAAAGTGCTTACCCCACGAAAACTCCAAACGATCGTAGGACATTGATGGAGGGACTTGGGTGGGTATTAATACGAAGCATCTTGATTTTCCGCTCGGACGTCACTTATCGGACCACCCTGTATATGTTACGTCGAGGGTGATTCGGGGCAATTTAAACTAAGGCCAAACCCGAATCTAACGGATTCTCATACTGAAACTTGCCATCCTCATACCATCCTTATTTCTCTTGATTCCTCTCGCTTTCTCCCTCTCTCTCGCCCTCTTTCTCTCTCCACTCTCTCTCTATCTCTGTCTCCCTGCTACTCCTCATTGCCTTCCACTTTCTTGAGTATCCCAAAGTCTTTCGAATTATTCCGAGTCAGAATGCGGATACTAAAAGTTGCAGGTCTGTGTATGCACGAACCATACTCATTGGATCTTTTTACTCCCTTTCAGCCCTCCGTGACCCTTGGCTTACTCTTTTTTGTTATATATTTTCGCTCTTTTTTATTTAAGTTTGCCAGTGATGGGAAAAGTAATCTCGTTCCTTGAGTGGCCGTCTGGAGAGTACAGGGATGGTGAGCGCAAGAGAGCGAGAGAGAGAGAGAGGGGGGGGGAGGTTTTGGTATATACGAAGGTTCGGGAGGGAAGCAGGTGGAAAAGGAGAGTGAGTTTGGATGGAGGACGCTTTTAGTTTATTACCTTGAGGAAAATTACTTGACCTCTCTCTCAATCTTTCTCTCCCTCTCTCCCTCGCTCTCTTTCTCTGGCATCTTATCTTCCCATCTTTACGGCCCAATTGAATTTTTTTGCCACTCAGTGGCGTACGAGCCGAGTGAAGTCGTCCAAGGGATATGAAATAGAAACAAAATTCACTTGTGCTAGTCATGCATCCATGGAACTTTCCTTGCCACCCTCTTCTTGCATCCAGGGAACTTCCTTGCCACCCTCGTAGCCGACCTATCTTAATTTTTCTCGTTTTATCGTCATTATCGTACAATTTATACGTTTCTGACCCAGTAATAATTATTTAATCTATGCAATCGCTATTTTTAGTTGCATTAAGAAGCTACGTCTACCTAGAGGTCCAAAAAATGGCCGAATTCTGATTTTTTTCTGGGCAACGGTTGGTAAAAAAGAAACAAATTGGCTGCCGACAGGTGATGACTTTTTTTGCGACGTTGGGCGGTGGATACCTCCCAGCTTAAGCGGTCCTTCCGAAATAGAAAAACCAAATGAATTTTTTAAGTTAACAATAAATACGAGTCGTTGACGATTGTCGATTTCTAAAATAATTTTTTTTTCAACTCAGCGATGAATTGAAACTCGAGCATACGAGCTCTATGAAAAAAGCCGTCATTATTACATAACTATTGAAAAATAAAGAGTGATTTGGGAAAAGTGAGATCGTGAACGACTTTTCAATGTTCTTTTTTATCGTATCTCCTGTAAATTTGGAATCAATTCATCTAGTGGTTCTCGAGATATCATGTCCACCGACTTTGAAAGAAGTCTTTCGAGAAAAACGCGTTTAAAGTTTGAAGTATGATGCTACTATCGCGTGCCCGGCCGACTGTTAGATGCTGTAGCTCATTCAATTATACAAATATTTTAATGGAATTTTCAAAGAATATAGCTAGAATGTGATACTATAGAATAAAAATATTTTTGCAAAAATATATTTAATTTTCTGATCCACCTAGGTAGATGTGACCCGTTAGAAACAAAAATTCTATTATCATGGAAGTGTTCTTTTTTATTTCTAATGTTCTTTCGTACGTCTTAAGGGACCTCACTGTTATCCCACGTACGTCACCTCGCTACTTTCGGTTCTTCAGAGATCCCTTCTATGTATACGGGTAGTTTGCTTTT
This sequence comes from Ophion costatus, assembly GCA_951751655.1. Lineage (NCBI taxonomy): Eukaryota > Metazoa > Arthropoda > Insecta > Hymenoptera > Ichneumonidae > Ophion > Ophion costatus. The sequence continues at coordinate 31,159,464 of OX632364.1, read as the reverse complement.
TTTTTGTTTTGAATTCGATATCTCGTAGAATTAGAATTTTCCAAAAATTCTACTCACAGACACGCATCAGTTCTTCACGTTGCGAACATTGCAGAAAAGTCAAAATAGCCGGGTATGCATTTTTTTGAGCCCAGAATATTATCTGGAAAAACAAGGGCATCGAACTTGAGCAAATGGCAAATAAACATTTGCCTCCGTATCTCAAGAACGGAAACGGAAGAAGAGGAAAAAAGGAGAACGGAAATCTTATCCCCGTTTGCATCGTTTTCCTTCTTCGGAGACTATGGAAATTACTTTTGACCGAATGTCTGTGGCAGTTTATTATTGTATAGATGGGCGTAAAGTTCCCGAGGGAGCCCACCGCGGGAGACTTCCTCTCTGTCTCGCAGCTCGAGGGTATAATATAACGCCGGAAATTGTAAGAGAAACTTCAGGATCTTACGTTGCATTCCCGTATCAAGCTTTCGCGTCCCTGATGGCTCGTCATTTTTTCGTCCCTTTTTCCGTTCTCTTGCCCTTTTATTTTTTTATTTTATCATCTTCCTGGACCACAGGACGGCAACGTCAGCGCGCGTATTCCCCGAAGGAGAGATGTAACGTGGGCGGTATTAGGCATCGTGATAAGGAGAGTTTTACGCTGGAGGAGAAGGAAAAAATGTACGTGATGTCGATACTTTGGGGATATTATCGGGAATGAAGTCCGAAAAGGGGGCATAAAAAAATTATCTCTTAACCGAAAGGGCAAGTAAATAGAAAATTCGGGGAGAGATAGAAAGAGAAAGAGAGAGAGAGACGGGGGGGGGGGGGGGGGGGGGGGGGTGAGGGAGATAGATTGATTGACCGATACGGTTTATTATGCCCAACTGAACCCTTGGCCAAATGAATGGCACCAGAATTAATAGATAACGATATCAAATAAAATAAAATGATCCCGATACAAAAAGAAATAAACTCGAATAACGTCATCCAATATAAATGGAATGATTTGAAATACGGTAAATCGATGTGGGACTAAAAAATCAACTTATGGGGGAGATACCTTTAGGCGAGGACCAAATTTGCTGATTATCATGTTTTTTTTAAATGAGTTTTCTTCACCTTTTTGAAACTCAGGACATGCTTTGTTACTACTTTTGGCTGTTATTCAAAATTAATTTATTAAATTGTTATTCAAAATTAATCTTCAAAAATGGCGGACGTGTGGCACGGTCTACTGAGCTGCATTTTCAAAACTGGCTTATAGCTAAAAACAAATCGATCGATTCTCCTAAAATTTAGTATGAATCTTTCTAACCTCATTGTTTAAAGTATGATCCTAAACGTTTTGGAAAATTGGAACAAAATATTCTTAAAATGTCGTAATTTATTTCGGAAAATTCAATTTTTTTGGGTCAAAGCGTATCGTTTCATTCATTTTCAACATTTCTCACTTTTTCTTGGTCCATATTTTGCATATGAGTGTTAGTGAAAGTAGGATATTCGTTGGTTTTTTTTCAGATTAATCTGGCCGGCGCCACGTGTCACGGTGTCTGACAAAATCCGGTGCAAACTGTTTAAAAGACCGTGACATTCCGCCGCCATTTTGAAAGATTGATACCAAAAATATCATATAACAGCCACAAATATTTAAAACACACCCTGAGTCTCAAAAATGGTGAAGAGTTTCTTTTCCGATCATGAAAATCAGAAATTATTTCGTCGGCTGAAGGTATTCCCCCTCCCCCCCCCCCCCTCATGTAACTCTATACGCGGGAAAGATAAATACTCCAGTAAAGTAAAGTATGACTCGACACAAAGCAATCAAAATGCGGAGATAAGCATTCATAAATAATAAGAAAAGATGGGGGAATAGAATATGATAAGTACTATATACAAAGCGAATGAAACTAAACGCGCAAAAGAAGGCATAAGGAGGCTAAAAACTGACTCGATAAAAAAACGAGCGAAATATAGGAGAATTAAGGATTCCCAAAGGATATCGAAATATAACAAAAGAAAATTCAATAAATATTCCAAATAAAGCAAAAGGGTTGTTAATAAAAAAAAAGAAAAAGAAAATGAAGTACGCTATGTCCGCTGTGTACAGCAACAGTGCTTGCATTTGTTGGGAAACATCGATGAGCCGAAAGAACAGAAAAGTAAAATAAATATGAAGCAATGAAATAAGAGAATGGGCCAAAATAAAATGAGAGTGAGAGGGAGAGGGTGGGAGAGAGACGAAGATAGGAAGGATGAGTGGAAAAGAAAAGGAACAACTAGACCGTGGATTTAATTTCTGCTTCCCATACGCGGCGGAAAAATTAAAGCGAGGGATATCTCCCAACCATTGCATGATTTTTTTTGGCTGTAGCGTATTCACAGGAGCATTTTTCTCGGCTAGCAACCCATTTCCATATATCGTATAATTTACAAACACGTACGTATATATATATGCATATATATATATTTTTTCTTTCAGGGCGGTACTTAATATTTTTATTAATTTTATTTCCTGAGTTCCAACGTATAGCCTTATGGGTTTTTACGTATTGCCCGTTCCAATCTAACCCTCTTCTATTACTCCCTACCCGTACTCCGCTAATCTAACCTAACTGCCGATGCATCGACAGTCGTCTAAGGGCGGGACACCGCTGCAATGAGTTGAAGAAAAACGATCTCTTTTGCATGTTCTCAACTTATACATATTCAAAAATATGTAAAAAAATGTTCAAGTAAAAATATTAAAAATTTACCAAGTTATAGACGATTTAGTGAGAGGAGGTAGAGCAACCATTTACGTCTACAAAAACTTTTAATCCCGTCTTTCTCGAAACGACCTTTCCCGACCTTGCCGGAATCACAACCCTAGCTATGATTATCGATTTTTCATTAAAAAACCAAAATTTCCGCGATTGCAGTAGCTATCGTTGTGTGTCGCAGTTTTTTTATTTAGTATTTTTTAAGGCCCCGAATATAAGTAATACTTTCGGAAACATTGCACTTTTTTGAACACCCGCCATTTTGCGTAATGTTTTTCTCCTCAAAACACGTACTTACGTCGAAAACTAAATTTATATAGATTATAGCAATTTTTTTAAATTTCGCACCAACCATTGTCAATTTATTGTCTTTGTCATACCTCAATAACGTTCATAATTTTTCATTTAATTCGATATAAATTTACACGGAATAGGTTTAATGTATGCTTAATAACACAACTATTTTTTCAAATCCCAAATAAATAATGTAGCAGACAAAAAAATGGGGAAAAACGACCCTTTTTGGCCCGTCACAGCGGTGCCCTCCCTTGAATTAAACTATAGCGCATTTGCCGTGGGTACGGGGAAACTGTAAAAAACCGATGCCTGTAAAGACGGCCCCATAGTCTGCTGCTTTTCTGCCGCACAGTCGTTTTACTCAAGTATCTACACCAAGGACTCAGAAGTATTGACTTTTCGCTCATTGGTTGCTGCGCCAGCCCGTATACGGCTGAGCGGTCACCACTCCAAGTATCGGCCATGCATACCGCTACGTGACTCAAAGAAGCCAAACCCCAGTGTCGGTTGGGACGGTGCTTACTATTATTCGAAACGAGTCGTTAACTTCAGGGCAGGACGGTCCTCGAGGTGGTAAGTCTTCCAATTCACCACTGCTCATCCATATACAGGGTGTCCCAGAACTGAATGCGTTCCCTGAAATGGGGGATTGGGGGTGAAATTCTAAGTCGATTGATATTAGCATCTGTGGCCCTCAGATCAACCCCTCAATTATTATTAATTTTTAAAGGCGGGCCAATCAGGTGCGCTCGACGAGTTGGCATACGTCGGTGAGCGATACGCGCGTGTAGAGGTGCTTGATTGGCCCGCCTTTAAAAATGAATAATAATTCAGGGGGTGACCTGAGACCCACACATGCTTATATCAATCGACTCAGAATTTCACCCTCAACTCCGCATTTCAGGGAACGCGTTCAGTTCTGCGACACCCTGTATACAGGGTGTCCTGTTATGAATGAATGATCCCGCAACTATCGAAAGGTCAGATAATGTCGTACTATATGCTGATATTTCACTTTAGTAAAAGTTCCACGCTCTTGAAGATAATAATCATCAGCTTTTGGTTTTTCGTAGGCCATTTCTGCAAATGGTAACTTTTTCGACCCGGTTATTTAAAAATACTCTTCATTTTTTGTTTTATCGAGAAAAGAACGAAATGCACGATTACTTGAAAAAGTTGCGAATTTTTTATCGATTCATATAATTTGTAGAAATGTTATGCGAATAACCAAAAGCAGATGATTTGTTTAAAAAAAATAACACGAAGGCCAAAATCTCGAAAACAGTGGCACTTTTATTAAACTGAAATTCTAGCATACAGTAGGACATAATCTGACATATCGACAGTTGCAGGATTATCCATTCACAACAGGACACCCTCTATATGTGTATGTGTATGTATAGACATATCCGAATAACAACGTGTGTGCATAGAAATTCAGGATCGAAAAAGGGACAATGCAAGAAGGAGGAGGAGAAAGAGGGAAGAGGACTCGGGGGTTGATGAATTAATACCGGCGTAGGTGAAAATCCGAGATGCCTGTTTTCCGTACTCGGCAAATATCTACATACAGACATATCCACACGATATTCGTCACATGCTTCCTTCAATTCGTTCCTTCGTGTACCGGTAGCTGTGCACAGCTTGTATTTCGCATTCCATTCAATGCCGCTTCTCGTATTATCATACACGAATGCTCTCGTGCGCTCGGAGTGTACGGGACGCGTTTCAATGCGTTCATAGCATACGCGTGAACATCGTTCTCCCGTTAAAAGTGCTTTAATACAAACTCACCGGCCAGAAAGCCGCAAGTTCTCAGAGAAGCCGTGGTCCATTTTTTTTTACCTTTTTCTACAGGACGTGCAATTTGGTCGAGGTTTTTTTATTTTTCTCTTCGTGACTCTTCAGGAAAAATGAGGGGCTCGATTCGGAGACGAGGTTTAGTCAGTAATCCGGATATTCCAGTTAGACATGTGAAAGCTGAGCAAGAAGGATGGACGGCAAAATTTGCACGGAGCTTGCACCTGATTTTGCCTCATTCCGGCGTTCTACATAACCTGGCTTGGGCGATTGTTTTTTTTTTTGTATAAGGTGAGTGGAAGGGGAAAATTTTTTTCGCTGAGAATTTTTGAGCCATTTATTGGTGATTTGTCTATTTTTCGTAACTTTTCGTATGTGTGTATTATGGAAGATAGTTGTTGTTTGATAATAAAAATATATTACAATGGAAAATATAAATGAATTTGCTGGCTATCAAATGATAACTATCTATAATAGTATTAAATGATAATAGCTGCTATAATAATGGAGACTCATTGCGTGAAGTTATTATTATTATTGAAAATATCTATTACTATACACAGTTTTCAACATTATCATACATTTCATGAAACTTCATTAACTCATTAGAACATGATTATTTATATTCTTTAATTATAACCAATAATATATATAATAACAATAATATAGAAAATAATAACATATCATATTAAAAAAAGGATATAATAATCTTATTGAATTGAATAAAATTACGTTATTTGTTTACGATATTATTACATTATTATTAATTAAATTACTCAATAAAATAATATTAATATAAATAATATTTAGAGAAAAATGCTTTAGAGATTTTGTTATCATCATAAGTGCATGATAATATACTCTCACTATGTTATAAACGTTTTTTGTTTCCGACGGATTCTCAAAATATAATATTCGGAGTGTCTCCCCGTCCGGTTATCGGATGAATGTATAAGCGTGTGTTATTCGTCCGGATAGCGGCTCAGTTCACGCCGTATTTCCAGTAGGCGTACATATTATTGTGATTCGTGTAAGCTACTATCCCGACGAATAGCATATATATTCAATTGTCCGGATGTGTTAAATTGTTAAACAGACTATCCGGAAGAATAAATTACACGTAGTCATCCGAAGAAAATCTCTATAATTTTGTTTGGGTTTGGGTTGGTTAGTTGTGTTTGAATTTGTTTGGTTTGGGTTGGTTGGTTTTGTTTGGGTTTGTTCGCGTTTGGGTTTGTTTGTTTGGGTTTGGGTTGTTTGGGTATGTTTGTTTGGCTTGAGCTGGTCGGGTTTGGGTTTTTTGGGTTTGTTTGGGTTGGGTGGATTTGGGTTGATTTATTTGGATTTGTTTGGGTTTAGAATTGTTTGTTTGGGGCGTTGTATAGCGTGAACAGCGTGAAATTAGCCGCTGTCTGGACGAATAGCATACGCTTATTCATCCGATAACCGGACGGCTAGCCTCAGCGTATAATATTTCTAGTCTTCTCCGAAAATTTGAAGTCGATCCGTTCAAAATGTAGGGAGTTACCGGCTTTTATAGGTAGATTTTGTAAACCTCATGTATATATAAGGGAGCTTCAAAAGCGTTTTTTTCAGAAAGCCTTTTTTTAAATCGATTATCGAAATATCTCAGAACTGACTGTGACGTTCAACTTTAAATTTTACGAGCTTCTTTTACATATCATAAAGCAGCGCTTAGACGAAGGCATTTTTTTCTACCCAATGATTTATTCTTATCAACGAAAATCTAACTTTGTACTGCGGCTATTTTTTCATAAAACTATATGTTCTTTAATCCTTCGTCCAAAAGCACTAGATGATTTCGTGCAAAAACTAAATGGGTAAGATTTTTTTCCGATGATTTGTTTCCAGGCAGCAGTGGTAACTGCGAGAACGTTTCTCAAACAGCGGTCTGCACAAACGATCCTATCTACCACATTTAACAATATTTTTGAACAATAACATTTTACACCATACTCAAAAGCATACACTTTAGTACAACAACAAAATTGAAAATCTGTGCATACATTCACCCAGAAAGAATTCACGAAACTTCCTCTTTCTTCCAGCCACGGAAGTGAGGTTAGATCAGTTAAGTGAGGGTAGGAAGTGACAGGAAAAGGATCCAATTCGACAGGATGATACGTAAAAATCCTAACCTATACGTAGAATCTCAGGATATCAATGAAATATAATGCAACCTAATTATTGGCTAAACTCATTATAATCCAAGAATTCGACCTAGCGCTAAGAACGTCACAATAGCACAATATGAGTATAATAATAGTATAATAATGTATAGCAACTATAAATAGTTGCGATATGTATTATAATGTCTAATTGTAATATCACTTGAAAACAATACAACTGGAACATGAAAATAACAAAAACGAAATATTCTACAAATTGCAATTATACAACTTCCAAAAAGTAACAAAAAGTCCAATTCACATAGGTATTACTTTAACAAAAAAAACCTCATTTGAACGTGCATTATTCACGGACGTTCCTCTCTGGAATATTTGTGAAATAACGAATGTGCAATATCATTAGAACAAACAGTGGTCCCTCCGCTTTCGCAAAGAATTACGGATGAATATTTCTCGAGTATATTCATCGGGCTTTTTTTATCCGACAATCCGGGTTATGTGTATTTTATACAGTTACGTGTACACCCTTCTAACGTGCGCTGCAACGACGCGTCCCTTTCGCGTTCACATCCCGCACTTTTGGATCAGCTGCGAGTCGAGAGGATGAGCACTGTACGCGAGCCCACGTAACACCCTAATCGTTATAATAAAAGGCGATAGCGTATAGACCGGAGTGGAATAAAATGGAAAGAGGCAAAGGAATGAAAATCGCGGGGAACTGGCGCAGAGCCGGAAAAGCGTGTATGCTCGACACACCCGCACGCCAACGTTATTCCTATTTCCGCTCTACGATTTTCCCTCCCACGTTTCCATCTTCTACCTCTCGTACATTTTTCAGCCATCGTGTCTCCTTCTTTGTCCTCAATCCCGAACATTTTGATGCATGAAGGGTAAAAATTAATGGGTCATACCACCTTGGCACTCGTAATATTGGGTATAAAAGTAAATAAAACAACGCGATCATTAAATATATAAAATGATTTTTATTTTTTACAAATCCATTATACTTTTATGGGGGAAAAAAAATTAAGACCATTAGGACTCTCGTTTGAAAATCGTTGCTGACGGTGACATTTATTTCCCTGTCAGGCAACGTCTGAAAAATAAAAAATTCAGATGTTCTTGTAAAGAAATATAGTGGGTAGACTTGTAATGAAAGCTAAAGGGTAGCATAGGGAAAAAGTAAAACAATTTTTTATAGACATAAAAGCCGTCAAAAAAACACAGATTTCTACACAGAAATTTAGTTTCAAAAATTAATAAAAAATGAACATGGAATATAATAAATTAATAATATACAGAATCTCATTTAAAAAAATCCTAAATAATATTATAAAGAATATGTGGTACAAATTTCATCGAAATCGGTTGAGTAGATCTCAAGATAGTTTGTCCACCAATTTGAAAGAAAGAGTCTCGAGAAATACGCAAAAGAAATAAAATTACCGCGGCAACGTCTTGAAATCAAATATTTTTTTATATTACTTTCAAACTGCGATTCATGGACTGTACGTCATCCAGGTCTCTCATTCATATTGCGATACCCTCTGAAAAAGTTTCAGCTTTGTATATCCTCACGGTGTATATTCAACAGAACCCTTTGTGTAGGCTTTGTCTGCTCGCTGCCGGAGAAGCGGGTCTACTCTCTGCCGCGCCCACTTCAAGTAGCTATAACTCCGGTAACAACGGGAATTTCGATTTATTTAAACGCTGAAAATACTCTTGAAAGTATAAACAATAAATCAACTGGTAAAATATAGATTTTTTTAAGACCTTGATGTGGTGTAACCCCTTAATGAATTAAAAATCAGCTCGTTTTCAGGTATGATCAAGTTATCAAGAAAAATTAACTAGTCTTCTCATCGAAAAGGAAACCTGTTCCATCGCCGTTACAGCTACGCCAAGGCGTTCAGAGTTTCCTTGGGCTTGTTTGTGTCTACGGCGATTATTTTTTAAATTAAGACAAAATCGATACGACGTTCATCGACGTATTCGGTGTACAAGTATGACTTTACGGATTTCAAATAGTAGTCCAGTCATTACGTACATTCAAAAAAGAAAATGAATTTGCGCTTCTAATTTTTTAATATGTTGTAGGGGATACCTAGAAAAGCTTAACTTGAGATTGTCGACCAAGCTTTCCTAGGAGCTTTCGCCGCCATGTTGAAAAAAGGGGTAAAATTTGTTTCTCGGCAATAACTCGGCTATCCGATGAGATTTCGAAAATTTTTGTAGGACACTTTTTGTAGCTTTCTTTGTGCTCTACAATAACGCCTGAATCATTTTTAGCGTTTCATGCATCGTTATCGAGATATCGATCGATAAAGTCAAAAATTTAGGACATAATTTTTGTTTTTTGCTTTTTTTTTCTTTGGGTCTTAATAAATATGAAAAATTGTGGAATTCAAACTTGTAGAGCATATTCAGACCTACAATTTCCTTCTTGGATTTTTTTATGTTGGACAAAAATTACGATCTCCAGCGCGCCGCAAAGTCGGTGAATCCACACTCAGCGTCGAGCGAGCTGCTCGCTCGGTTGTGTCTGGATGTCGAATCGAATGGGAAATTGTTCAGGAAATTGATGGGATAAAAAATAAGTACATAGAGCAACAAATTAAGGATCACACAATAGTAATTTATTAAACAAATAATTTGTTTGTGCAGTAAAAAATATTATTTTTTTACAATACAAAATAAACAAAACAAAATAAACGGAAAGAAAAATATTTTTTTCTGCACTCGAGACACGAACGATGGACTTTTTTCATGTCTTTTTTCGCTTGGATGGTCCAGGCTGAAGATCTTCGTCCTCCGTAAACTCTTCGAGTTGTTGTGTCTGTTGAAACGTTGGAAATGATGCTGATTCGATGAGAGCATCGTCATCATCATCGTTACAGACATCGTCGTCGTCGTCGTCAAGCAAAATGTCGACTCTGGCGACGTTACTGCATGGTTGCCCACTGCAGTGCATGCAAATAACGGAGCAACTGATTCCCGCTTTTCTGCACCCACAGGCGGCCTCACAATTTCCTTTACACTTACAGGAAATGAGCTTTAATAGTTCAGGCGGAGCGGGTTCGGCGGTGCTGGTGATTGGTTCGAGCCCTCGATTGGTCTCCGTTATAACGAGTTTACAGCCAACTAGATATCGAAATTTTTGCCCAGAATATCGGAACCCTCGATTTACACTACGCACAGCAAAAACTCAACACGATACGATATACTAACTTGAGCGCGCTCGACGCTGAGCGTGGATTCACCGACTTTGCGGCGCGCTGGAGATCGTAATTTTTGTCCAACATAAAAAAATCCAAGAAGGAAATTGTAGGTCTGAATATGCTCTACAAGTTTGAATTCCACAATTTTTCATATTTATTAAGACCCAAAGAAAAAAAAAGGAAAAAACAAAAATTGTGTCCTAAATTTTTGACTTTATCGATCGATATCTCGATAACGATGCATGATACGCTAAAAATGATTCAAGCGTTATTGTAGAGCACAAAGAAAGCTACAAAAAGTGTCTTACAAAAATTTTCGAATCTCATCGGATAGCCGAGTTATTGCCGAAAAACAAATTTTAAGCGTTTTCCAAGATGGCGGCGAAAGCTCCTAGGAAAGCTTGGTCGACAATCTCAAGTTAAGCTTTTCTAGGTATCCCCTACAACATATTAAAAAATTAGAAGCGCAAATTCATTTTCTTTTATTTGCCTTTTTTTCGGACGAAATGACTGGACTATAGGTCGCGTATCTCGTACTGGTGGCGAAAGGTCCGCCGTCAAACATAGTTGATGCTATTTGACTAATTGTGAGATGCTAACAGCTGCTATATTTATCGCATTAAACATGTCCACGAAAGGCAGCCGTCAAACGTAGTTGATGCTATTCAACTTATTGTGAGATGCTAATAACTACTACATTTATCGCATTGAACATGTCTATTTGTGTTCCGGCTTAACCGTTATTAGCGGGAAGTGTCACCGGATCATTTTGTTTGAAACAAAATGTGCAGGTGCATCCTTTGCTTGTGGACGCTTACAAAGAACATGATCCACCGGTAAGCATCTGTGAAAAGTGCTTCCAACGTTTGGCAAGGCATGATTTTGATTCGGATCATAAACGCCATGGACAACCACCGACAAAAAATCGAAGACGCGAGATTGGAATCATCACTGGATGGAAACGTGTGTCGAATGGCAAAAAAATGGCAGCAACATTGAATGTTCCCCAAGAATGCATTTCCTTACGCCGGAATGCCATGGGAATGATCCCAAAGCAGGGACATTGGGTGCCTCAGGAATCGACAGCGTTTTACAGCTTGGCCAATCTAGGCCACATATTCATGGATCCGTCGTAAAAGATTTAAGAGTGAACTGGAGGATTCTACGTCACCCGCCACATTCTCTGGACATTACACCTTCAGACTTTTGTTTCCATCTATGGCGTTGATTCCTGAAAAGCCATCAGTTGTTACGAAGATATAAAAAATCGGCTTCACAACTGGATCGCTCCGGAAGCAGCAGACTTCTACCAACGTGGGATCCGTTCAGTGCCTCGAAGATGGACAAAGGTTGTAGCTTCCTATGGAGCATATTCTGAATGAAGTAGCAATCATTGATCATGCCTCAAATCAATGTGTTATTTTATCAACAAATCCGTCAAGTCATACTCGTTCACCCAATAGAAAAAAAGGCTTTATCAATATACACAAAGATCCGGTGTGATTGCAAGAAAGTCCTGCACTAGCTCGGAACCGATGCACCCTCGAGGTCCTGCCAGATTGGCAAACACGCTGGCACACACGCACAAAGATAAAAGGCAAGAACTGGAGAATGGATGAGTCAAGAGACGAAGTTGGAATAAGATTTCGTGAAACGAATCCAAGTTTCGGACAAGCTGCAATGGAAGACACATACCGACCCTTTCTCTCTCTCTCTCTCTCTCTCTCTCTCTCTCTCTCTCTCTCTCTCTCTCCCTGGAACCTTCAGCTCGTAGTCTCGTCTCTGGCTGCGCAACTCTCAAACTTCTGTCAAAGTATACACAAAGCCGGAAGTGGCCAGGAGCGACGTAGCGCGCGAAGGGATTCCCGGCGTCATCCTTGACGGACCATGGACCAAGCATTGCCAATTCGTGACCTTGTTTCTGGGGACCATCGGGAGCGTGGCGGTCATCAAGACTTGCCGAAGAAGACAATGAGCCAGAGCAAGAGAGATGGGGAAGGGGACCAGGAGGTGAGAGGGACTCGTCCCTTCTCATTCTTCGGCACGAGAGGAAGAAGACCCGGAGGGCCTGTCATCGCCTGGGAGTCCTTTCCGCGGACGGACTTTTCGCTTGTTTTTGAGGTGTGACGCATTCGAGTAAGAACGCGTGGCTTTGAAGAGAAAACATTTAGAGAGAGATAGGAAGCAATATATATATATATATATATATATATACCAAAAACCTTTTGTCCTCATATACATCATATATTTATATATAAATATAAATATAAATAAATAAATAAATATATATATATATATATATATATATATATATATATATATATATATATATTTATATATAAATATATGATGTATATGGGGACAAAAGGTTTTGCGGGTAATTGACTCCGAGGACCGTCCTCATAACAGCCAGATGTGCTAAGTTCAATATTAGATAGGTATTTTCTCCTTATGTAGATATGTAAATCTGGTCCCATATACCCTTTAGTAAATTGTTTAGTAACATAAGGACTTTTAGTACCGAATTATATTTTTTAAGAATATTATTGCTCATTTGGAATTTACCTATTTTATTACCAACAGTATTTTTATTACTACTTTAATCTTATATTTTCTTAGTAATATTATTACGCATTTGGAATGAATTTAGGGCAATGTAGATAATTCTAACGTTCAGGGTTCTGCGTAAGTTTGGAATCTAGAAATACGGTTTCTTATTGATCGTTTTATCGCTAGGGTCTAAACTTTAATTTGCAACAAATATTTTGTAAGGATCCCAAAAATTGGCGTTACTGCCCTCACTTCCCTTTCTTTTTTTGCGGTTTTTGTTCGAAGCCATGTTTCAGGGAACGGTGTAGTTGTATCTCAAAAGCTATTCTTCCGATTCACTCCGAATTCGAACAGAGCATCACTTATAATATTTTCCATCGTTTGCCTGGATGATTTTTTAATGTTTATCCATGCGTTGATAATCAATTATTTTTTAGGTGATAAATAGAAATTTTGTACAGCTTTCCGGCTTTGTCATTTAGAAAATTTCAAAACTGTATCCAGTCGTACGAAAGTTCTAGAAAAGGTACCAAAGGTATTTAAAAAAAACGTATGTACTGAGAGCACATTTTTTTATTCTTATTTTTAGATTACCGACACCGTTTGGCCATGCATTAATGGCGGCACTTTGTCTAAATAACAATAACTGTATTATTTATAAATATTTTTTATTAAAAATCTCAAACTTGACAAAATTATGTATCAATTGTATGTAAAATCCCGACCTCGACATCCCAACACTCTCGCCAAAAAAAAATAATTAAAATCGACTGGTTTTTCAGGTCCCAAACTTGTGCTTCACAAAATTAAATAGCGCACGGACTCAGCGAACAAGTAAAACCTGAAAAGACCACAGAAACCATTCAACGTGGAGGATTTCGATGCTTTAAAAAACCGGATCACACCAAGAATATCATACCCAAAGGTCAAGTTATTGATCCAAAGCTAGGATTTAAGAAAATCAATAATATTTAATATATATTGGCTGACATTGATTCGAGGAGAATCATACCATCTATAAACGAAAATGTCCAGCTCCCTTGCCAAAAATCGTAAGAAAAGTCGAGTTCTTGATGAGAGAACGAAAAAAAGAAGTGGCGCTGGGGACCAAGAACGCGAGAAAAGATAACGAGAACAGTGAGGAAAGTCTCAGGAGTGCGTCTCTTCCGGAGCCTCGGCTTCGTAAGTTCGTGAGCTTGTAGCTCTCAGCGACATTGCCCATCATCGGGACTGCTTCCGTCTCCGAAGACTCTTCATATTTCCGGGATAAAAGGCAAAAACAACCGCGACGCAAAGGTAGGACGAAAAAAGGTGATCCTGTAAGATACAGGAGAAAAGCATATTGACAGCGAGAGGACGAAAACGAGACTGCTACGGACAAAGAGCAAGAATCCTCCGCCATCTTTGCTCACCGCTATCGCCATCTTTATTTATCAATAAAGTTGTTGATCGCCGGATATCGAAGCTCGGATCCGTACGTTGACTTGCAGCCCGCGAATCCTTGAGAATTTTCATGATGCAACTATGCGACAGCGGAAGTGAGAGGCAGCTGCCTCGGAGCATTGATTCGTTTGCGCGTGCATATAGACGTGCGTGCATTTCATCGAATTCCTTCAGATAGCGAGAGAGAAAATGAGACGAATGGAGGAAACGAGAAAGGAAAGGAATCTCGAGTAGACAGCTGTCAGCAGGATGAAAGAACTGGATTCACTCTGCAAGCGACCCTATGTACTCCTCGTCAATCTTTTGGTCTCCATTGTGTATACGAGCCGGCCATGTATGAGTGAGAAAATAAGTTTTAAAATAGCGCTGCTAGTGCGCCAGTTTCGATGAGTTTCTTTTTAATTTTGCTTGCATTTTTGTATCTTCCTGTTTAACTTTTTGGATTTTCGTATTTTCAATGGCCTTCGGGTCACAGAAGCTCGACCTGCGACGACCAGCCCCTTCGTTTTCATCCCGCCCTTGTCACTTGACAACTTCTAGCAGCCGAGACATCACTAGAGTGTTGTCCACAGCTTCACTTTCCTAACGCCCCGTTGCATTCCATTCGCACGAGGGCACATGGAAACTGTGGCAAACCCGTGGCGATTCCATATTGATGAAATGCCTCCAACGGACCGCAGTCACTCCAGCTTTGGACGAGGCTGGAAGCTCTTTCGAAATGCTTCATTTCCGTCGCTATTCGTTGCCTAGCTACGCGTTCAGCCCCGCTATCGGAGTACTTTCGTGGCCTGTGCACTTTGCTGCTCTCAGTTGAATGAGCTTATCCAAGTGGCTTCGGGAGGACGAACCTGCGGGTATATTTCTATAGATGAAAGAGTTGGACCAAGCGGGGCGACGTAACTGAAAGCACGTAGAAAAGGAGCATCTCATAAGGGGGATGACTGTGAGCGACAGACGGGAAGGAACAAGGAGGACAAAGAGGTCCTCCTGAAGGGAAAGACTTTGCCGGAGGTTGAAGAGTCGGAGGATAAGGGCAACCCGTTGATCGCGGTAAGAGCAGTACACAAATGTACGAGCAGCCGCGGCTTCGGAAGATTGATTGCTTTGGATTTTGTGGAGTTCCGAAAGCGGATGAACCTGCGCGCAGCGATGAAGACCTTTTACACAGCGAATGAATGGAGGAGGAATGAGGATGATAGGCTTGCATTGAGAGAGAATCCTCATGGTACAGTCAATGTTTTCACATCGATAGTGAAGGCCCAGGAGTCTGCGCCGAACGAATACCTATTACGCTCGATTGCCCCAAAATGAAACTGTGCTCTATGGGTCCAGGAGGATGCATCTTTACGTCAGTGCACAAGGCTCTATGCACCGTTGGTCCGCCTTGCCAATTATTCTTACAGCGGACCAACAATGGCCCTAGAACGGATTCTGTTTGAGTCGAGCGGTCACCCATCCGAGTATCCGTCCGGGCCAACGTCGTTTGGCACGGAAGATCGCTGATGCAGAGTACTCACTCTACTGATGGTTACCTGTTTGAAGCTTCTTCCGCAGCCCTGCGTCTGTCCATTTTCCCGGGTTTTTTCATTGTTCTAGAACTGTTTGGGTTTGAAGAAAGGGTCGTAGCTCCAGAGCTCGTACCAGCTGAAAGCGTTCGTACTGAGAGATAGGAGTACACCCACATACACACCGAAGAGAGCCTTTCCAGAAGACCGGAAGGAAGCATCTCTCCTGTACACGATTCTGCTTTGCTCTTCTTGCCTCGAGTTTTCTTTCAAACTCCAGCCTCCGGTGTTTCATTCCTTGGGAACTCCTCGGGGGCCCACACGTTCAACCACTTCGCGGAATTCTGGGGATCGAAATCGTTTTGGCAACGAGATGGGGGTGAGGGTGGCCCCGTTCAACGGCGATTCGCACCACCGCAACGAAAGCTCCCGGTTCCGAAAATCCCATTCAGTTCGGTCGAACGATCGAGGGTGAAGGAGAATGGCGCTCGGCTTCGGGATGAAAGGGTACTTTTTATATCGTGCCGCGATACGTAACGCGACCGGATATTGTATTATAGAACCCCTTTCTACGGTGCACGAAAACGCTCGGTGATGCTCACAAAAATGAAAAGCCTTTTTGTATGCCTCCACTTGTGACCGTACATCGATACACTGCTTTTTTTCCGCTCAATTTCTGTCGCCACAGAGTGTCTTGTTTAATCGACGTTTTCACCCCTGTTTGATACTTTTTGGAACCATCGATAAATGCGATTTATCGACGGTATCGATGGATAATTGGAGTGGACGCGCAATCGGTGTGAAGCTTCCACTGTCTCTTATTGACCGAGTTGCAACGAGATTTTTGTGAGCGAACCGCTGCGATTTGACTTTTTCTGGCTATTTCTCAAAACTTTATTTTTGTAATGGTGTCAGTAATCTTGCCATACGATTCAATTCAAATTTGGACATAGCTTAGTTTATAATACTTTTTGGCATATGACCGGATGATTTTTTTTGTATATTAACCCATTTGTTAATGACAAATGATTAAAATGTTTTGTTTCTCGAAAATCTAACTTTTTTCTACAGCTTGCCATTTTCGGAATTTTCGAAATATAGAAAGCGTGTCTCATCACACGAAAGTTTTATTGTTCTACTAAAATTACATTTTTTATCTTTCATCCCAGTCGATCCCAGTCGCTAGAACCACCTACACCAATTGGCCATGCAGCAAGAGTCATCCTTTGTTGAAATAATAATACATCATCGCTGATCAATATTTTTCAATTTAAAAAACTCAAACTTGGTAAGACTATTGATTAATTGCGTGTGAAATCTCGACTGCCTCATCGCGATCCACTCGTCACAAAAAAATCAAGATGTTTTTTGGGCCCTAAGCTCGCGCCCAATTTGCAACGTAATGAAGCGCTTATGACCACAAGTGAACTCCCCAAGGAAGATAAGGGACTTCATGGTCTCAGAATAGCAGATTAATCGGTAGGTCATTTGGGTAACAAATTTTTTTACCATGAAACATTCAAAGTGTTTTTCTGAAGATCACTTTTTCGTGGACCTTGTACTAAATCATTTTAAAAAACTATTCAATCGATCATTTCAAAATGTTGCGGTTTTTTAAATAACATCATTACCGTCTAAGTGAACCTGAAGTTTTTTGAAAAGCATTAAAAAAAAATACTTTGTCGTCGACACATTTCATTAACTATTTTCATTAACTATGGTAAAAGTTTCATGAAACAGGACATTTTTTCAAATACGTACCATTTTTCGAATTTTCGCTTTTATTTGGATTTTTTTGCAAATGAAAATAAGTGACAATACGTCGTAGGGTTTCGTACTCGTACTGAATTTATTGCTTCACAGAGCAACTATATCCTTCCACGTACCCATAATGCAAGACGATCCCCCTCGTACGAGCCAAATCGAACGACGAAAGAGGAAATGCGAGAATAAAGTCTTACCGTATTTCTCCGTAAGACGAAAAGAGTGGAAGAATATTCCTTCAAACGCATATTCCAATTTGAAATAACTCGAAGCGTCTTTCCTTTCACCTGTGTCTCTTCTCTCTTTTTTCCCCTGCCGTCTGGGAGTTAGACATCCATTCGGTGCACGAGCTCACGGACGCCACGAATTTCTATACTTCGCGAGCAGGGCAAAGCGCCTTTTTGCCGACGTGTCTGCGCCCTTTGAAAGACTCTGGATCTTTTTTCGCCTCATCGTTGTTTTGCTTCTGATCGCCCGAACGAGTGTTAAAATGCGAGAGGAGCGAGAAAGTGAGAGAGAGGGTGGAGAAAAGAGGATAACGAAATTTGGGTGGAGAAAGGGGGATGAACGAAGAAAGAGGAAAAACTTTGTGGATCTGAAGATCGTGTGTGGGGGTATTTGACACCCACGAAAAACCGAAGACCGGATAATATGGCAGACGCAATAATAATAGTTTGCCACGATCCAAATCCATTTTCGTTTCGTTCTTTTTTTTACTTCTCTCTCTCTCTCTCTCTCTCTCTCTCTCTCTCTCTCGCTCTCTCCCTCTCTCTTCTCTATCATCTCTGTCAGCCCTCATAATTTTATCACAGATTTAAGGGGTTATATCCAGTTTTAGAAGTCGAAAAATGATTTTTTTCAAAATTAATACATTTTGACATATCTTCTAAATGTTCCCTGAAAATTTCAACGTGATCGGATCGAAATTGACAGATTCATAGGCTGTTATGTTGACGGCTGTCGAACACTCGAGGCGTCTTTCGAAACTTTGAATGCTATTTTCTCGAAAGTACGACTTCAAAGTCGGTGAGAAAAATATCTCAAAAACTACCCGATCGATCTTTCTTAAGGGGGGATTGTCTTTTTTTTTCGCACAATTTACCGTTTTTTGGGAATTTTTTTGTGAAGAAAGTATACAACGGAAAACTTGTGAAACTTGGCATATAGTTTTATTGATCTGTTTACTACATACAAAAAAATTTTTAAACAATTTCATCAAAAAATCCGCCTCCCACCCCCTCGACGCGCGATGGTTCTTTTTTGATGGTGTGCACGATTTCTCAAAAACTATTCAACCGATTGCCTTCAAATTTGGACAGAATGCTCAGCTGACATCCTTTTATCGTTTGATGAAGCAAAAAAGCAATACGTTTAATAGTTTTTTATTTATAACAAAAAATCGATCAATTTTTTTCGAAAAATCGATACTTCAAGTTCAAAACGTCACCAAATCGTCAATTTTTTTTTCCCTTCATCGAACGATAGCTATATGTGTCTAAAGTAAAATGCTTTTTGGGTTTTTGTTGCAGGATGAACGTGAAGGCTGTAATCGTGCACACCATCAAAAAAGGACCATCGCGCGTTGAGGGGGGTGGGAGGCAGATTTTTTGATGAAATTGTTTAAAAATTTTTTTGTATGTAGTAAACAGATCAATAAAACTATATGCCAAGTTTCACAAGTTTTCCGTTGTATACTTTCTTCACAAAAAAATTCCCAAAAAGCGGTAAATTTTGCGAAAAAAAAGACAATCTCCCCTTAAGGATTGTTCGCACTTTAGACGCTAAAAACGGCTATTTTCACGAATTTTTTTGATAGGTTTCTATTATAGATATTTATATAAAAGTTGTTACACGTAATAAATACACTTGCGAAATACATTTAAAAAAAAATTCTTAAGGACGTTGAGTCCCTATGAAACATGTTAATGTTAATTGTATCAATAAATAGCTTCATAATCGTCATGAAATTTTTACACGACCTCCTGAATATTTCATGTACAAACATACCAAATTTTCAGAATTCTATCATCATTACTTCAACCTCCTTAAGGGGTGAAATAAAAAATGATAAGAAAATTCTGAAAATTTGGTTTGTTTTCGTATGAAGTATTTAAGAGGTCGTGTTAAAATTTCACGACGATTAGGAAGCTCGTTATTAAAAAGATAACATTTTGTTAAGAACAATTTTTAAAAGAAATTTAAAAAAATTATCAATAAACTTCGTTTTGTTTCCGTTGCTTTCAGTATATTGTACATATTATAAAATTGAGAGGTCAAAAAAAAACTTATTGCAAAGTTACATCAGTTTCCATAAAACAACATTTAATTTGTGAATGTTAATTGTTCAATAACGAACTTCCTAATTGTCGTGAAATTTTTACACGACCTCTGAAATACTTCATACAAAAACATACCAAATGTTCAAAATTTTATCATCATTTCTGATTTGGGACTCAACATCCTTAAGTCACTATTTAACGACGAAAATGGTAGTAAAAAAGTCTCCTAAAAAATTGTAGGTCTGCGCTGTTGATGAAATCTCGGGGAATAATCTTCCGAAACAAAAAAATCAAATTGTTTTAGGTTCAGTATGTTAATGGCTATAGCGCATATCATTCGGTTTTTGATATATGCAAAATCAACAAAACGGTGCACGTGTTTCGAAAAAACGAAAAAAAACGTGTTTTTTCACTATTTTTTGCAAAAAAGTAAATGTCAAAATTGAAAAAATTCTTGATACGCGCTATAACTATAGTTGTAGAGAATATATGGGTAACATTTCATAAGGATCGGATTAGTAGTATCGAAGATTTTATCAACAAGCCATCGAAAAACGATGTTTTGAGAAAAACGCTTTAAAGCTTGTTTCGGTTACATAAAAAAATTTAATTCTTTTTAAATGTATTTCTAATGTTTACTTATTAAGTGTAACAACTTTTATATCAATACCTATAACATAAACCTATCAAAAAAATGCATGAAGATAGCCTTTTTAGCGTCTAAATTGAGAAGACCCCGTAAATTTATAGGGCCTTCTATAGATGTAAAAATATAGTATTTTATCGAAAGATTTTTTTTCCGATGTACAATTTCGATATGATGAACGAAAAATACCAATTTTTTTTCGCGAAAACCTAGAGTCGCTTTAAACACGCACCATTTTTTGAATTTGATATTTCGAAAATTGCTCCGTTTAATTATAGGATAAACTATGATTGAATTATGATGAATACTATAATCATAGGATAAACTATGACAATGATGAATACTACCGAAATCTGTTTGACTTTTTGATATTAGACAACCTGGTTTAGAGGAGCATCGCTCACTCCAAAAGACGTTTTTTGAAAGGTGCTTCCTGGACATCGGCTGTAAATCGATTTGAACTCAATATCTTTACGCATAAAACCTACAGTATTCTTCAGATGATACTTTTAAAAATACCTACACTGTATTTTTTTAAATACCCTTCTTTATAGTTCGTGTGAATACCCTTATGTATTGTAATTCCTAATTTGTATATTTTAAAATACTCTTTTTAAAATAACTAATTGGCAATAATAACTACCTAAATTTATCATCACTATTTCCTAAAAAAAAGTCCCAAACATAAGCTGTTTCGACTGTTATAACTAGGCATAACCTATTAATTGTCTGATTTTTTACATTTTTTCTCTTCCTCCTGCTACCCTTCTCTTCGACCCTCCCTCTCCCTCTTTTTCTCTCCCTCCCATCTCTATCGGCCCTCATTATTTTATCACAGATTTAATTGATCGATTTTTTTATTCGTTCTCTTTCTCTTTCTCCCTCATCGACTCACTGAAGAATCCGCGAGTAGCACGGTGATCCCGAAGGGTCGCTTAATTGGCCAATTCTACGTGAATTAGGATATCGTTTGGGAGCAATAATTCCTGATTTGCCTGATTTTAATGATTATGGGAGAACAAGAACCACGCGGCGGAGGAGGGGGGGGGGATAAAGTGTCGCGAAACGAGTGTGGCGACTCGAAGGGAGAGCAAAGTTCCTTGAGTGGATTAATATGCTAATATCCCTGAATCAGCGCGCAATCTACCAAGAGCCCTGCGAGAGCAAAATTACCGGGTTCAAATAAAAAGTACGTGCGGTTCGAACTTACGTCGAGTTGTACTCCTTGCTGCGGAAACGTCTGCATGGGTTCTCGGTTCGTCGGCAGGTAACGGAAGAATTCGTGATCGTCCTTGTACCACTTTACGGAATAGAGCTTTTCGCCACCCACGACTTTCCACTCGCACTTCAGATCAGCGTAACTACCGAGTTCCAATTCTCTCGGTACTTTCACCTCGACCCTTATGTCACCTGAAAATTTACAATCACACCGGAGGAGTTAGACAACGGATGAAATATTGCACAGTTAGCGGAAGCAGCTGGGAAGGGACCGAGCTTCGTGTCGGAAGAAGATATTTCGGGTAAGGTTCGGACTATTGTCAGAATGCGTAATTTCGAAAAAAAAACTGATTTTTCGATTTTTACAACTAGGCAAAACCCTTTAAAATCACCAAGGCAGCTGTCCACGCGTTCTCGAAATTTTGAGAATTCTCAGTACATGTGTCTGTTTTTCAAATACACTTCCTGTCCGTCGAAACGGTTCCCCCCTTATGGACTTCTCTACCTTTCTCACAAGGAACGGTCGCGAGGTTGAACTTTCCAATTTCGCCGAAATATGGCATGTTTGTAGAATGGGTGATAATAGACAACACGTTTTTTTTATATCTGCGGAACCCCATTTTTAAGGGATGAAACGCACCCTCGAAAATAGGGGTGTTTTTGGTTTGAAATGTGTTTTATCTGCATCGTTCTCATATCTAATGTATAGCACACGGAAAAATAAACGTTGCTACAATTTGACATTTTTTCATGTCTCGTAGCGATAAAACGTTATCGACGAAAAACGAAAGACACCCTTGTTTTCGAGGGTGCGTTTCACCCCTTAAAAATCGGGTTCCGCAGGCGTGAAAAAATACGTGTCGCCTATTTTTAGCCATCCTACAAACCTGCCAAATTTCGTCGGAGTCGCAGAGGTCGACCTCGCGACCTTTCCTTGTCAGTCCATCTCGCTCGCTCCGACTGTCTCGTTTCTTCCAGCTGTCACGGTAAATCCGGTGTGTCTCACTGCGAAAGCCCCACACTCGCGATCACACGGACAAACGTTTCTTTGGCACTTACCACCGTCAGTTTGTCGCGTTTGGTTTCACTCGAGAATCAAAGACGTTCGTAAGCGGCAATCTCGGAGACGAGTATCAAGAAATACCGAGACGATCTCCGTGTCCTCGCGGAGAACGATGGCTCAACGAGAAATTGAAAATATCCCGTTCTCCCGGGTCCAAAGACGATCTCACGGCAAGAGCTGGCGACGATTTTTTTGTCCCTCTCCCATTTTATTTTTCATTCTCCGCTCCTCGAGATTGTAATTCTCCGGGAATATCGAGTACATCGAAGTGTGCGTAACGCAAGGCAAGCTTTATTTTTGGCCGAATCGCGGAAGAGGATAGGGAGGCTAAAAAGGAGCTTTTAAATTTTCCTCTCGATCGTACGAAATCCCCGCCGCAGCTTTCACTGGTATGCGAGGATTTCTCCGACTTTCCCTTTTTAGCCTTCCTATTTTCCGTATTTTTCTTCAGTCGGAAAATTGTCCTGGTTTAATGTGTATATAAAATGCGAATCCTGCTGCTTCGATCTTTGAGATCTTCCAAGACGCGTATACCAATAAGTGCAGCGTACCGGTATCAACCAACTTTCCACTTAAAGTAGAGTATACAGCCCGCGGGCGTTGGTGATACGGAAAAGAGGTAAATTCCCCTTTCCTTTGCAAAACAATCTCGTTTGGTTGCGTTTCATTTTGCTTGGAAGAAGGTTCACCAAGTGAATGTTGTATGGCCATTATATATATATATATATATATATTATAATATATATATATACGTGTTTGGGTGAATATATGTCCATCTATAGACGGCTCGATTGAGGGAGGATTACCTTTAGGGGAAGAAAAAATTTGCTGATTTTCACGTTTTTTTTAGACAGATTTTTGACCGTTTTTGAGACTTAGCGTATGCTTATTACTACTTTCGGCGATTTAGTAGATAATTAATAATTTTACCAAACAATTGACTAGTTATTGAATTAAATAATTTACTAAATAATTAATAGATAACGATATCAAATAAAATAAAATAATTCCGATACAAGACAAAATGAACTCAAACCACGTCGTTCAATATAAATGGAATAATTTCAAATAAGGTAGATCGATATGAAACTTAAAAAAATAGACGATGGCGAAGATTAGGTAAATATACTTTCAGGCGAGGAAAAAATTTGCTGATTTTCATGATTTTTTTCAGAGGACAAATTTTTCTTCACCTTTTTTGAGAGTTGGAGTATGCTGTGTTACTACATTTGGATGTTACATATAATTTTTTTTATCTTTAAGAATAGCGGAGGTGTGGCACGGTCTGCTAAGCGGCATTTTCAAAAGTCGTGAGACGTATCGCTGAAACACTAATTCACCGATTCTGATGAAATTTGGTATAAATCTTTCTATCCTTATTGTCTCAAACATGACCCTACATTTTTTCGAAATTTTTAAAAAGAGTATTTTTAATTGCAGAATGTAGCCATTTTTCGGAAAATACATTTTTTCTGTTTCAACGCGTAGCATTTCATTGATTTTCAACGTTTGTCACTTTTTCTTGGTTCGTATCTTCCGCATAAGGGTTAATGAGAGTAAAATCTTCGTTGGTTTTTTTTCAGATTAATGCCGCCGACGCTACGTGCCACGCCGTCCACAACATCTGTCGCAAGCCGTTCAGAAGACCGTGCCATACCTTCGCCATTAATAAATTTAAAAAAATACCATGTGACAGTCAAAAGTAATAATAAAACAATATCCTAAGTGTTAAAAAAGGTGACGGAATCTTTCCTTCAAAAAATATCATGGAAATCAGCCATTTTTTCCTCGCCTAACTGTATCTCCCCCCTTAATCTTTTAAATATAAACTTAAGCTCACGTGATGTTTGTAATGTAAATTTATTGTTTTATTTTGAATTTTTTAAACCATTGTATTTATGCTTCGGCCCGAAAAGTTACGTCCAAAATGAACATCTGCATGCCTTGTATCAATACCTATCCGTATCTTCCCCATGTATATTCTATGATCGTTTTTAGTTTTCGACATAAAAGGATTTTTTATTTTTCTCTTTTTGCATTTACTTTCCTCGCGATTTTTTTACATGTGTTATCGTTACGAAGTGCATTGTCAAGCAATAAATAAATGACCAACTGAAAATTATCATAAATAGCCTTAGATTTTTATCAAAAGTTAAAAAAAAGTCTGAATAAATACTGAAGTTTAGATGATAAAAATACTTGTCTTAGTCTAAATTGTTCCTTTTAAAATAAAAATTGGGAAACGCAGTCGAAATTTTTGAAAATATCGTCTCTTGGCTGTCGACGGATTCTCGAAATGCACAATTTTAAAAGGACTCACTGAAAATTTCAAGTGGAACTGTTCAAAATTGGAGGAGTGATGAGTGTTTATAAGTAGGTTCCGCAAACCGGCGAACTTTAAAAGCGTTTTAATCAATATGAATTTTTCAAAGTCGGTGAACGGGATATCGCAAAAATTACTGCACCGATCCACTTCAAATTTTACAAACTTCTCTTACATATCAAAAAGCAGCACTTGAACGAAGTATTTTTTGCCGATGCATAGTTTTTTTTTATCAACGAATAAAAGCGTTCTATTTACCGAAAATCTATACTTTAACTTCGGCCCGCGGCCATTTTTGCAAACATCAATATTGCATTAAATCCGTCGTCCAAGCACTGGATGATTTCATGCAACAACGAAATGAATTTTATTTGTTTCCGAGCAGCAGGGATCACCGCGAAGGACGTTTTTCAAACAGCGCTCTGCACGAACCATTATGTACCACATTTATAAATATTTGTCAATAGGAAATTGTAAAAGATACTCAAAACCATACTCTTCAATGCTTAAGAAAAATTGAAAATCTGCGCACGTTTTCCCAGGAAAAGTTCGGAAAAATGCTTTTTTCGTGAATTTCGTACCGTTCATTTTTCCTAAACGAAAAGTACACCCACGAAAGAGAATAACAAAGAATATTTATACCAAGGTAAATTTCGAAAAAACGGTAAAAAATACTATATTTTCGGAAACTAAAAACCACCTCCAGGACCACCATGCATGTTTCAATTCTGCCGCACTTAGTAACCACGATACCAATAAAAATAAACCTGCGGCATTCGACCCCAATAAAAATGTAATTACGGAAAATATTCTCTTCGTGAATTTCCAATAACTAAAACACTCATTACTCTGTAATAATAGCAGGCTCAGTAAAAAAGAAATCCATTATTTTTGCCTTCAATTTCATGCAAAAATAATGGATTTCTTTTTACTACACCTCATATATTGATCTATCCATTTGGTCCTTAATCGCAGGTCCAAGAAAAAAACAATAGCATTTTTCTCCAAGTTTTCTCCGTTTTGTTTATCGTTTAAAATATTACCTTCATTAAATTACACCACTTTTTTCTATTTCAATTCGCCGAACCCGCGAAAATCTAAGCGCTTTTTTCCCTTACGGCGAAAACCGCAATTTCAAATTTCCTCAACCACGCTACTTTGCCATTTCGCTCGAGCTATTCAAAATATTGTCCCTCTCTGTTAATCCGTACGATATCGTCGCGAGAGCGGGCAAAAAAGGGGGAAACTAGTTAGGAGATTCCCCTTCACCCGACCATTGCACCAGGACGAGGGGATACACGGACAGTGGTTTGTTAGTCGAAAAGTGGAAACAGCCGGAGGCTGACCAGCGCAAGTGGAACAGGCACCCTTATTATCCTCATCCCCTTTTCACTCTTTAGTGACCCGAGCCTGTAACTCACACAGTAACAATATTATATTACGCGAGACTACGCGGAGCCCAGCTACGTAATAAAGTGTATACCGTTCGTATCATTCACGCTACAAAACTTTCCTTAATCAGAATTCTCAGCGGCAGATTCACCGATCCGTGACAAGTGCCTCTTTCTCCCTGCCCCCCTGCCGCCTTTTCGTTTATCCCCAACCCTCTCCGGTTCGCTTAATGAGAAACTTGAAACAGACAAGTATATAAATTCGTATATACGTCTGCGGGCGTGTGTGTGTGTGTGTAGCCCATTGGAAGCCTTGTTCGAGTGCACACATACGTAATTACATTTTCGGGGCAAAGCGTAAGTCAAGTTTGAATGGGCACTTGGAAGTGGCGCATGAAGAAGTGCAGAATTCAATATTACATTCCTCCATATCGGCTAAGCGCTCGAAGGGAGAAACGGTAGTTGCAAATTGTAACTGCATTATAACGATCCGCGGAGACGAAAGCAGTGAATTATTTTCTTGGATTGATGTCTGATTGAAAATGCGAAACGTGGAGTAAACAAATTGCCTACGAGTGACGTGGATGGAATTCGTATTTGTTTTTTGAAAACACTTTTTTGTTTACATGCATATTACTGTCGTATCGGATTCTTTTAAGCAGGTTTTTCTTGCGATGTCGAATGCCTTGTCAGTTTTTGAGGGTGTTGTTTGGGCGGGGAGGGGGCAAGTTTTGTCCATTGTTGTGAATAATAATATCGGAGTGTATGAACTGTGGTTTGTTTTAACGAAAGTTATGGAAATTATGTAAGATATTTGCAAATTTTTTATATAAAGTTTATATACACAGATATATACAAGGTGTTAGGAAGGTCGATGCAAAGCCTTAAGGGGGTGATAGGTCATCTCGTTAGGAACGTATCTAACCTAGGTTACCTTAATCCAAAGTCTAAGGATTTCGAGTTATCGTGGTAAGTACGATTTTTGGAAAAAATCCCAAAATTAGGTAGTAACTCGGTTATCTCTTATGCTAATGCTATTTTTTTTTAAATAGCATTAACGTAAGAGATATTTTAATTTTGTGACAAGTTTTCATTTATTGTTTTGATTGATTTCAATTATTGTTTGATTGTATTGGTGTTTGTCGATTGAATACACATTAATGCCTTAGGCCACAGTAACGGGTATAAAATCATCTGCGAATTTATCAATTTTTTTTCGTATGAAAAAGTGATTCACTCATACAATTAATGACACATCTATTTAGTATGAATATCAAGCTGTTAGAATTTTTTTTCCATGTACAAAATGGCCGTCTACTAATTTGTTAGTAGATTTGTTATCTTTTTTTTTGGGCGCTCTGCGGCGTGGCATTTAGCATCCACAATTTTTTACCTAGAACAAAAAACAGAAGCTCTCGTCAATCTACATTAGAATACTTAGAGAAGTACGTACGGAATTTAAAAAATATTGTTTTATTCAAAATTTGTAGGTATTAGAACTTAAGAAATGAATTTTCTGTGAAAAATTTCGTTATAACTGCTCATAAACTGCTCATAAAATGAAAAGTTTTCGATTAATCAGGAATTCCGTATGTACCTTTTTGTGAAATGCAATTAGCAACATAACTTTTAAATTTGAAGTAAATTGAGTGAAAATTGTTGAAGTTATTCGTCAGGCCAATTGGAAAAAGCTGTTTTCAGAAGTTTCGCGTAGTCGGCGATTTTGTACATCGAAAAAAATATATATATTTTCTAACAGCTTGATATTCATACTAAATAGATGTGTAATTAATTTTATGAGTGAATCACTTTTCATACGAAAAAAATTGTTAAATTTGCACATGATTTTATACCCGTTACTGTGGCCTAAGGCCTTGAGCTAAGACGCAGATAAATTTTTAGTTACTACTTATTGTCCGTTGGAACATTATGAACGAGTTAGTACCTATCTTTGAACTATTTTCCATAAATCATACTTACCCTGATTACTCGAAATCCTCAGACTTTGGACTAAGGTAACCTAGGTTAGATATGTTCCTAACGCGGTTACCTATCACCCTCTTAAGGCTTTGCCTCGAACGTCCTAGCACCCTGTATAAATTCATTCCTGGTTTCCAACGTAAACCCTTCACGTTGAATAAATGTTTCGAGAGCGCATTCGTTCATGTGCCGAATGATCAATTGTATTGGAGGAAATGCATAGTAGGCAGAGTAAGAACGTTCAGTTATCGTAATGGGAACTCCAAATCTGAATTTCTGTATTTAAAAAAAAATCCATTGCTAATTTCGTTTTTGAGCCGTCATTTGAGATTCTCCATTTTCTGGTTACAAGTTTTCCGGTTTTCAGCTAAATATTATTCATAAAATTAATGAGGTTATCATAATTGGATGAAGTACTGTTAGAGTCAAATAAAGATTTTTCTATTGGAAGCGGTATCTTTTAAAACGGGAGACTACTGTCCCCCTGTGATGGGTCGAAAAATTCGAATTTCCGTTACTTTTTTTCAACGTATACATATTTGAGAACGTTAAGAAACATTCAAGTTAAAATGTTGACATTTGACCAAGTTGTAGACGATTTACATATACTAAAACTTTTCATGGAGTTTTACTTGAAACGGCTGTTCTCGACCTGACTGAAATTATAACGCCACGTATAATTATCCGATGTTCAATTTAAAAAATCGAAATTTCCATACTTGCGGTAGCTATTATTGCACGTAGCTGTTATTCTTTTCAATTTACTATTTTTTAAACCCTTCAATATAGGTCAAAATTTCGCCAAAATTACACTTGTACCACATTTTTTTTACGGATGCTCAATAACGATCTAAATTTTTTTTTAAATAAAAATTCGCGTGAGATAAGTTCAATGTATGCTCAATAACATACGTTTCACCAAATCTCAAATAAACAATCTAGTAAACAAAAAATTCGGAAAACAACATTTTTCAGCCCGTCACAGTAGTGTCCTCCCTTAGGGAATGAACAAAACATTTTTTTTCCGAGTTGCAACGTATATAGTTTCCAGTTGCAACCCCTTCCGGGGTTCTACGTATTACCCTTCCTAATTGAACCCTTTCCGAAACCATCGTATGAATTGAAGTTCACTTTCACTGAAAAAAAACTAAATATATGTATGTATGTATATATCTATAAATATATACAGGGTGAGGCACTAACTGTTGCCACCTTGAATATCTCTGTAATTATCGACGTCACAAAAAAATGTTCGAAACAAAAGTTGTAACGTACGAAAGGGGTTATCAAATGCAACCATTTTTTTTTATCTCAGTGGAGGCGCTGTCGCACAGTAAAGGTCACCTCCACTTTTTTAAATGGGACGCTACATTTTTTTTCAACTGTCTTGTAGGGCATCGAAAACTGCATAAAAAACAGTTAGGGGTCAAAGTCGTTCAAGGTAATTTAAGATCAAAAAGTGAGATGAACTTTATTTTTATGTGAAATTACCTTTATTCACAGTAGATGTTCAAAGTGATTGCCATTGGAATCAATGCAGATTGCAATCTCCTCATCACGAACGCCAGATTCAGAGAGATGACTGATTGATTAGTCGGATTTTATTTACTGATGCGGCAACATTTACGAATCATGGAAATATTAACTTGCATAACATGCATTTGTGGTCAACTGAAAATGCACATTGGCTGCGGCAAGTTGCACACCAAAGACCGTGGTCGGTTAATGTATGGTGTGGGATTATTGGGGATAGAATCATAGGCCCTTATTGCATCGAAGGGAATCTTAATGTTAGGAAGTACACCACATTGCTTCAAGAAACATTAGGTCCGTTATTGGAAGAAATACCTATAGAAACACGAAACAGTATCTGGTATCAACACGATGGGTGCCCGGCACATTTTGCGCCGATAGCTAGAAATGAATTACAAAAGAGATTTCCAAATCGTTAGATTGGACGCGGAGGAGCTGTATCGTGGCCGGCTCGCTCGCCAGACTTGACGCCTTTGGACTTTTTCTTGTGGGGATACTTGAAAGATCTTGTTTATAAAGAACGTCCAACTACGCCGGATGATATGCGTGAGAGAATTCTTCAAGCCAGTGATTTCATAAGTGCCGAAGTGATAAGAAATTCTACACAATCCGTGACGAGGACATTGCAATACTGCATTGATTCCAATGGCAATATCTTTGAACATCCACTGTGAATAAAGGTAATTTCACATAAAAATAAAGTTCATGTCATTTTTTTATCTTAAATGACCTTGAACGACTTTGACCGCTAAAGGTTTTTATGCAGTTTTCGATGCTCTACGAGATAGTTAAAAAAAAGAATGTACAGTCCCATTTAAAAAAGTGGAGGTGACCTTTACTGTGCGACAGCGCCGCCACTGAGATAAGAAAAAATGGCGGTATTTGATGACCCCTTTCGTACGGTACAACTTTTGTTTCAAACATTTTTTTTTGACGTCGATAATTACAGAGATATTCAAGGTGGCAACAGTTAGTGCCTCAACCTATATATGTATATATATATATATATATAATACTAAAATTGAACTGAAGAAAATACTGACAAGACAACATGTGCATAGTGCGAAGTATTATTAAGTATTATAAACGAAAATACAAACATTAATGGGCTACATGTATGTATATATGTATATGTATGTATTTGGTCAATGACGAGAACGAATAGGGTAGTCGATAGGAAGGCTCTTGAGGACGGGAAAATTGCAAGAGGGGTGGGGCTAGCCACAGTGCGAAATTGAATTATGCGACGCTATCCGTTCTCTGGGTACAGCGTTCAAACTGAGCTATAGTACGACTCATAGGTATATGCTCCACACACATTCAGGCAATGCATACACACACACACATACACGCGCGCACACACACACACTCTCTCATATATATATATATATATATATATATATATATATATATATATATATATACACACACACATACATACATACTTATATATACAGGGTGTCCTATTATGAATGGATAATGCTGCAACTGTCGACAGGTCAGATCATGTCCTACTGTATGCTGGAATTTCAGTATAGTAAAAGTCCTACGGTTTTCGAGATAAAAATAATCTGCTTTTTGTTTTTTGCGTGCCATTTTTACAAATAATAATCTTTTTTGGCACGGATTTTTTAACAATACTGTTGGTTATTTGTTTTATCTCGAAACGTCTACTTTCTAACCTTAAATGTTAAGGAAACTTTATGAAAAAAGATCGTATGCAGAATTTTTATAAAAACAGATTTGAACATTTGACTTTGAAGACATGCGGTGTAAAAAAATGTACTATGCATATCGTGCCAATTACTTTAAAACGTTGATCAGGTATTGTCGATTCATATCATTTGTCGAAATGGCATGCGAAAAATCAAATGGAGATGATTATTTCCAAAAAATAGTAACATAAAGCTCAAAATGTCGTAAACGGTGAGACTTTTACTAAACTGAAATGTCAGCATATAGTAGGACATGATCTATCGACAGCTGCAGGATTATCCATTCATAACGGGACACCCTGTATATATGAATTACCAAAATCTGATGGCAGCGCGATCCGTGAGCGTGACATTTTCGCTCGTGCGAAACATGTCCGAGTTGTAGTTTCCTACCCTTCTTCCTCGTCTCTTCTCCACCCTCCGCCCACCCAACCGTCGTCACCCCATAGATATAACATATAATTTATCGTTCGCCAGTTATAATCCATCGGACTCTACGCGCGAGGGAGTGTCGTGTGTTGTACTTTGGCTTTGCTGCGAGAAAGATGGAGTTACCGTGGCTGCAACGCAGCCTACACGTTCTGCCTATCGCGCAAACATTGCGCAAACGTGAAAAGTCTATATCCGTTATGTGCATTCGTCGTATACCTGTGCAGCAAAGTTTCGTTCCAGCTACTCGTGTCCTTCTATCGGTCGTATATCCTAGAAATCGAATGAATTTTCAGCCCCAGTGTCTCTATACACAGGGTGATTCACAACTATCAGGATTCACTAGGTGAGCGCATAGCGTCATTGTGAGCAAAACGCCTTTTTTGTAGTAACCTCGAGTGACTAAAATTAGTCGAGATACTCGCGTTGAAACGTCGACGCTGAGGAAACGATGAGGCAGTAGTTGCTCACACGGGTTTTTTTTTCTCTTTGAGCATTGAGGGGGGATACCTTTAGGCGAGGAAAAAATTAGCCAATTTTCATAATTTTTTTAAGAAGAAAGATTTTTTCACCTTTTTTAGACTCAGGGTATATTTTATTAGTACTTTTGACTATTACATGGTATTTTTTTTATTAATCTTTAAAAATGGCGGACGTATGGCACGGTCTTCTGAATCACAATTTCAAAACGGGCGTGACGTATGACTAAAAAACTAATCCACTGATTATGATGAAATTCGGTACAAATTACTCTAACTTTATTGTCTAAAATGAAGAACCTAAATAATTTAGAAAATAAATAAAAGTATTGTTTTATTGCAAAGTGTAGCCATTTTTTTTCGGAAAATTCAACCTTTTTTTCAAAGCGTACCATTTCATCGATTTTCAACATTTCTCACGTTTTCGTGGTTCATATTCTGCGCATTAGTGTTAATGACAGTCAAGTCTTCATTGGGTTTTTTTCAGATTAATGCCGCCGACGCTACGTAACACGCCGTCTGACAACATCCGCCACAATCCGTTCAGAAGACGATGCCCTACCTTCGCTATTAATCAATAAAATACCATGTAACAGCCGAAAGTAATAACAAATCATGTTATTCAACTAAGTCTCCAAATTGGTGAAAAATGCTTTCTTATTAAAAAAAATCATGATAATCCGGAAAACGTTGAATAATAAACGAGAATTATCGAATCACATTATCGATTTGTACAGTGACTCTCCGCATTTATTATCTCTTAGCAGAACAAATAATTACTGAAGGAAAGGCTAGGGAAACATTCTTTTGAAGGAAATTCGACACTACTGGAAAAAATTATTTACGGGTGCAGCCTCGACAAACTCTTCAAACAAAATGTTCAAAATATCAAAAAACAGATTACTACTTTTTTTTTTTTTCAAATTTCGTTCGCGTTTGCGTACGGGCATTTGCGATCTCAGCTATTATAGCGGAAAGTATTGATGGCCCGAGTATTTCCCTCGAAAATATATGAACACCGTCATTGCACACCCAATTGAGTGACCGAACCCCGAGGGTGAAGCATAAAACCTGGCTGCTCCGACGATTCAATAGAAATTCCAATACCGGTGCAAGGAAGCAAATGCTGAGATCCAGAAATATATAGTAGGAAAGAAATAAAAACCGATGGGACAAATATTTTTGTCGTATATAGGTAATCACCCTGAGGGCGAATATATACCCTGATAAAAACAACATTTTTCACGATACAGTGGGATGCATAATACCGCTGAAGGCAATACATATTTTCATATGCATATACTATATACACATATATATATATATATATATATGGGGTATTCCCGCTAGACTTAAACAACTATTCCCCACAGCATCGTTGATTATAGATTTCCACAGTGGAAACGCCCCTGGTGTCGAAAAAATACCATATTTGTTTCAAATTTTTTCTCCCAACCCTTGCCCTTTTGCAGTTGCAAAAAATCAAAAAGTTCACTTTCGCCGTTTTTTAATTTTTATAATATTAAGATCCGTTTAGACCTGCTTCGTGCATTTTTTTACCAAAGCTGAACTTGTTCTTTCGACACTTATTATACTTCTTATGAAATTTCGCTTTTGGAGATGATTAATCCGACAGGTTGAAGGTCAGCAGAGTACTTCATCGGTCTACATATACATTTCAACCAAACTGAATTTCATCCAAAAGCAAAGTTTTGACATTTTTCTTACTTGGAAAACCGAAAAAGTACTCTTCCGACTTTCAAGCTGTCGAATAACCATTCCCAAAATTGAAATTTCACGCCAAAAAATAGTTAAAACATCGGAAGCGCAAGTCGAGCATAAGTGAAAAATGCACAAACATGGGTCTAAAGCGTATTAAAAAAAATCAGAATTTTAAAATCGTCCCGAGAGGGCTTTTCGATTTTTTCGGCGCAGTAGGGAAGCAATCGGGGGGGGGGGGGGAATTGAGAAAAATTCGGTGTTTTTGACACCAAGAGTAATGTTTTAACTATCGAAATCCATAATTAAGTATGGCGAGAAAATGTTTGTCTGAGTTGAGCTGGAATACCCTCAATAGTCTTGGAATACCTGGCAGATGATTTTGAAGACATTGTTCTTCCAAGACCGTCCTCATAGCAGCCAGATGTGCTGATAGACAAAATTACATGGATATAACGTGTTCAAAGTATACTTTCCCCATAGGTATACAGAATTCGCGATTGCGTCTCGATTGAACATTTCCCACGATTCGATTTCTCGGACCCGATTGCTCCGTCCACCATCGTAAAACTCAGCTGGGATATCGTTTGTGTCACCGAGACCGTTTTGCCATGAAAAAATATATATATAAATACACATATCGCTACTATACGGTCAGGAAACTCCGCTGGAGCGATATGCGGTGGTAGTTTCGCTCCGCAGGTCAAACGGTGTGATATCGTGTCGTACAAACAGGAGGGAAAAAAGCCTCCGGATCTCGATAGTCCCCGGTTGCCTTTTATTTTCCCTTACACGTTTCCCTCCTCTCTTTTTTTGTTCATTTTTTTCTTTCTTTCGTCCTGCTTCCCGAGCTTTGTCTTTTTCGCTTCGGGGTACTCCCTCAGCTCGTTTCTTCCCTCCTTCTGCACATTGTTGTCTATTTGTATCGAGGGTCGAGCTTTGCGTAGATACACGTTAACATTTCTGCTCGAGTAGAGGTGCTGAATAAAGAGAGTAATGAAAAAAAAATCATCAACGGTAATCTGCGCTGCGATTAAACGTATTGAATCTTGGCAGACCGTGAAACGTCCTGACTTTTTATTGTTAGTTTGTTGGACGGTGAAGGAATATGAAAGAATGATTTAAAAAATTGAGGAGTCTAGATAGAGCTTAAAATGTCAATTTTGTGATAGCATAGTTTTATAGCCAAGGCATAACTTTATTAAAATAACTTTAATTCGCTACAAAGGTTTGACAAAATTCCAAAAATTGATCGATCTGGGACGGTTTTTTTGTGGGGCGGATCGCCCACTTCTTTTGCGTTTCTCTCGAAACTTTTTTTTTATGAAATGGTGTAAGTCGAATCTCATAATCAGAGCATACCTTATAACATTTTTCATTATATGACCGGATGCTTTTTCGATACATTTACCCGTTTAATAATGACAAACGATTGAAGTTTTTTTTTAAATACCAAATCGGACGTTTCTCTACAGCTTGCCACTCTCGTAATTTTTAAATTTTCAACAAAGTATCCATTCCTACGAAAGTTTTATTATTTCACTAAAAGTGTATTTTCTATTTTTCATTTTGAGATGACTCTAGTTGCCGGAATGACCTACACCCTTTGGCAATTCAGAACCGATTGCACTTTGTTTAAATAATAATAACTCCATTGTTCATCATCATTTGTCAACTAAAAACAAACAAAAAACCTCACCGATATTACGTATTGATTACGTGTAAAATCTCGCCCTCGTTGGCCCAATACTCTCACCAGAAAAAAATATTGAAAATTGTCCTGTTTTTCGAGCCCCAAGTTTCCGCAGTGCGGGCGGTTGAGAAATTTTCCATCCAAAAGGATTTTGGAAAAAATTGCAATAAAAGCTTTAATGCTGGTAGATCGCCAACACTTGCTATGGTGAAAACCGGGCTGTCTTGTCTACTCGATGACTACTAACTACCCCAATAACTATTCGCGCTTATCTTGTCTCTAAACTACTGCAAATGGTTTCTTTTTGTTTCTCTCCACGACGTTATCCATCGCCCAAAGGAAAATTGCACCCTATCTTTTTTTTTCAAAGTGATCCCGCGTTTCCCCAGTTCTCTTTCTCTTATTCACCGTTGCCTCGCTATACGTATATTATGTACAATTCTCTGTACCTCGGGGGGTTTCCTCGCTGGAGAACAAATGGGCTCAGGGCGGAAGTACCATTTATTTCGACGGAGGCAGAGGAACGTCGCGCGGGTTTACATCCCCATGAAACAGTGTCATTCCGCGCGGAGAATAATTCTCGTCTGGGAGACGGTGAGGCAAGAGAGGGGGGGGGGGGTGGGGGTTCGGAGACAAGAGAAAAGAGAAGAATACGTAACGGGAGTGGCGAACAGCGTCTCGGCAACTTTGTCGACGTCGCCAACAGCGCGACCCTCTCAAAATCGCAACGGAAAACCATGCTGCCTTAATGCATATACATGTCCGTATATATATATATGCATGTTTATATAATGCGCTGCTATATGCGTAAAATTTTCTTTGCCCTGTTACGAAAAAAAACATTTTTACATTTCCTTCACGTTCTCGTGCAAATATTCCCTGCTGTGCGTAACGCCTTGTAATATCCTTCCAGCGCGTTCATGATGTTCGCTCTCCCTATCGTGTAACACACTAAGCGAGATATGAATATATGTGTATGTAAATATGTACCGGGATCTTCGGCGAATATATTAAAGACAAAAAATGCGACGTTCAGGCTTTCCTTTTTATTCGATCAGATACTGGGCACGAATGTGGCGAATAAAAACAACGTCAATAATAATAAGTCATCCCTGATATCAAAAGGATTTCAGGGCTTTTTTTCGACAAGTAGATTTTGTTTTGAGAGGGTATTTGCAAAATGGGTTGTGTGAAATTGTTTAAAAATGCGAGGAAATTTAAGATCGCGAAATTGTGATGTTAGAAACTTGTTAGTAGTGCATTGAATGCACTTTGGAAAATAAATTTCGAAGGGACGCAAGAGAGTGACGAGAGTAGTGCCGTATTTGTATGTAAATATACGATGTTGTGCAAAATCGCGTGGCTCCTAGGATGGCGTACTCTCTCGATGTCATATTGCGCGTGAGTGCCTCGTGAAATTTCCATTTCATAAGGTAAGTACACGCGCGCGTACTGCAGCACGCACAGAGCCGTAAACGCACGATTACGGTGAGGCTAGTCGTATGTGTACAGGTATGTGCATATAGCTGCAGACAGGGTTACTTGCTGAGTTGAGAAAGGTTGTATGGCGCCCATATAAATGACGTCATAAGCAGATAGGCGATCGACATGTCTATCTAGCCGAAAAGACATAAGGGTCCATCTTGCTAAATGGTCATGAACGTTCAATCTGGCTCAATGGACGTAAGTTCGGTCTAGCTAGAGATACACGAGTATTCATCTAGCAGAAAAGACACGAGGATTCATACAGCTGGATAGACACCCATCCAGCTGAAGGAACATGATTCTCCATCCAGCTAATAACACCACGATTCTACATGTAGCTAAAAAACATGATTTTCTATCTAGCTAAAAAAAACATGATTCTCCATCTAGTTAAAAAGAACAGGATTTTCCACCGAACTAAAAAATAAAATTCTCCATCTAACTGAACAGAACGTAATTTTCCATCTAGCTAAACGGACGCAAGGGTCCATCTAGTGTAATGGGCATGAGTTCCATGTAGCTAAATATGCCTGAGCATTCAATTAGCTGAAAAGACGCAAGGCCCCAGTAAGTGGAGGCACCTATCTAGCTAAAAAAGACATGGCAGTTCATTTGGCTAGATAGACGGAAGGGTCCGTCTGTCTAGCTTGTTCGGCATAAGTTTTTCGGCATAAGTTCCATCTAGCTAAATAGACATGAGCATCGATCTAGCTGAAGAAACACTAGGGCCGGCCAAGCTGAATAGGTACCTATCCAGTTAAAACATAAGAATCCATCTAGGTGAATAGGTTGAAAGGCTACCTAAGAAGATACGGGTGTTTATTTAGCTCAATGAACATGTGTTCCATGAAAAAGACATGATCATCCATCCAGCTGAAGAGACATGAGAACCCATCTGGTTCCGTAGACGCTGCTAGCTAAGAATACAAGAGTTTATTTAGCTACATGGATACAAGTCCCAATCCAGCTCTAAGGACATGAGCCGTAATTTAGCTGAACAGACATAAGGGTCCATCCAGTTGAAGAAAGCTCAAAGACATTGGGTTTTTTTTCTATAATTGATGATGTGGCTTTGGGTTAGCTATCCGCTCTATTTGGGTATCCAATTTCTCGCAATTCATGTTACGTCAGCTGAGAAATTAAAAAAGACGACAAAAATGGCACCTTAGCTTCAGGGATAATTGAATTTACGACAAAGTCCCCCAAAATGATTAACTGTCCAAGTCCGCTATTCTAAAGTCCCCAAAATTTCAAATTGCCACGTTACCGCAGATCCAGGAGACTGACGTGAATTAACGTTGTCTCGAGAATACGCCAATGACGAGGGAATCCCTCAGCGGAAATTACCACACCTTCTGGTATTCTGTCTCTGCCTCCTTCTCTCTGGTCTCGCTCTCTCCGTCTTCCACCTGTCCCAATCTCACATACAACAAAGTGTTCACTTCCCTGCGGTCTGACGACTGTCGCAAGACAAACAAAGGTGGCCCCCAAGCGGAGGGCAAGTTCTCTCTTGCCGCTGGATTGCCTCATAGCACAGAGACGATCGACTAACCCAGAATATCTGTACGCTGCAATGCTAATCTATACGTTCAATCTGTACAACGAGAGAACAAGGAGGAAGGACGGAGAAAAGCGCTGCGAAACAAACACGTACATAGAAGTTGGAAGAGCCTGAGAAACGGAGTAGGCTCTTACTGAGTATACCGCAACCTGACATAGTTAATCCCAGGCTATGCCTCCCTTCATTGCGGCTGCCACTGCTTTTGCTTCCGCTGAACGCTATCAAGATACATCAATTTGCTACAACTTGGCGTTCAATCGGTATAACGAGGTCATAGTTCCATCTGCCTCGCTCTCTCTCTCTCTCTTCCTTTCCCTCGTCAACTGTTACCATTCCTCTTATTCCACCACCATGTACAACCCTGTCCAGATAATATGCCACAGTCCGATCGCCACAATTGAATATCGTTACCCTGATAACGCGCGATGTCCTCAATGTGAGAAAGTCAGGATTCGATGAAGATCAAAGGATCTACATGGCCATTCAAACACTCGAAGATTAAACGTGTGACCTAGGGTTCCTTGTTAATGGTAGTGAAAATGGCGACCTCACCCCGGATTCAAGGCTTAGCACTGAAACAGCTCGCCATTTCATCCAACTCATATTTACTTTCTGGAGGTTCCATTTCGCCTAATTAACATTTAACGACACATGGTTGTTTCTGTTAGAGTTGCATCCTCTCTTTCTCTCTCTCTCTCTCTCTCTCTCTCTCTCTCTCTCTCTCTCTCTCTCTCTCTCTCTCTCTCTCTCTCTCTCTCTCTCTCCCTTTCTCTTTCTCTTTTTCCCTCTCTCTAGGAACGACGTACACTCATTACGCGCACCCCTAATATCATCTCTTCGTTATCCCATATGCGTGCTGCACAAACTCGTTGGCAGAGCCAGCGGCGCAGTGTCGGCAGCTGCTAAGGACCGCGTAGGCGCTGATGGCGCTTGTCCTAGTCTTTACGTTCGCGCGTGCATACATGCACCTAGCGGAGGCGTCCTTAGCCAGGCCCGTATTCGTGCGAGGACTGATAATACGATTCAATTTCTGGTCTGGTGCACCGCGCGCGTGCGTCTGTGGGTGTCTGTGTGTGTTTAGCACTCGCAGAGAGTGCTACGGGTGATGATGCTAAGAGGAAGTTCGTAGAGTATACATGCGCGGATCCGTACACACGCAGACACAATGAGGCGACTGAAACGAGGCAGGAGAAGAGAAATAGACTGGGGTTTGCTGCTGAAAGCCAAAGAGCGACACAGTAAAAGCTGCGTACTCGTGCATCTATGCTACAGATGTGGGGAAAGGATCTTTTGAGCTCGTCATATCTATGCAATGTTGGCTATCACCACATTTAGCTGCTTTTGGGATGGTCCTTGATTTTTTTCCAACAAATTTTGGAAACAGGATGCGCCTTGAAATGACCTTTACATACGTATGCTGATATTTATCTATAGGTGATTCTGAAGACATTGAGTTTTATATAATGTCGAGTATGGGGACGATAGACTACTATTGGGACGGCTCTCGAGGTCGAATGTCGTCAAAATCTCCTCCACCATATATATGTTCTGGGCTTAACCGAGCGGGGCTGACGCAGCCCCGTTACTACTACCTCGACGTTAATTAGTTTAGGGAATGGCCGTTAATAAGGTCGGGACAATGGCTTCTCTACACACGCGTTCGTAGAGCTTCCGCTCTCTCTCTCTCTCTCTCTCTCTCTCTCTCTCTCTCTCTCTCTCTCTCTCTCCCTCCTTCAGCATCTCCCTCGCTCTCTATGCTCTGCACGATGCACGATGCACACGAGGGAAAGTTCAGTCGAGTGATATAATATAGAGGACGAAGCCAGTACAGGCTCCGGGCTGGAATGAGAATTTTCGTCGTTTGGTATCGTCGTTCCTGTATGAGCCGGTACGTGTTCTCTCCCCATCTTCTTCCGCCTCACCCTCTACTTCTCTATCACTTCCCTATCCGCCACCACCTGGGGTACACTCTACCAACGCACATCTTTGCTCTCCAATATACGTATGAAGGAACAAACGGAAATTTCACCTAGAATTTACCATCTGCTGAGGCATTGATGCGCTTTAATCTCTCCCTGATTTGACTATAATTAATGAGATTGTTCCTTTTACCAAAACCTCTGTTCAACCATCTCCGTGCCACTCATATGTCATCATCTAATACAAGGATTTCTCGTTACTGCTTCAAGCTCGTGTATCTAGGGTGTGTGCCGTTTTTAGGAGACTTTGATTGGGTTCGTTTGCGTTCACGATCTTTTGGCACCATTGGATTCTCTTGATGGATTGTCGATTTTCTTGACTTCGAATAAAAATGTCAAATCGAAATTTCGATGAGTAGCAATCGTTGAGGATTGATGAGAACAGAAAGCCAAACATGTATCCTGTATTGTAGCTGAAAATGACTCGGGGTATCTTGAAACTAGTAGGGTCGTTCCCACGTGGCCATGTTGGATAACGCGCCGGCTTTGTATTATTTTTTTATGACGAATCTTCCAGCTCTTTGCAGAACGCGCCTTTAATCCGCGCTGTTCCATTCCACTTCATCATGGCGTTATCGTATTTCTTCTTCTTTCAATCCTTCGTCTGTTTTCTTGTAGCCACACAATGCGGAAAGTGTACAGTCCGCAGGGAGACACGGATCTATTCCAATTGAGTAGCTGTGGGCAGACACTTATAGGTGCGCTGGCATAAGGGGGTAATGGTACATGACGAGCCAAGCTGCGAGGATGACGAGGAGCACAAAGGCGAAGAACTCGTTTTGCGGTCGTATTCCCCAGGGACGAATCTCGCCTCAGATAATCCGTAGCTTTAGGCCCGAACTTTCTCTGCAGGTCCTGCCGAAATGTGGGTTCATTGGGCGTCTCGGTCTCTCACTCTTCCTCGTGCATATGTGTGTATGACTGGTAGTAGTGGATGGCAATCGATGGCTGCGACGATCTCCCATGTCAAACAAAGTTAACCTGGCTCAAAACTCGGATGGGTGACCGTCCGGCTCCGTAACGCCGTTTGCACTGACTATCCAGTGGAAGGACTTTTTACCGAGTTTCCCATGATGAACACTGAGATTCAGTGAAATATAATCACCTCTAGCGGCGCAGGTTTTCCGCAATTTTCCTGTGCCCTCGTGCAAGGTCATGCAGTACTCGAAGAAAAAAAATCGTGCGTGAGCAACTACTGTGCCATTGTTTGATCGGCGTCGGATTTTGAACGGGAATATCTCGGGTAATTTTTGTCTGCACGATATTCAAAAATAGCGTTTCGCTCGCAATGATACACTCAATATGCCCACAAAGAGAATCCTGATAGTTGTCAATTACCCTTTGCGAATATTACCGATCTTAATGGGGATGAGGAACACGATATCTTTTTTATATCGTTTACTTTCGTGGAGACAGTTTAGTCGAATGTTTACGTGAACGATATAAAATTTACGACGATAAATCAAAGCTTATGAACATCTATACAATCTATCGTCTTCGCCAAGCCTTCTTCGCTGAAATGTGCAACGAAACTTCGTTACCAAAAGTACACAACTTTTTTTTTCCATGCTGTGCAAAAATTGTGGGGGAGAATATTTGTCGCGCTACTGACGACGTGGAAATTTCGTCTTCGAAATTCGCACAGTGGTCTTGCATATACTTTCGAGGACTTTTTCATGCTTCGGAAATATTCTGAATTCTTTTGGCTCCACACCTCGTTCATATTGAGGCGATGGGAAACTCGATATATATATATATATATATATTTGAACGACTAGTGAGCAAAGCCAAGTTCTCGAACTTTTTGTGTGTATAGATGATGCGCGTATCGGGAAATCAAGAAATGCTCGCGAGGTGCGAAGAGATAAAATATAAGAGTACTGGAGTCTCCGGAGAAATTTCTCAATCTTGTGGAAAGTTGACGGAGACGGTGCTGCGCGTCTTTTCACCGTTGGATGGAATTCGACTGCTATATGGATAGAATTTTACGCGGTGAAAAAGGATGCGCTCCGCCTGAGTGAGATCGAAAATCCTCATCTCTGAGGCGGTATACGCGAGTGATGAATTTTTGAAGAATGGCACATGCGACATTTTTGAAACACGTG
The DNA here is from genome assembly GCA_951751655.1 of Ophion costatus. Lineage (NCBI taxonomy): Eukaryota > Metazoa > Arthropoda > Insecta > Hymenoptera > Ichneumonidae > Ophion > Ophion costatus. The sequence continues at coordinate 31,116,401 of OX632364.1, read as the reverse complement.
CCTTAAACTTAATTCACGTTGAATAAATGTTTCGAGACCGCATTCATACATTCGCCGAATGATCAAGTGCATTGACAGATATGCACAGGCGGAACAGGGACGTTCGGTGATGGTAATGGGAACCTCATAACTGAATTTCTGCATTTTTTGTAAAGTCCAATTGATGATTTAAGCTGTGAGTCATCATTTCGGGTTCTCCATTTTCTGGGGACAAGTTTTCCGATTTTTTATACGAGCACCAAAAGCAAAATATTTTCGATGGAATTGATGAGGTTATCAAACTTGCATCCAGTACTATTAAAGTCAAATCAATATTTTTCTATTCGAAGCAGTATCGCTTCAGGCGGAATACCACCGTAACGGGTAAAAAAATCGTTTTTTTTAAATCTCGTAATCGTAAACGTAATAGTTACATACTTGAGATTTTGTGAAATAATTGGCAAATTAATATATTGAAAATTGACCGAGGTGCAGACGATTTTGTGAGAACAGGTAGCGCAATGATTTACGTATACCAAAACTTTCAATCGCTTTTTTCTCGAAACGACTTTTTTCGACTTGGCTGAAATCATAACTCTAGCCAATTCAGTTTCAAAAAACCAAATTTTCCGCAATCGCAGTAACTATACAGTGTACTCAACTTTACGTAGTTGCACGTAACCTTATGTAGTTGTACATCACCTTTTCCGAAATTCAGTATTTTTTAAGCCCTCGAATATAAGTAAACATTTCGCCAAAATGATACTTTTCTGAACACCCGCCATTTTGAGGTTTCGTTCAGTTTGAAAACGGCAATGTCCAACGAGAACTACATTTATATAGGATATAAAACTTTTTTATTTTCCAGATCAATAATTGTGAAGTTATCGATCCAGCAAGACCACATTTTTTATACATATCCCTAAAGTTTTAAGGTCGTCGCGTAAATAAATTACTCTTTTAGGGTAAAAATTGTCGAGAACATGTTCAAAAATATGAAAATTTGATTACTAAGCTTACTTAATTTGTAATTTTATACTTCTTGAATATTTGTATAGGTATATTCTTCCAATAATGTTATAGAGAGAAACCTCGCAAAACTTCAGCCAGATCGATCAATAACCTTATAGGCTATAACATATTCAGCAGTTTTTCAAAAAATTTTGTTTTGTTTAAAAAATAAAAACGTTTAACACTTGAGAGTTGCAATAAGATGATATCAACATTAAAAAATGATGCGATTATTTTATCACGTTTAGAAAATCATGAAAAATGGCTCATTTTCGGGCGTCTAAACTCTCTTCTTAACTGGAAGGGCCACCTGAGCCGAATGTCGACCACCCATTCACCGGTGTCGTAATAATTTACGAACTAACAATTCCTTCAAGCCAGTCCTATAATTCCATTGAACAAAGTATGATGACGACCAGAGCCAAATGAGCGGTTTTTCATGGAGCCATCGATTGAGATGTATAATTGACGTGACATCATTCGATTGAACATCAAACGAAAGTTTACTGGTCCGAAATACCAGTAAAATTTTATTTGTTCCGAGCAAACCGTTGCTCCTGACCACTGACGACCACACTGACGTTCCCTAAAGCCAATTGATTGCAATGGCTTTCGAGGTAAATTTAATCGACGTTCTCTCGCGGCCGTAATTAATGGAAAGTTAACAGAAATTCACCAAGCCAGAAACCTTTCGAAATTTAATAACTCTCGCGCATTTGGATCTTGGTGGAAGGTTGAGAAGTTTTCTCGAAAGTTATTTTTACAAGAAGTAATATATAATAAGAGCGATGATTATTATCCGTATAGAGTCTCCCATTGTACCGGATATTTCGCTTCGCAGTTTGGCGAGTTTCCGTACTACTTTACCGCCAGTATGACGGGCGATCTTTTCCCCTCGCATTAGCATCGTCATTTCCACAGGAGAGAACGCCACATCGGCTCACTGTAGCCGCGAAGTTTTCTCCGCGAGCCCCCGCCCCGCAGACTTTCGAGCTAATATTTGAAGGTTGTGAAATAGTTATAAGCGCGAGTTGCGTTTGGAAGCTAACGGTATATAATGAGCTCTCCAGCCCTCTCTTGCCCTCCGGCTCGTAATCATTCGGAAGAGCCAATGGGTAAGGGGATGCAAGGTGGAAGGTTGAAATGGTCAGACGAATGAGGACGGCCACGAGGTGATGGTGACGTCAAGGCGATGAAGGAACAGTCTTCATTTGGAGGATTTCCTTCGGTCTTATTCCTACACTCTACATGTATAGGTAAACTTCCGGAGTGCAAAATAGTTTGGCTCGTGTATCTTTACGTGTTCAATTAGGTAATTCACGGCATTCAGTTGCTCGGCCATACGGCTGAAATGCGAAAACTTAAAATGGCTAAATCTTAGCGTACCGCGCGAGTTCGAAGCACCGGGATGAGGTCATCATCCACCATCCTGATGGAAAGTCCTCTCATCAACGCTCTCTCCCTCTTTCTCCCTTTCGCTTGTCCTCTTAGTCGCACGAGTTTTCACTTCATTAGCCATCAGCGAGTGGCTTAATAAAGCTTTTCGGGTATGTCACATCTTGCAGCTAAATATTATTAAAGGAAGAGAGGAAGTCAGACCAAGTTGGTAACTCGAATTGACATTTTTTCCAATTCATACGTCAGACCCGTTTCTTTGTCAGATTAGCTGAATTCCTTCCACCATTCCTCGGGTCTTATTAATTATTTGCGAATGGGGGAGAATGGCGAAGCAAGGAAGAGAAATGGAGAAGATGCCATTGTAAGGGTCCTTTGGTTCCCTATTTTCTCGACTCCACAACTTACTTGGAAACTACTGTGTACATACACGTACATTAGGGTGGTTAAAAATTTTTTTTTTCCCAACGGAAAATTAAAGTATGTTAAGAAAAAAAAAGTTTTGCTCAATTCGCGGGTTCTAATCAATTGCTTAGTTAGTGCTCAAACGCCGTTTTCGTTTTTTTTTTCATTCAAGTAAATCAATAATTACTTTCATGAAATACAGGCCGAGAACTTACTTGTGCACCGAATAGACATGGTATAATATTATACCGGATGAAGTAACAACTATTAGCAGTAGAAACATTTCCCTACCTATCACACTTAAGAGATAACTTTTGCTACGAAATCTGCACAGTTCAAAGAGCGCTATCGAGTGGTTGCTACGAGGTTCATTCAGATGGAGGTGCTTCGGGGATTTCGCAGTCCTCCATTTCTTCAAATAAAATCACTATCTTTATCATAATTTTATCGAAGAACTGAAAATAATTTCACACGCCGAACAATATGATCGATGAAGATTTAGTATAAAAAATTGACAGAAAAGAAATGTCATTCCTTTTAGCAGTCAGTCACTTATTGGGGATGATAATTTATCACGATTCCCTAGCTATTCCATTTGGATCTCCATTATCGAATGATAATTTCTTCCCGGAGGAATTCCGTACTCGAGGGTTCCGAGAAGGATGAAAATGGATATCGATGAAGAGATTCATCGGGGGCATTGAGAGGGTTGGAGAGTGGATATGACAGTCTGGACTGAATTTACAGTAGATGTAGGCAAACACGTGCGGTACGTATACTTCGATGTATGCAAGTTTCAATTTAGGCTAGGTCGGCCAGCAAGCTCGTCGGATCTTCCGCACCTGCCCTACGAATATCCTCTCGGTATCGATATTATACCTTCGCTGTATCGTATTAGCTTAGGCTCCTGTACACATCTATATCGTTATTACGCTCTATTTGCATGCGCGCCTGCGTGTGTGGGTATGTATATATATATACATATATGGTCCTCCGTTCCATTGTTTAGTCCGACCACAAATTTGATACACTGTCCCAATACATAGCGCTCGATTAATATCGTCCGTCGAACAAATATTCAATATCTACGAGGTCCTCCATCGATATGCTAAAAATTTAAGCACGCCGTTTTCAGCGTGTGCCCTGGTGCATTTTTTTCGGTAAATATTCCGTCGGTAAATATGGAGCTTGGATAACGAGAGACAAAACATGGCTCGTATATGGACATTTTTGGAATATTGATCGACGGGGGTGTATCGAGCAAGGGCGGGAACTCCGATGCATTTTCATTTCTGATACTTCAAACATTCTTTGTTTTTGGCTGGTTTTGGAGTAATATTTTTGGTGGTCGTTTTAAAGTAATATTTATGTGTTTGTTTATTTCTGATGTTTATTCTTGTTCGTGGGGCTGGAGTTTGCATTGGTCGAGTAGAACGAAAATTCGTGGTGATTCCTTGTTTGTATTAATATTTAAAATTTTATTTTATAGATTTATGCCGTAGATGGCCAAATAATGATACCGGAAAACGGTTGCGTGATTTTTGTAGTCCAAATTTGCCAAAAGAGATTTAAGAAATGAAAAAAATCTTTCTCCTTGCATTTGAACGATGCAAACTTCAACTTCGTTCTTGTTGCCTTTGGCGCTGCGTTGATCCTCTTTTTGGCATTATTAGTCACTGCTTGTGATGTCGCTGGTTCCAGTTGGAGATGCCCGGAGTGTGCCTTACAATGATTGGTTGCCTGACGCACTCCGCGGGCTTCTACGAGGGCGCAGGGAAACTGTGGAGAACCTGGGCAATACAAGCGATTGCGTTTGCACCAATCGGTCACCTTAATTGTTATTAAGGTGAATAGAGAATTAAGAATTAAGAATTAAGAATTAAGAATTAAGAATTAAGAATTAAGAATTAAGAATTAAGAATTAAGAATTAAGAATTAAGAATTAAGAATTAAGAATTAAGAATTAAGAATTAAGAATTAAGAATTAAGAATTAAGAATTAAGAATTAAGAATTAAGAATTAAGAATTAAGAATTAAGAATTAAGAATTAAGAATTAAGAATTAAGAATTAAGAATTAAGAATTAAGAATTAAGAATTAAGAATTAAGAATTAAGAATTAAGAATTAAGAATCAAGAATCAAAAATTAAGAGTTAAGAATTAAGAATTAAGAATTAAGAATTAAGAATTGAGAATTAAGAATTAAGAATTAATAATTAAGAATTAAGAATTAAGAATTAAGAATTAAGAATTAAGAATTAAGAATTAAGAATTAAGAATTAAGAATTAAGAATTAAGAGTTAAGAATTAAGAATTAAGAATTAAGAATTAAGAATTACGAATTAAGAATTAAGAATTAAGAATTAAAAATTAAGAATTAAGAATTAAAAATTAAGAATTAAGGATTAAGGATTAAGGATTAAGGATTAAGAATTAAGAATTAAGAATTAAAAATTAAGGATTTAGATTTGGACATTTAGAATGAAGGATTAAGGATTGAGAATTGATTAAGGATTAATAATCCTCAAGTTATTCAGAATTGAGAATTAAGAATTCTCGATTTGTCCATAACTGAGAATGAAGAATGCTCGAGTAATTCTCAGTTAATAAAAATTCTCAATCGATTCATAATCGAGAATACAGAATTCTCGAAATAATGCTCAATTAAGAATTAAGAATGAAGAATTCTCACTTTATTTTAATTGAGAATTAAGAATAATTAAGTATCAAAATTCTGCAGGAGCGAAGCCGGAAGTGGATTGGTAATCTTGGCCACGGATGCGGATGCTGTCAGGAAGAGTGAAAGATGACGAAAAACATCTGTGTGTATATTTGCATGCATATATATTCGTATGGATAAATGATCGCAAAATGAAGACGCATGAGAGCTCCTCTTATCTTCATTATCGCGTTGGCGCTTGGGTTCGTCTGGCTCCTTGCCTCCCCCCTCTCTCTCTCTCTCTCTCTCTCTCCCGCGTTATTGTTATCATCGCTATCATCATCCGTTACTCAGCTCACGTTCAAGCGCCAGTTTTAATTACCGCCTAGGCCATGATGTATCGCAAAAGTTTTCCGCACGTCCAACCAACCCCTTTTCCAACTTTCGCCTTCGATGATTGAGCGTGTACAGGATGATTCACATTCCATTCCCGTCGTTGATTCCTCAACGTCTAATCCCAAACAAAGGTAGAACGCGGGGTTCGCATGGTGTGTTCGTGCATGCGATTGACCCATCAAAAGTCAATGCAAACCTAATCTCTCCGCGCAAGCACCACCGCAGCGAGATAGCTCCCATGAGCGTGACTCCCAACACATATTTGCAGCTCCATCCCTAGGCCAAGCGTAACCTTCCGACCTCCGAAATCACACACGAATGGATCTCTAATCCCCGAGGAATTTCATTGGTGCGCGAGATTATATGGTAACCTAGCACTCTCCAGATTATCCCCCGGACACGTGCACAGCCCGATCTTCAATCGGGCAACGCCTCGAACTACGACGACACCAGCCGGTTTGCCCTCAGCGTCAACTATAAATGCGACGGTAGCACACAGGGATATGTATGTCAACGGGATGCTTCGCTGCACACTCGACTCCTGCGTCTACCTTTGTCTCTACCACGTTTCCTGATAGTCTTACAGACGTCTGTATACATGTGTATGGTCACCTCAAATGTTCGTAAATCGTCCACAGTAGCGTGCGTTATCCTTGGTGAATTAGACGCCTGTGATTTACGCTCTCGTATATCTTGCGTTCTCGAAGCTCAGACCTCTCAAGTACAAGTGCACACACACACATACACACACACGCGCGCGCGCGCGCGCCCGCACAAATAAAAATCCTGCTCCGGCTACAAAAAAGGCCTGATCAAGCATCCTAATTTTTTTTTCGTGCCTTGATCAGGATTTTTTATCAAGGCCTGATCAGGGTGAGAAGTGAAGGCCTGACATGCAGTCCGAAGAGAGAAGTTCTCTGTTGCTTCGAAAACTACCATCTCATCGCATTCTTCATTGCACAGTCAAACATATATTCAACTTAAATAGGATGTACTTAAATCAAATCGTTTTTTTTTACTACGATCCTATTTGTTTCAAATATATTTTTTTACAATATTCAATAGAATATTTCATAAATCCAAAACAGATTGAAATGTTTAATTTAGACTTCTACGACAATGATTTTGTATCATAATCCGTCATTCTCTGGCCTTCCGAATGGATTTTTTAAAAGAAAATGTTCTGCGTTCACATGGGATCGAACCTAGAATCTACCCACCTAGATAGCTACTCACGGTGCCCCTATGCTACTGAGTGTTTGCAGCATTTCGGTGGCATAAAAGACCACGTCAATTCCTATAATTATTTGTTGTATCACATAAACTATAACAATTAGTTAATATCATTGTGATAATTACAGAGTTTTATCGAATATCGTGCTATAGATTTTTCAAACATAACCCATATATATATATATATATATATATAAAACTACTTTCACCACCCCATTCCCCTTTGAAATGTGTGTATTGCTATCAAGACGGACCATTAATTCTATCAAACAGAAAAATGTTTTTCTCTGCGAAATTTCTATTCAATTAAAATATTGAAAAATTAAATAGATAAATTTAGTGGATTCAACTAAGCTGTTTTTTTGAACAGAGGAGACCAAAACACAGATTTGTTGGGAATAAATAAAACATTAGGAATAATATGAAAATGTACGCATAGAGTGGACGATATGTCTCGAAGTTTTGAGGATACGCTAATATATATAGTTCGTTTGGTGTTTGATAAGACGTTAGGTGTGTAAAACGTGCCAATCTGTATATAGATCCAGATACTAGGTGCGCAACTAAGTTCCCGGGTTTCACACATGGATGGTGCTAGCGACACATGTAGTCGGCATACAGGTCTGAAATTGGGTGTCTTTATAGCTTGAACATCTGTTAAGAATACCCAGTCGTAATATGAACAAATATCGCAACATAACGACCTTTTTTCTAACCTCGTAAATGTCAGAATTTGTGCCAAATAAACAGCATTTGCGGGAAGCGGGAAGCCACTTCCGAAATTTTGCTTTTGCGGCAGAGTAGAAAGAGTTTCCTTCATCGAATTGTTACTAGCGATAAAAAAGGACACATTTCGAGAATCCCAAACGCAGAAAATCGTGGCTTTCACTTGGCGAAGCGTCAACATCGACGGCACGGCCAAATCGTTTCGGAAAAAAGACAATGCTCTGCGTTTGCCGGGACCAGAAAGGAATCGTGTACAATGAGCTGCTGAAACCGGGCGAAACTGTCAATGGGCATCGCTACGGACGACAAGTAATCAATTTGAACCACGCATTGCTCGAAAAACGGCCAGAATGGGACACAAGACACAAACGTGTGATATTGCAGCACGACGACGCTCCGTGCCATCGCAGTTCCATCGTTCTGGGCACCATAAAAACACTGAAATGGGATCTGCTACCGCACCCGCCGTATTGGTCAGACCTGGCCCCTTCAGACTATCACTTGTTCCGGTCGATGGCACATGGCTTGGGTGGGCTACACTTGGCCAATGACGATGCAGTACAAAATTGGTTGGACGAATGGTTTCAGTCCAAAGACGCGTCTTTTTATCGTCGCGGTGATTTATGTATTGCCAGAGAGATGGCAAAAATCTGTAAATAGCCAGGGACAATACTTCGAGTGAACCATTTTTTGTATTTGTGTTGAAATTTTCGATTGGTTATTGGTAAAAAAAACCCGGAAACTTAGTTCCGCACCTTACCTGATGATTGCTTCAAGCTAGATAGATCAGGCGAATTTAATCAAGCCGTAAGTCCAGTTACCTGACCATCGGGTCAAAAAACCGGGTCAAAAAAGTTATCACTTGTAAAAACGGCATGCGAAACACCGAAAGCAGATTATTTTCATCTCGAAAACCGTGGGAACTTTACTAAACGGAAATTCCAGCATATAGTAGGACATGATCTGACCTATTGACAGCTGCAAGATCATCCATTAATTACAGGACAACCTGTACATATATATATAAACATAAATTCCTGGTGTCGATAAATTTGGCAATCTTTTTTTGAGTGCCTCCAGCTCAAATGCACGAGTGCTCAATCAACCCGAAATCGTTTGACGATTCGTTTAAAATGGCTAAAAAGTGATTTCGAAACAAAACGCAGTGATACAAGATACATCGCTGATATTTCCACACCGAGTTCGTCGGTACGTCCAATTTGCTTAGGCGACAAAAAAGGCCCTGATTTTCTGCACTATTTTTCACAATTTTCCGAACACCACGAAAGAGGAGCGAAAAAAGCAGACATGTAACCGAATTCGAAATCGTACGTATAATATCGATAGGATATATTGGGGAGGCATACACGGGGTTAGATATCGTGAGCAAGAATGGCAGTGGTTACAGCAGCAGCAGGGGGCAATAAAGAAACCTTCACCGCAAGAGATCTTATTGAGCTATCCTCGTAAATTTTCGAATCCTCTGCTACTATCTCTCTCACGTACGTTTTCTTCGATAAATCGAGCTCGTGCTCTTTTGGTGCTATATATATATGCTATGTATATGCTATATATATATACATGTGTGTGCGTGTGTGTGTTTGTGCGTCTGTGTGTATATGTATATATACTCCGATTTTTATACTGTACTTGCTAGCTTCTCAATGCTTGTATACCCAACGTACACAATGCTACATGCGTTCTTGTGAATCGCGTGAATATACGCGAGCACGCCCATCTACCTTAGAAACCCGGCAGATCTCCCACCACCCCTTTTTTATTTTCATTTTTATTATACTCTCGCGTCTGCAGCGACGTATTCCGCGATCCCGTTCCTCCTTGCGGAAAAGATCCGTCTCACGTCTCTCTCCGATCGGATCTTGTTTTCGGTTGCTGTGGAATAGTATGTATAATTTTGTATATATATACGTGTAACGCTGCCCCACCGTAGCAAGGACATTGTTCGCTTTCGCGCTCGTCCAATGTTGCATTTTTCACAAAACGTATTTCAAATAACGTTGAACAGTACCCGACTTGGTCACGTTCATATTCGTGCGAAAAAAAACTATTTTAAATTAAAAAAAAATTTCGTCAAATTCAGTACAAATAAAATATGAACCTTTTCAGGCCTGTCAAAGCCGAATTGGAAATTCACGAAATCATTAATAGCATTATTGGACATCAAAACGATAAATCTACAAAGAATGTGATTAATTCGAAAAAAATGCAAGGAAAATGAGCCCACCATGAGACTGGTCTTAAAAATCATAGAATGGGTCACTCTATTTTAGAGAATCTTTTCGAAAAAAAGCAATCATCTTTAAAAAAATAGTTTTCATTTTAGGAGCAAAAAACGTAGACATTGAACATTGATAATTTTTTTTTATTATTCTTTAACGAAAGCTGGCTTCAGAATTAAAAAAAATTATTCAGTGCCATTTGTCTACATCTCAATTAGTTCAGGAGTTTTCAGCGTTAAAGCATTTCCAAAACTTCCGAAATCGACATTGTTTGCAAAACTATAACTCATAAAAGAGAAGAGATAAGAATTAAAAAATTGGTGTGTATATTCCTATTCCGATATTGACGACACAGGCTCGGTGAAATGGCGTGGAATTTTACCAAGTCCTCTACGGAAACAAATACAGCGTATTTTCGTAATGATTGGTACTTGCTCTAAAGAATCGAACATTATAAAAAATAAGCACAATTTTATGTTGAGTTGAGCAGAATAAACATAATTAAATTCCAAATCCCAAATATTCATGGAAAACGTCTTTTGTGAATCCCGTCACCGAAAAAAAAAAAACATATCAAAGATACATTTTCAAGTGGAAAAATGGGATTTAATTTCATTAAAAAAAGTTACTTTTGAAATGTTTCGTATACGGATTTTAAGCTGCTTTACTCGAAATGAAATTTTGATTTTTATTCAGAGTGCCCAATTTCTTCTGGATAATACGGCTTCTCACAGAAACTTGCTTTATTTATTTTTCGAAGGACTTTAATAACCATTAGAAATCGTATTTTTTTCGGCAGTTAAATGTCCGCACAAGACCGTTAAGGGACGACAACACTGTGCCGGGCCGAAAAAGGTCGTTTTACCTGATTTTTTTTCGTTTACTAGAATATATATTCGGGACTCGAAAAAAGGTACGTTATTAAGCATACATTGAACTAATTTTGTGCAAATTTTTATGAAAAAATAAATATAAATTAACACCGTTATCGAGGTAGAATAGAGCCTCTGTATGAGAAATCGTTTATTATCGAAACCTATTAGAAGTTTTATAATAAATAAATGCAGAAAACACGCGGTCGTTTTCCGAAAAAAAAACACAAAATGGCGGGTGTTGAAAAAAGTGACATTTTGGTGAAATTTTGACTTATATTTGGGCACTCATAAAAATACAAAATTTCAAATGGAAACAAAACGGTTACACACAACAATAACTACAGCAAATATGGATATTTAGGTTTTTTACATTGAAAATCGGACAATTATAGCTAAAGTCATGATTCCGGCCAGGTCAAGAAAAGTCGTTTCGAGAAAAACGCGATTGAAGTATTTAGTATAGGTACGTGAACCGTTGCGCTACCTGCTCTCACTAAAACCTGTAACTTGGTCAGTTTTCAATATTTGAACTTCACATTTTTTTGTCGTATTCGTGAACATGTTTACTTCGAGAAAATGCAACAAAAAATCGATTTTTGTTGACACCTCACAGTCGTGTTTCACCTTAAGATGGACCTTATAATTGTTACGCCCCCCTCCCCGACACACACATATATATATAGATCATATATATATAGCAGATCGAAAATCGTCTGGGGACATGTGTACGATATTCGTCCTGAAGCGAAGAAGACCGCAGTGCGCAATACATTTTTGCTTGCACTTTTATCGGGAAAGGTTTGACCGAAAATCGCGTGATCACATTTTTCGCGCAATCGAGCTTTCGTCGATCCGCCAGTGGCTTCTACACCCACATACGGGCATGCACGCACACACACACACACACATATACATATAGCCATACGCGCTTGGGTGAGAGGGGAAATATAGAGAAAGCGGTCAAAGGTCCTGTGGCGTCGGAAACACGAGGGATATGGCCCCTGCCTCGTTGGCCACAGCTTCCACTTCGACGATGCGATAGGCGACTGTATATCCATCTACACACACACACACATACATGTATATATATATATATATATATATATATATATATATATATATATATATATATATACGTGGCGCATGTTTGGTCTCTATAGTATTACGATCTACAAACTACGAGGGTCCACCTGGAATATCCATGAGCCAGTGAGTACGGTCATCCACGTCCGGATATGGGCCGAGAGAGACGGGAGGACACCGGGATTGCCACGCATTGCCGGGATCGCTCTCTCGGTCGTTGTACTATCTCTGGAGTGCGAGGTATTGGCACGCTTGCGGAGAGACGGAGATAGAGAGAGAGAGAGAGAGAGAGAGAGAGAGAGAGAGAGAGAGAGAGAGAGAGAGAGAGAGAGAGAGAGAGAGAGAGAGAGAGAGAGAGAGAGAGAGAGAGAGAGAGAGAGAGAGAGAGAGAGAGAGGAGAGAGAGAGAGAGAGCGAGAGAGAGAGAGAGAGAGAGAGAGAGAGAGAGAGAGAGAGAGAGAGAGAGAGAGAGAGAGAGGAGAGAGAGATGAGAGAGAGAGAGAGAGAGAGAGAGAGAGAGAGAGAGGGAGGGAGAAAGAGAGAGGGTGAGGAAGGGAAAGGGAGGGAGTTCCCTTGGGTATCGTCGGCATACTGCCATCACATGCAACCCCGTCCTTCTATTCCATATACTCGGTCAGGCCGCGTTATCTCCCGCAGACCGAAACCATCCACCTCTCATCTCTGCGTTCTTACTCATAGTGTGGGTATCGGTTTGTACGTTTACACACACACACACACACACACACACACACACACACACATATATATATATATATATATATACAAATATATGTATCGCGAGATAAAACGCCGAGATCGCGATCCCGACAGCCTGAATGGCGATACAGTCAACCTCTCGTCCTCGGGCGATCCTGCCGCGGTTTTAGCGAATTCCTCGAGTCCGCACCGCGACGACGCACAAGTGCGCTTTAGGCTGCAGCCACGCACACGAGGTGGCCCCCTTCGTTCGACGCGTGCATGCGCGGAGGGTACGAAACGTCCGCATGGAAATTCCGCGGTCGCCAGCGGCGATACTGCCTTCGCTGCATGTGTGGAAATTGGCATTTTTGTGGCGTTCACTTGCGTGGGCATTTGGAAAGGGTGCGTGGGACAAAATGGCCGCAGGGATCGAATTCCTCGGGAAGAATAATCCGATGACGTTGCGCGGGAAAATGGCTGAAGATATTGGGTATGAAGTAGCCGCGTGAAGATTGCAAGAAAAAATGGCCAAAGAATTTTGGGTACCGAGTCGCCTTGCAAACGTTGCCGGCAAAAATGGCCAAAGTCGCGAATACCAAGTACCCATGTGAACGTTCCTGGCAAAAATTGCCAACGTTGTGAACACCAAACTTATTGCTCGCAAAAATTGCCAGTGTCGAGTACCAAGTACCCTTGTTGCTGACAAAATGCCCAACGTGTCGAGTTCCAAGGGCCCTCTTCAAGTAACGTTCATGGTTGTCGGTAGAAAGGACCAAAGTACCGAGTACCAAATACCCTCATAAAGGTTGTAGGTAAAAAGAGCCTAAGTATCGGGTACCAAGTATCCTTGTAAACGATGCTGGCAAAAATGGATTGTGTATCGAGTACCAAGTATCCTCGTTCACGTTACCGTGAAAAATGGCCAAAGTATCGAGTGCCAAGTACTCTAGCGAACGCTGCCGGCAAAGATGGATAGAATCTCGAGTACCAAGTATCCTCGTTCACGTCGTAAAAAAATACCAAACAATCGGATACCAAGTATTCTTGCAAACATCGCCAAAGTATCGAGTACCAAGTATCCTCGTTCACGTCGGCATAAAAAATGGCCATGGTATCAAGTACCAAGTACCCTTTACGTTAAATAATTTTTTTCGGCTAGAAATTGAGGTAAATCAATGACGATCCTGTTGGTTCCTGATGTTTCAACTTTTCGATAATTTTCGTCGCTGAAAAAAAAAGAGGAGTCTACCCTGGCTGGGGGGAGAGGCGGAAGAAAGGGAAGGGGAAGAGAGGGAGTGGGGTGGACAATGGGGAGCAGATGAGCACTCGAGTTAGCCCGAGTGGTGTTACAACCAGGTTGAGTGGGTTCTTAACAGGAAATATGATGATGGTGCGGTGTGTCCTAATGGACTGAATTCTCGAGAGACGAGGCAGCCACTATATACACGGATGTCGGTAATGTCCCCTCACCAAGAATACCATGACACGCCCCACCGTACATTTTCGATCATTATAATTGGTACATCATCTCAGTGTTGTCATTGCAAGGATGAAGGCATGCGATGAGAATCGTAATTGACAAACCGCCAGAGCTTCCCACAATAAGCACGGAGTCGATTTCCGATCGAGCCTATGTTCCGCGTCAAGTATCCTCGGCCCAACACTCGGATGGGTGACCGTTCAGGCGCCCCAGCCTACCTACCTACCCGGAGATTTTCTAAATGTCCTGTACCAAATTCAACCGGAACGAAGGTACAGCCACCTGTATCGGAACAGGTATTCCCCACTTTCCCTGTGCATTCGTGGAAATGCGACGTATCAGAAAACGCCGAACGTAGGCAACATGCAGGTGCGATGGATAGAGGGAGTGTCTCCGAAGGACTGGAAATTCTAGAAATATCAAATGTGAAGTAAAACGGACAGCGCCGGGATCGTAAAAGCCCCAAATAGCACATTAGGGAAATGGCAAAATGTAGAAAATTCAGCAGAATCGTCACATTTACGATTATGGTAATAATAATAATGTTCCGAAAATATGCTTGATAATGCTTTTTTTATTATTCCGTATACTGGAGGACGTTATCAATGTCGTGGAAACGACGACGTTGTACAGCATGTTTCGCAACGACAGTGATGGTAACCAAGGACACTGCACTGCACGACTCCAGGACCCCATTCTTTTTCTCGACAAGAGACACGAGTCTCGGACACATGGCAAAGCTCTGCTAAAATTCGCGCTGCACTTGTTTTCCATTAGCTAAACGAATATGTATAGGATCTACGGTGGCCTCTACCAGAGAGCACTGCGTTCATAATAATGCGTATGTTCGTGCGACAACTCTCGACGCACATGCGCTCTCTCTCTCTCTCTCTCTCTCTCTCTCTCTCTCTCTCTCTCTTTCTCTCTCTCTCCCTTTCTCTCTTGCGAGCAGCCTTTCGAGAGTTTCGTTGCTGCTGACCCGGTTGTCGAGTTTTGTCGGTGGAATGCACGCGCGTGCATTATGTGCGTCCAAGTCTCCATAGGCACGACCGAAACAATGCGTCGGTTTTCATAAAGCATGTCATTTTGCCCCGTGCTTTTAACGCCATCCGCGCGTACACTCGCACGACACACCTATAAAGCAGGGTGTGTCCCTTCCGATCCTTTTTTCTTGTACACCCTTACTCCCTGCGAGTAGAATAGATTAATGCGACTAAAAAAGTACTCAGGATGACCCCGTACCGCGAAATACCTCGAACCGTTAGGCTGGCGGAACAAATGTTCGGGCTAACGACGGCCGTATATTTAGGGGATGAGTATAGTATGTTTCTTCCTTCTATCATAAACTGCCAAGATGCTCTTCGGTACTCTTTGTCGCGATTCAATCTACCCGGAGAGTATTTTGGGCGGATGTTCATAGAATGGGACTGGACATAGAGAAAGAACAACGACAGTCTAAAAATGAGACAATTTGCTTTTCAGAACGCTGAGTGTTATTCAATCAAATAGTTCTGAACACGCAGAAAGTATTTTAGGGAGAATTCCATGGTATGAGAAACTGGAGATCGAGAAAGAAGATAACACACTGAAAACGAGCTATCCCGCGTTTCATAACGCTGGGTATTATTCAACCTAATATTTCTGAATACGGAGGGAGTATTTTTAGTAGCATTTAATGGTATGAGGGACTCATCGCATTTGAGAACGCTATTTACTACTAAACGCTGGTTTATTCTAAGTTAGTTCTAAATTAGTTCCGAACCCGCGGGGAGCATTTTGAGTAACATTTCATGGTATGGGAGACTGGAGGTCAAGAAAAAAGTAACAAGCCAAAAACGAGACATTTCGCGTTTCAGAACACTGTATATTATTCAATTAAATATTTCTGACTACGAGTATTTTGAGTATAGAATTTCATGGTGTATGGGACTGGAGATCGAGAAACAAAATAACAGGCTGAAAACGAGCGTTTCGGAACGCTGAGTTTTATCCAACCAACTAGTTCTGAATACACAGAGAGTATCTTGAATGGAATATCATGGAATCAGGGCCTTGAGGTCGAGAAAACAGCGGGCTGAGAATAAGACTTTTCGCATTTCAGAACGCTATATATTACTAATTGAAATAGTTCTGAACACGCAGCGAGAATTTTGGGTAGCATTTCATGGTATGGACCACTAGAGATCGAGAAAAAATAACAAACTGAGAATGAGGCATTTCGCGTTTCAAAATGGACGGTATTATTTAACAAAATACTCCGGAACACGCAGAAAGCAGAAAGTAGACTTGAGTAGACTTTCATGGTATGTGGCAATAGTTCTGAACATGTAGCTTGTACTTTAAGTAGCATTTCATGGTAAGGAAGACTGGAGATCGAGAGAAAGAATAACCGGCTGAAAATAAAACATTTCGCGTTTCAGAACTCTGTGTATTATTCAGCCGACTAGTTCTGAACACACAGAGAGTACTCTGAGTAGCATTTCATGGTATGAAAAACCGGAGATAGAGAAAAATAATAACAAGCGGAATATTTGACATTTGGGGTTCAAGAACGCCGTGTATTATTCAACCATATAGTTCTAAACACGCAGAAAGTATTCTGAGTAGCATTTCATGGTTTCAAAGATTGCAAATGCCCCGAAAAAAATTGTAGACGGGAAAACGCGCTAAGTTACTGAATAACATATTATAATATTCAACCAAATAATTCCGAACGCAAAAACGTCGTTTCGCAATTTTTAATTGCTTGCAAAAGCTACCCCTCTCTCAATTTTCGACTCCCACGAAGCCGTGTGTACAACCGCATCAGGGTGATTCGAATGGATCGAGTAAATAAAACAAAATAGATTGGGGCATCGAGTATCGAAATGGTATACGAATTATTGACCTGGCCATGACGCCAGTTCGTATCACGTGTAATCCAGGATACTGTATCCCAGACGGCGGGAGAGGGCTGGGGATTTTCCGAACCGCAGAGGGGCTAATAAAAGCGCCGGGATACTTCGAAATGGTATCGTCGTGATTATGGCACCACCGGGGCCGTGTGTGGACTTTGTGTATCGTAGCCCGATACAACGTGTCGATATGAACCGTCGACAAAATCGCATTTGTATACACGTGTACATGCTACTCCGAGCGTGCGTACAAGCGCGCGCATGGATACATCTATTCGATAAATAACGAACGATAGCGTTCTCCCCTGCATTACGTACGCGGAGAGAAATATCGCGAGAATAATATGGATGATCATGTGGAGATGAAGAAGAATGCGAAAAGTGCGATAAAGAGCGGAGCGAGGGGGGCACCCGCGGGTGAATGATATGGAAATTTGTCAATTTTCAATATTATATTATATTAAATATATATATATATATTGCCGTTAAAAACATTTTTCAATTTCAACGCGTTTCCCCTAATAAAAACGAGTGCTTACTGAACGCCTTCGCTACAACTCGCTTTTTTCTAGTAAAAACTAGAGATTACTGATAAATATATTTGAATGTTAGTCAAAACTCGTCTTAAACGGAAAAACTAGTTGTAACGAAATGGATTAGCTGGAATTGTTTCCGAATGAGGTCAAAGTATGTGTCGTTTGGGTTTGGGTTGGGTTTTTTGGGTTCGTTTCAAAAAAGGATTCTAACGAAATGAATAATTTAAAACTGTGTTTTAATGAGATGAAAGTTTGGGTTTGCTTGGATTTGGGTTGGGTTATCTGTTTGGGTTTGTTTCAAAAACTAGTTCTAGTGAAATGAATCAGTTGGAACTGTTTCCGAATGAGGTCAGTTTGAGTTTTTGTTTGGGTTGTTCGAATTTTAACGAGTTTAGGTTGGGTGGTTTCTTTGGGTATTTTCCGAAAACTAGTTCCTACAAAAGTAATCAGTTTGAACTGATTCCGAATGAGGCCAAAGTTTGGGTCGTGTGGCTTTGGATTGGGTTGTCCGTTTGGGTTTGGAATCGGTTTGTCTGTTTGAGTTTGTTCCGACCACTGGTTCGAATGAAATCAATCAGTTAAAACTGTACCCGAATAAGGTCTAAGTTTGGGTTTGTTAGGTTTTCGCAAGATAAATTCATCTGTCACTCGGGAAAAATTGTTGTACCGAAGTCGTTCAGTCAGAATTAGTTTTTATTAGGTAAAACGCGTTGAGCTGAAAACGGGTTTCAACTATACATACATACAATCACTTTTTTCAGATGATAAGCATAACTGCAGGCCATTTAAAGAATCCTGTCACTATGAACGTTTCACATGGAAAAAATGCAAGTTCCATCCTCGAAAGAGGCGACGGTGTTGATACGTCGAAAAAATTATTTTTCCACGTACATACATATGTAGGATCAGTAGCATGTCTAGTTATCTTCTCGTAGCCTCCATTTGACACCACCCACCCTTCCGTCTTGTGGACAATCCGACGCATCCGCATCCCTTGTTCGTCACTTCTACCCCATTTTTTGCCTCACCCAACTGGCTTTCCCCTGTTCCGGCCCGTTTTTCTTTCAATTTCACACGGGACTGCGACTTTTTTGTCTGGCACTCGCGGCTCTCGCGTCTGATGCGCCTAAATTCGCTGCGCGTCCTGCAGAGAGGAGAAAGAGAGAAAGAGAGAGAGAGAGAGAGAGAGAGAGAGAGAGAGTTGGGGGTTTTTGCGACCTCGTATACGTGCAAACCCTGTTTCACGGATGTAGAAGCACCAGGGGGTGCGTTTCGAATTCGTACAGCGAGCAGGGGATCGGACGCTCGTTGGGGTTCGGCCAAAGAGTGGACGTGTGTTACCAGCCTCCGCCTCCCTCTCAAACCCACCGGTATGTGGGGGCCAACGTCACGGAAAGGCGACATCCGCGTGTGCTCTCGTTTTCCCGTGTGTGCGACTCCACCCTCCGCACTTTCGCCATACCACCCCTGCCATACTAATCTCTGCGGTGGGAACAATATTTTGCCGCTGTGCCATAAATTAGCCGGACCCCCGAGTTAGCCGGACGGCAGGGGAGGGTGGGCGGGTGGTCAACGTCGAGCATGAAAAGCTCACAGAGCATCAGTGGAAACGGCAGTGGAAGGGTGGCCGCGGCGACCGGCAGAACCCTTTATCACGCGACACCCTTGCGACAGATATACTGTTCGCGAACTTGCACCTCTGCGCCCCTGGTAACCTATGTATGTATACGGATGCTGATAGCTCTACTGATATTAGCAGCGTCTCTCACCCTGTGGTTCCCTACATGAAGTAGCCTACACATCTATATCGCCAGAAAACGTGCGAGAGGGTGTGACCCGACGTACTCTCAGGGCGTTCTGTTTCGGAGAATAAGGGGTCGCCGTAAGCTTGACATTTCGCAAATATTATCTTTTTATCAGGTAGCTTTGTAGCCTAGGGTTTTCACTTTCAATTGTAACGAAGATGTTGGAAAAATTACGAAAATTGAACGATTTTTGATGATTTGTTCGAAGGGTTATATCGCTCGCTGCACTACGGTGAACCACCCCGAGCGATTGAGTCTTTTGCGTTTTTCTCGACATTATGTTTTAGGAAATGGCGCAAGTGGAATCTCAAAATTTACTAGCCCGATTCACTTCAAATTCGGACTTACGACATTTTCTATCGTATGACAGGAGAACTTTTTTATATGTTTATCTATTTGTTGATAACGAATGATCAACGTTGCTTTTTTGGTTGAAAATCGAATTTGGTTTTTTGCAGCTGGCGATCTTTGTAATGTTCAAAATTTGGAAAAAGTATTGGGTTATACGAGAGTTTCATTATGAGTATTATACCGCAGCAACGGCGAGACATTGTTCAAATAATAATCACTTCGTTGTTTAATAGTATTTAAGAATAAAAAGAAAACTTAACTTCGGCACGACTATGCATTAATTGTCTGTAAAATCCTAATCTCCCAGCTCAATACTCTCATTAGAAAAAAATCTTCAATACCGACAGGTTTTTTTGGGACCCAGGCTTATGCAGTCCCGGTAAAGGATTTTGGATATCGATAGTGCCGACTCATATACATGTACTGGGTGTATAAGTATGAAACCGAAATTTCCCTATAGATTGTGCTAGTCATCAGTTTAGGGGCCGTAAGACCGCTTCTGCAGCGCCATCATCTTCCTCTAACAGCTGACGAAGATTTTCAGCACACAACAACACAAGTTCCCTGCACCCGTATATTTTTCTATAACCTTAAACATGTCGAGGTTTGTGCCTACGAACTACGATTTGCAGACGCCATTGGTTTTCTGTTATCATTTGAAGAAAACTGCTGCAGAATCGCATCGAATGCTTGTCGAAGCTTACGGCGAACATGCTCTCGGTAAAACACAGTATTTCGAGTGGTTCAAAAAATAAAAAAGTGGGGATTTTGTCGTGAGAAACGAAGAGCGTGGGAAACCACCGAAAAAGTTCGCAGACAACGAATTGCAAGCCTTATTGGATGAAGATGATACTCAAAGTCAACAAGAACTCGCGGATAACTTGAATGTGACGCAGAAAGCCGTCTCCATTCGTTTTTATCATTTTCAAACAACAGACGTGTAATTTTTACAATAAAATCCGGTTTTATACTTCTACACCTGGTATATACGAATCGGGTAAGGTGGTTTTACAGACTATGAAAGCCGTCCTCATGGTAGCTTAGGGTCCCTATACTCAATATTATGTAATACCCAATCATTTCAACTTCACTTATCACCCTGGATAAATGCACGCATATATCCATTAAGGCCTTAGGTCATAGAAACGGGTATAAAATCATGTGCGAATTTAACAATTTTTTTTCCGTATGGAAAAGTGATTCACTTATAAAATCAATTACACATCTACTTAGTATGAATATCAAGCTGTGAGAATTGTTTTTTTCGATATCGAAAATGGCCGACTACCAATGTTTTCTTTTGTGATCTTTTTTTAGGCACTCCGCGGCGTGACATTTAGCATCCACTATTTTTGACCTAAAAAAAAACAAACATTCTCGTCAATCTACTTTAGAATATCTCGAGAAGTACGTGCGGAATTTGAAAAATATTGTTTTATTCAAAAGTTGTAGGTGTTTGAACTTAAGAAATGAATTTTCAGTGAAAAGTTTCATTATAACTGTTCATAAACTGCTTATAAAATGAAAAGGTTCCGATTAATCAAAAATTCAGTACGTACTTATCTGCGAAATGCAATTAGGAACATAACTTTTAAATTTGAAGTAAATCGAGTGAAAATTGTTGTAGTTATTTGTCACGCCAATTGGAAGAAAGCCGTTTCGATAAGTTTCGAGTAGTCGGCTATTTTGTACATCGAAAAAAAATTCTAACAACTTGATATTCATACTAAATAGATGTGTAATTCATTTTATGAGAGAATCACTTTTTCATACGAAAAAAAATGTTAAATTCGCACATGATTTTATACCCGTTACTGGGGCCTGAGGCCTTAAAGCGTCACACCTTACTCGTGGGCGGTAAAAAAGAAATTTCGGTGAATTATTTCTGGAACAACGTGTGCACGTTTCAAGATTTTTTTTCCATTAAAGAGTATGTAACGGGTTCAAAATGTCCTTTCCTTATTTTTATTTATTTCTTAAGAGGCAAGATACCTCCAGGCGAGGAAAAAAGTTGCTGATTTTCATTATTTTCTTAAGAACAAATTCCTTCACCATTTTTGAGACTTAGGGAGACTTTTATTACTACTTTTGGCTGTTACATCGTATTTAAAAAAAATATTAATCTGTGAAAACGGACGAAGGTACGGCGCGGGCTTTTAGCAGCATTTTCGAAACTGACATGATGTATAGCTAAAAAACCAATCGACCGAATTTGATGAATTTGGGTATAAATCATTCTAACTTTATTTTCTAAAACACGACCATAAACGTTTTCAAAAATTAAAAAGAAAAACGTATTCTCTTATAGGAAAATGTAGCCATTTTGTTCGGAAAATTCAATATTTTTGTTTCAAAGCACTTGTTTCAAAAAGTTGGATCGTGTCTATCACCATCATTTTTGAAGATTTAAAAGAAATATACCGCGTAGCACCCAAAAGTAGTAATAAAAGACACGAAGTCTCCAAAAAGCGGGAGATGTTTACGTTTAAAAAAAAATCTGAAAATCAGTCATTTTTACCTCGCCTAATGGTAGCTCTTCCCACAAACTGTAACAAATATGCGCTCGAATTACAGGAACTAATATTTCAGTCGTACAAAGGCTCCGTGTACATTGATAGAAACAAGGACATGTTATACTTGTATCTCTACGGAATGGCAGCCAGTGTTGAGAGGCTCGCCGTAACGGATATTCGGTGGTTTGCAATACTGTCTGCGATTATTTACCGTCTTGTCCAACTTTATGGAATAGGAGTATGAGATATACGCCGCCGTAGGGACTTGACCGAATATCGTTTAGTTTCTCCGCAAATGGAGCACGCAATGAGGTTATCTATGAGCGAGAGCTTGTGAAATTCTTGCAACGGCTTTTAGCTGGCGCTATGAATAAATTGCAATAAAGGGACTTGGAATCACATTTAATAAACGGACGGGAAATATTTTGCAACGTTCTGATAAACACTAAAAATATTTGGCAACTTATTTCTGACAAATGGATTAAACAATGGGATAAGAGTTATTTTCGAAGTGAAGAATAGATTGGGGTTTGCATCAATTAAGGTGTTATGTCTAGTTTTAAAAGTCGAAAAACCACTTTTTCCAAATCACTATATTTCGACAGTACATCATCTTATAAATGTAACCTGAGAATTTCAAGGTGATTGAATCAAAATTTACAAAATGTTCAAAGTCGGTCAGCAAAATGCATGAAAAACTACTGCATAGATCTTTCTGAAAATTTTAGGACGTCTTCTAGATGTAAAAATATTATATTTGAACGGATTTTTTTCCCGATGTATACTTTCGATTTGATGAACGAAAAATGTCCATTTTTCCACAAAAATCACGCTCATTTCGAACACGCGCCATTTTTAAATTCGATATTTCGAAAATTCCGACAAACAAATATACCAACGAAATGTGCTTGATTTTTTCATATCATATAACCCGGTTCAGTAGGGCATTATTCACTGTTTTGTCTGGTAAAGTGCTTCCCGGACATCGGTTATAAATCGACTATAATTCAATATTTTCGCCCCAAAAAATTACCCCGTGTTCTTTTTAAATGCCTAATTTTTGTAAAAGTGTATCATTACGACTTTCTAAAAAAAGTTTCAAAAATGTGTTGTTTTCGACTGTTACGACTAGGCTTAACCCGTTAAGGGAGACTGGTCTACCCTCTGGAAAAAGCGAATTTCGACTATTTTTTATGAATACCCCATTGATAGAATTAAAATCCCGTTGGGTGGCCTTCGTTCTACGTATTCTCAAGTAGCTTTACACGTTTTTCCAGAGAATTTTGTAACAAAATGGAGGCGCTGAAGTTGGATGAAGCGAGTTGGAGAAATTTGGAGAACTCTTGCCTGTCGCTGTCAGACCAACGCCTCGCTTCATCCAGCTTAAGCGCCGTCATTATGTTACGAAACTTTGTGAAAAAAATTGTAAAGATACTTAAGCATACGTACAACGAAGACTACGAAACCGTGAAAACCATGAAATATTGTCGAGATTCATGTTTTTCCGGGCTCTACACTGATAGTCTCCCTCAAGGATTGGCGAAATACGAAGAGAGAGAGAGTGAGAGAGAGAGAGAGAGAGAGAGAGAGAGAGAGAGAGAGAGAGAGAGAGAGAAATGGTATTGCAAATATTTGCATAACTGAAACGTTATCAACGTTAAAAACAATGAATCAAGGTTCCCACGCAGACGCTACCTATTTTTTTTCTGTCGTTTATTTATTTTCAACCCCTGTCTCGACTGTTTTTCTTCAGCGTCACAGCGAATCCTTTGGTGCAGTCAGAGCACAGTGATCTCGTGCCCCATGCACGCGCTCCACAATTCCCGTTATCTCGTTATTCGAGCCACTCTCTCTCTCTCTCTCTCTCTCTCTCTCTCTCTCTCTCTCTCTCTCTCTCTCTCTCTTTCTTTCTCTCTCACGTGCATTGCACGAGCAAAAGCCTTCTAAATTGTAGCCTTGAACTGTGTGTCTCTTCGGGGATACAATGAAACGTACTTTATACTATTCTACCGTCGTTTTCCTACACCCTCAATCCTCTCAGCTACCTCACGCTATTTCACCTATATGCACCTCTCCACACGGCCACCAAGAGTTGTGCAAGCATCGTAGTCCTGCATTGGAGAGAATAAGGGAAAGAAAGAGAGAGAGAGAGAGGGGGGGGAGAGAGCGAGAGAGAGAGAGAGAGACCAAACGGGAGAAAAGCAAGCGCAAGAACGTTTGCACAATGCAAGAGGATATGTTTATGAGGCAGTTAAGAGCGAAGGAGAAACAAGGAGAGTTGTAACGCCACCCGAGAGTCTCGAAAGAGAACGCCATACTGATGAGATTCCCGCTCGCGGGTAACTCGGCAAGAGACTTGGGACTAATGCAACTACATAGGTATACAACACGAAAAACCAACCCGTCCTCTTCTCCAAGCACACGATTCCATAATCCTCGAATACGGGTTGCGGCAAAGATCCGCCCGTTTTAATGAGGATATGTTACCGAAAAAAAAGAACAAAAAATCGAAATGGTCACCAATCACGAAGATATACTCCGCGCCGGGCAGTTTTCATTTACGGTTTATCTTTTTCCCGCGGCCCATTCTCTTATTGTTACGCAACCATCGCAAACTTTCTCGAGAGAGAACGGCAGGAATCGCGAGGATCCTGGTAATTATTTTCCCGCGAACAATGGCCGTAAGTGAGACAAAAGTGGATAACGACAGACTTGTGAAGAAAACAATCTACGGAACTACGAATTTCGACCGAGACATGCAATAGTGTAATTTGGGGGAGATAACTCTTGAACAATTCACCCTAATGTATGTGGGAGGAGGAGGAGGATACGTTGAACCGGTTGTATTCATCCAGTGGTGACGGTGTTGGCAAATCCGGCTGTATCAAAGACGCATGGCAGAACTTATTATAGTTTTATTGCCAATTTAATTTTTTAATTTGTGAGTTTTAAAATTTTAATTGTTTTGTTTGTAAGTTTTTCGTTTTTATTATTGTTTACATTTTTTGTTTTTAAGTTTTGAAATTTCATAAATGATGTCATTTTTCAATCTGTAATTTTTGAATTTTTATTAATAATTTAATTTTTTAATTTGCAAGTTTTTAGTTTTCATTAAAAATTTATTTTTCTAATTTATCAGTGTTTTATTTCAATACATAATTTAATATTTTTATTTGTATGTTTTTAGTCTCAATTAATAATTTAGTTTTTTAAATTTCTATTTTGATTTTGAAGTGTGCACTTTAACTGACCATTACATTTCAAGTTTAATTACATTTTTTATTAATAGTCGAATTTCAAGTTTCATTCTTCGATTTTTAGGCGAGAATTTTACTTAATAATTTAATTTGAAGATTGATTTTTAAATTTTGAGGCTAGAATTTGAATTAATAATTCATATTGAACATTAATTTTTAAACTGCAATTTTAATTGACATTTCAATCTAAAGTTTAATTTTCAAAATTCCAGTTCAAATTTTCGTTAATAACTCAATTTAAGTTCAACTTTTGACTTTCAATTAATAAATAAAAATCCAATAAGTTGTAATAAAAATGTATTATATTTTCGCTTGTAGAGGCGCCTCGATTTTGGGGACTCATTTCAAGATGGTCCTTAAAATGACCTTTAGCTGAACATGCTTGAATTCATGCAAAGTTGGTCTTGAAGACATTGGGGTTTGTGGTAGGAGTACAATGTTGAGTGTAGGGACAATAGATTACTTCGAGGGAGGTCCTCGAGTGGTTCCAAAATCACTCTGTGTGTATATATACACATATATATTGGATATACCTCCCTCATTTGTAACCCTCGCGTACGGAGGCCAACCGGACATACCTCGCATATATACACGTTAATGCTACAAAAGCTTATATGTAAAAAGAACATTAAGAGGGATTTTGTGGAAACGAGTTGCATGCATATATTCGTGGTAAGGGCGCGAGAGTTGGGGGTAGGATTATTTCACCGCTAATTGCTAATCGCCCTCTCGCCTGCGTTCCCGTTAACGCTTTTCGTTTATTCTCCCATCGGTAGAACATTCCGCAAAGTACCTTACAGCAAAAACCGTTCTCTCCTTACTCCCATCTGCACGCGGATCCATCTATGTGGGTGTGTGTAACATCTACAGCCTTCGAGCATATTCGCCATGGAGATCCCTTGCCCAGCCGATTTTTTCAACCCTTTCGTTCGATTTGTTCGAACGACCATTTTTTAATTGGGTCTTGGGGACCGCGTTTCGCTCCTCCGGGCGATTCCTCGGCGTGGAGGTCTTCCGGTTCGCCCATCGTACTGGCACTTCAATTATGCTGGACCGCATCCAATTTCTCGTGATTTTGCGAGCATTTTTTTCTTAATATTCCAACTGCTCCTACCGCTAATAGTCTCTGGCGCGCATTCCTTCTCTCTGTTTTCTTCATTATTATTGCCTTATTCGATCGTCTCTTCTGGGGACATTTATGCACGGTACACACCTACATACACGCACAGATATGAATAAGTACGTGAAATTCTATTGCACGACTTACCTTGGATTTACCTTTATTGGTATCAGTGTGCAAGCTACGATTATTTGTGTTTGAAAGAATCGTAAGTTGTCTTTTATCGCCATCGTATCGAATATCGGTCAATGTTCGAAAGTGGGGCTCCTGCTAGAATCAGACTATTTTTTTTTTAAGGCGCAAACAAACCCAAGCAATCCCAAACAAGCCCAAACAACCCCAAACAACCTCAAACAACCCCAAACAAAAATTAGCCTGATTCTAGCAGGAGCACCACTTCCGAATATTTACCAGAATATCTATACGGTATATACACGTACTTATTCGTGTTTATTAGGGTGGCAAAATGTTGAGCTCTATTTTTTCCCGTTCCTCGCCATCCAATTACCGTTTTTAAAGAAAAAAAATCGCCGAGGAAGTTGTCAGCCGTCAACAAATATTTAGAGGTCGCGCAAGCCTCCCAAAAATCCAAATTTTCATTAAAAAATCGATTTTTTTCGTTCGCTTTTTACCGTTTTATAATTTTTTAATTAACCTCGCGAAAGCTCTAGCCAGCGAATGAACATTTAGCAGTCGCTCAAGAGCTTCAGAAATTCCAATTTCCGCAATTTTTTTACCCTTCTCACTCATAAATTAGACATTTTGTAAAATTTCAAAACAATGAATCCTTTTTTTGTTTAGCAATAGATTTTCCAAATTTGCTTCACACTTCTAACTCAAAAATTATAATCTTTGTTTTCATAAAATAATTATTTAAAGTTCTTGTCCGTAAACAAAAAATTATAGGTCGTTTTATTCGTAAAACTGAAATGGCAGCCGTTTCTTGCGCATCGTAATGCGTCCCACAGTTGGTCTCGTTACGTAAAAATTACGCCTTTATTCATAGATTTTGTTTGCACGAGTTTCAATTCATCACCGCGTTGTTAGAAAAAATTATTTGAAAAATCGACGCATGTAAACGACTAGTACGTATTGTTAACTCGAATAACTAAGTGTCCATCGCCAAACGCCGCGAAAAAAATGTCATCACTGCCGACAGCCACGTTTTTGTTGTTTTTTCTGTATTTTTGTTTTTTAACGCTCTCAATATATGTATTTTTGTGTTTAAAAAAATACGTTTTTTTTTTAACACGCGTTTCCCAGAAAAAATCGGAATTCGGCCACTTTATTCGGGTCTCCAATCCCAAAAAAAAGTTTTTCTGGAGTGTTCCATATTGGAAATTTCATTACCTATATCTTTATTCTGCCGAACACAAAATAGAATTTTAATTTTTTCGAGAAGAATCGACGTTTGCTGTTGAATACTACTTATCGCAAAAATGTGGTATATTTTTTCCGACGAGGTCTTAAGAGGGAAATATATACACACACACTCACATGTATACGGCAAAATGTGATCCTGAAGACATACAATTTTCAGGACAAACCCCACTGTCTCTTATCGTCCCTCAATACCTCTGATTGATCCTTAAGGGAGGAAATACCTTTAAAACCGTGAAAAATGATTTTTTTTCCATAAAATATAAATGCACAATCCCAACATTTACGAAAAAGAAAGTATTAAACCAAAATTCAAAGTATATGTAAAGGTATAGCCGGTGGTCGAAACTCGTCCACGTTTGACGTCAGCATGCACCGTAGGTATACTTTGGTGTAACGACGCTTATACGCTACTACCCCCTTAAAGTTATTGATTGAGTCATTGAACGTAGTTAATTTCGATTACTCGTACAACTCACGCCACAGCCTTCGCCGAGTTAGTGCCATGAGTAGTCCATTTTCAAACATATTGTAAAAAAAAGAGATACATTGGATAATTGAAAACTGTAAAACCGTTTTATTAAATAGTAAAAAATAACCGTATGAAAACATTGTAAAGACTAAATTGGAAAATAAAAAATTGCAAAACGAACCGTTCTTTTTATCATAAAAATTTACTTATTTTCAGCTTATTAACATTTTCCTTTAATTTCTGCGAAATTACATTTGGGTGAGTGTGAGAATACAAAGGTCATTCCAAAGACCGGACTGAGCCTGAAATCAACGTCTCGTTTAATTCGATAAAACTCGAGGACCGTCCTCGAACTAGCGAGACGCGCTGGTAGCCGACATTGCATAAAAGTAGCGGGTCCAAAATATCCTCTCCCCATGTGTATATATATATATGATATGATATATGTGTATTATCGTGACAGGCATGATTAACGAGCATGTGACGTGACGGGAGCGAGATGTGTCAGAGACAGTAGAGGCACCCTCTCCACCATTTTTTATTCTCATCCCTCGCGTACTTGTTTGAATCCTCCCGTCGAATTCGGTCAACCTATCTTCGTCAATTTGGAGGGAAAAAAAAGTTCATTCCCGGAGCTTTTTTTTTATCAAGGTCTGCCATTATTTCCAGGCAGTGTCATTTCTCGCTGAAAATAACGTAAAAGTTATGCACGAGCAAGGGGCATGACGACCATCACACATCCCCAATCGCCTTCGGTCCCTTACAAAGAGGAACGAACGAAAAAGAGACAAAAAAACGCTTCTCCCTACAATCTTTCTTGTCGTGATAACGATGAAATCCTGGTGAAATTGGCGACGAGACGAAAAATCATTCCGCGAATAAAAAGCAAGGAGGGAGGTGCTTTGGAGGGCTGGGGGTGGGGGTGGAAAAAAGCCTCAATGGCCTCGAGTATTCGGTCCTCATCGCGCGAATATACGAAAACAACGTTCTCATTTTCTTGTGCCGAGAAGGAAAGCAAGCGGGGACCGCGATTCCGAAACTTCAATCCTGCTGGAGGCAAGGTACATAGGACGCGAGGGGGTGAAGGGCTCGGGGGTGGGACGGTGATTTCCGGAGGGCTTCATCTCGCGACAAGACCGTTACGTCGTATTATGTCCCTTGGGTATAGTGCATAGTCCTCGTGGATTATGCAAAAATCCCCACCGTCGTCGTATGAGGGACCGCAACTTCGAGACCGTTCTCTTTTTTCTTCGCTTTTTTTTCTTCGGCTCTCGACCGCGCGCAAGGACGTACTCAGCCCGCGGCCAAAATCGGCGATCGTTTAAAGCAATAAAGCCGAGGAACAAGTATGCGCCGTGACCTATATAGAGATGTGTCCTCTCCGCGAGAAAGTCCCCTGTCGCTTCATCCCCCTAACCTTCCTCTGGGGGCGCAGCTTTTGCACCCCTGCAAAAACTTCTGCCACAGATCGTGCTTGACAATGGAGAAGTCTTTTGCCGCATTCCTTCACCCTCTCGCTCTCTCTTTCTCTCACACTCTATATATATCTCTCTCTCTCTCTCTCTTTCGGTCTCGTTTAGCCTTCTTTCACATCGTTTCTTTGCCGCCGGTTTCCCAGTTGTCCAGGCTGGTCGATTTCTCCGTCTCCTTGAAGCTTCAACGCCCCTAATCTCGTCGCGTTAGTGTACTCAGCGATACCCTCGGTGAATTATGGATTTTCCGCACCCCCGCCTCTTGTGGGATTTATCAAAAAATTTCATCATCAAAGTACTACTGAGAGAAATGATTCGCAAAATCGAATAAAATTTAAATCTGGTCTTTTTGATATGTAACGAAATCGATGAAAAATTGAAACCGGTTTTTCGATATAATGGAAGGTAGAAAATTCAAAATTGGATTTTTTGATGTTTCGTGAAATTAAACAAATGTTAATCTAGTTGTTTTGTTATTTAAAGAAATGAGGAAAAGTTTTTACGTATTTAATACAATTACAAAAAATAGAAACTGGATTTCTGATATTTGACGAAATCATATACTGACTTCTACAGAATAGTTCTATTGATTATGACCAAAGCTAAGATGAACCGTTTATTGAGCTTTGATTGAATTTTATTCAAGCGAACTAGTTTTTTTTTTTTATTCGGCGATATGAAATTAGTTATTGAATATGGAGGAATATTTTGTCGTGGCGAAAGCAAGGAAGGCTAATGGAAAAATGGACTTTTGGCTCTGGCAGTATTTTATTCACCTTTACTGGAACCGAAGTTTTTATTCCTCTTTGTACAGACAATCCCAAACCTAGTCATCATACCACGGCTGAGAAATTATGATCTCAAATTCAAATTAGTAAATGGATTGAAGTACTTACATTTTAATAGCAAAAAATTGTAACATGATGAAGTATTTTAAAGATGCATACAACGAATTATATGCGTTACAATCTTCTTACAACTCATAAGCCTTAATCCGATTCTACACTTCAAGGTGTGTCGCCGTGAAAGGTTAATCGAGAGTTGATTTAGAGAGTTAACTTGGAAAAGTATACAGTATTGAAGTTTGCATCGTTGGAGTGCAATAAAGATATATTTTTTTCGTATTCCCGAATTTTTTTTGGCACATTCAGGTTGAGAAAGTCACCGAACATTTTTACCAATCCTCATTAAAAACTTGTAACAAAAAGGTGCAAAATAAGATTTCAAATAATACTAAAAATTGTAAAAATTAAAAATCAAGAAGGATTTTCGTTGCATTCCAACGCTCGAAATTTGAACACCATGAGAATATGGCGATTGCGATTTGTGGGACATTCACGATGCGATATTTCCGCTTAGAATATGTCGCAGCGTGCAATTGGTCTGCACACTAATAATCGATTTACGTCTAATAAATTAATTAGCAGCTAAATGAATACTAAAAAGAAATTCTAAATAATAACAGGTATGGACATAGCGTCTATCGATTTTTCAAGTCTGATAAATCTTCTCATGCAAGCCAATAAAAATGTCGTTACTTCAAATAAAAATACATCAAGTATTATACCAGTTGGTTGCGAAAAAAAATCTCTCACCTTAAGGTGGTGGCAAGCAGCTCGTCACAAAATTGAAAAGTCTGCATCGAGGAGCACGCAGTTGAGGTTCGAGCATTTGGTTGTTATCGGTGATTTTTTCCATGCTACATGGGCATAAACCACGTTTAAGCGCATTTCGATACTTATCGACAGTTTTCGGGTCATTTAACGATGATATCGGCGAATGTATCGGCGCCCCGCCGTGCGGAGTTTACGCCTCCGACTTTATTACTAAAAATTGCGTTGTAAACGCGGTTGCAATAAATTTAAGGGGCTTTCTTCCTCCGGTGCATATCGATGTATAGATTGGATTTAGCGACTTGGATTTAGCGACACTAAATAATCTCTCTTATCGATTCACAAGCGCTCAAGCGGGCTCACGTTCCGCTTAAGGCGGTGCATGCGCAGTAGCTAGTCAAAAAAGAGCATCAAAGAGAATACGTTCAAATCATTTGATTTCAATTTAAAAAATTGTAATACGTAAAGATAGTGCATAAAATTAATTATATTCTTTACAATCAGTATATTATTGAGATAGGACCAGTTTCGACTTATATTAATTGATAGGCAAAAGAAAAAACGTGAACATAACCTGAAAAATGCCTGCATTTATTCTTATAATAATTTAATTGCAAACCACGAATAAAACCGAATAAGAGAACAATCGTGATGATACTTTTTGAGAAATCGCGTTAAATACCGCTTTGAAATTTATCCTGTTTAATAAATCGAATGGAATAAAACAGTTCGAGTCTCGGCCCACGAGACTTTTTTTTATATTTACGGGCTTAGGCTGCTGTAACAATGACAAACCGTCGTTCGTCGCTGGAGGCATCTCAAATTGAAGAGGAAGATCCAACATATGATATAAATCATACATTGAAGGTAAACTTGTGATCAGTCGAATTTTAACCCTACGTTGACCCACGAGGTCATTTTGACCCGGATGAATTCTTAGGGAAATGCTCACATTTCGAAAATTGAAAATATTGAATACTTTTTTTAACGTTTTAGCTTGACATTTTGCGAATTTTAATTATGCAAAAATGTTGAGAAACATGTAAAGGGTATGCCTGATTTCTTTCAATAAAAACCGACCGAAGGGTTGTAAATGGCAAGTCCATGAAGTCCTATCCGGGTCAAATTGACCCAGTGTGTCAAAATAGTGGCCAAATATGAGTGTGTCAGCGCAGAGTTAAACTCGTTTTTTTCGAAACTATGTTTTTCGAAACGGTGTACACGATTTCTCGACATCTAACGAACGGATTGACTGGAGATTTGAGACACTTATTCATTTTACCGAAATTTAGCGATTTGAACTCATTAAACCCGTACCTCGAAAGTTTTCAACAACAGTCCTTCACAATTCGGGCTCTGGTTGCCATCTTAGAAAAGTCACGGACGAACCGTGTGAACATATGGAAAAGTGGCGCCTTCTTTTAGCACATCACGGCCATGAAACCGAGATGGTGCTGCTAGTTTTCGTGAAAACCTGCTACTCCAAATTACCCGCAGTATTCCAAATATCCTTCCTTTCCTCCACGTTTTATTAATAAATAAAAATGTGAGATCATTTTGGGACACCCTATATAATTCCGTGTCTTCCAAAATGGCGCATAACTCTGTCTTTATGCCTTTCTCATTCGAACCGCGAAACAATTTGGGGTCAGTCGCGCGCACGTGTCGTTGATGGGATACCGTCAACCCCTTTTTTTATTCTCTCTCTCTCTCTCTCTCTCTCTCTCTCTCTCTCTCTCTCTTT
This sequence comes from Ophion costatus, assembly GCA_951751655.1. NCBI lineage: Eukaryota > Metazoa > Arthropoda > Insecta > Hymenoptera > Ichneumonidae > Ophion > Ophion costatus. The sequence goes on along the minus strand of OX632364.1, from coordinate 31,083,065 downwards.
CTCTCTCGCAGACCCTTTAGCACTCCCTTATTCCCGAAAGATCTTCAAAAACGCGAAAATCGTTTATTCAAATGGGACATTGAGGAAAACGCGAATAGGAACCGCCGTCGATTACTCGATCGATTTTTCCTTTCCATTCGCCAGTGGGGACCAGAGCGAGGATTTCCCATCGTCGTACTTCTTGTAGGTCGTCGTATTAAACGATCATCTCTTGCCTTTAGGAGCCCTGCTCTTTTTAATAGCAGCACTGAGAGCGAGTCGTGGTGGAAAAGGAGAAAAAGAAAAAATAGCTCGTTTTCTGCCCGGACTCGTTTCTCTCCCCCTTGGGTTCTCCGCCACTGCTGCTGATGGCCAAGCTCGAGCTATACGCACCGTGATATTTCTTCTCGAATTACCACGATCCACCTGGGGTAGCATTAGACGAGCCCAGGAGATAAACAGAAAAGGCGAGGCTTCTTCGGGAGCCAACCCCTTGCGGGGGAGGTTTAACCTCGTATCCTTTCCGCCCGCTGCGCCTGGTCCTCTTTGGCCACCTGGGCGATGGGTACCATTTTTCCCCAGGGTGAAACGCGCCACTCCCGGAGTTTATTAAGGCGTGCCCCCCCCCCTTTTTGTACCCGGGACCAGCGCAACAACGAAATCCTTCGCGAACGCAAATATTTATTATCCTTGTACACACGGTAGAGGTAATATATGGTGTACGTGTTTGCGAGAGAAAAAAAAAAATTACGAGCTTCGGTAGTACGCAGGCCTCGAACTGAGACGCTCGGGCAATTCGTGCTCCGTTTCACGGAGGGGTGGCCGCGTATATCTACACGGCCCGGAACGGATAACTTGTTATCATCATCCCTGAGGTGTTTTTTTCATCGTACATAGGGTGGCTTGGTGTGTGCGCATATCGGTCGGACGAGATCGGCACGAAAGTACAGTGATGTCTCGCAAGGGATCTCGCAAAAAGTCTCCGAGGATATCGATCAACGAATATCATCATGGCGGAAGCTAGCGGAGCAGGTAAAAAAGGTAGCCCGGAAAAACTGTACCACTTTCATTAGCTCGTATGCCGGAAGTTGGAGACTTGATGTTTCGATAAACGAGGCGGCTGGAGTTCGGAGCAGCTTCGATATTAGACTCGTCTAGGGGCTGAGGGGAGCAAGGTGGAAATAATTTTTATCGCAGTAAGGCTTAATGGAAATGTTATCTTAAATAATCTGAATCGAAGTAAGGCTTGATCAAAATATATGTGTATTTTTTTCATCGAGGGGAGCTTGGCGTGAATAATCTTAATCCGAGTAAGGCTTATTGAAAATCGCGATCTTAATCGAAGACTTCATTGAAATATGTATAGTTATTTGATTGAGAGGAGGCTGGGGTGAATAATCTTAATCGAAACACGACTTGATGCAAATCTCATGTTAAATCATTTCAATCAAAGTAACGCTCGATCGAAATGTATGTTTGTTTAAAGTGACTCGGTGTGAATAATCTTGATAGAATGGAGGCTTTATGAAAATATTATCTTCACCCATCTGAATCGAAGATTCAGTCAAAATGCTGCTTGCCATTTTTTTTTAACTACACTCCAAAGTATGACAAAAAGAAGCCAAAAAATCGTATTGATCCGTTATGTATAAGACCCCAAAAAATTCAAACGACCGCCCAAATTTTTCCCTTCTCAGATAAGGCTCCCCCTTAATTGAGTGACGTTTCAGCATTTCTAGTGCACCATAGCCGGCCCAGGTGAGTCGATACCTGTAAATATCCTTGCCATTGAAGAGGCTACGATCATACCTTTCTTTGGGTTTATGTGGCTGCTACAACAAAATGAACGAAGAAAGAGATAATAGTAGTAATAATGAAAATACTAAAATATGAGAGGCACGCCACTTGAAAAGACATTTTCTTTTATCCGCGTTGTTTCAACCACAATGACCAACCCCCCGATAAGACGGTACAAAAGTCCTTGCAAAGAGTGCGAGATCTTATAGGTCATCCTCGAGCGTCTTCGCGTTCACGTCAAAGGGACAATGGACCTTTTTTATATAGCAAGGGCGTTAAAAATCAACCCCAAGTGTTTCGCATCTCTTAATCTCAGATGGAAGGAGTTGTTGAGTTTCTCTCATTACGAGTAAGGATAAAGGGGGCGTGAGAGCGTGGAATAAAGGGTGACAAAAGATAAGAGACGGGGAGAATAAAATGGAGCGAAAGAATACGGAGAGCGAAAGAGAGAAGGTGGGAAAAGGAGGTTCCAAGGACTGTCCAACTAGTGACAAAAGAGTTGGGCTCTACGCGAGGTAATACACCTACAATCCTCATTTCCACCCCCTCTTTTCTTTACTTTTCGACCCCTCGCTTCCTTTCTTATCCATCCCTCATCTGCCCGCACCCTTTCTCTCGTCACACCTGCAGTAACAACAACTCCGCTCGGCCGAGACATCGCACGGCATCGGGGAGAGCCTGACAACTCGGAAGAAATACGAAAGCAGAGGAAAGGTGGAAAGGTTGTGTGACGCGTTGAGTGAGAAAAGAGAGCGACTAGGATTTCTCTTTCTCTCTCTCTCTCCCCCCCCCCCTCTCTCTCTCTCCCGCCCTCTCTCTCTCTCTCTCTCTCTCTCTCTCTCTCTCTCTCTCTCTCTCTCTCTCTCTCTCTCTCTCTCTCTCTCTCTCTCTCTCTCTCTCTCTCTCTCTCTCTCTCTCTCTCTCTCTCTCTTCTCTTTCTCATATCCACGAAACCGAGGCGGCCTTCGATAAAAACTTCTCGAAGAATACGCGAGTCACGTTTCTCGCGTCCCGTGCACGACCACAATTATTTTCGGCTTCGAAAAAAAAAAAACCGCGAGAGTGCGAGAGAGGAAGGATCTGAGATAGAAAGTCTGAAATCTGAAATCCGAGTGGGATTTTTCGTCGGCCATTGCAGGAGCTACGTTGCAGAAGGGCAGTTCCGTGGAATGGAACGATTCTAGGAGCGTGAGAAAGAAGGGAATGAACGCGACGTGAGACTTTGCCCGAGTTTGTCCGCCCACACCTTCGCTTTTCTTTTTCTCACTTGGCTCTTCCCTAGATCGCCCCTGCGGTTTTCGTTTGTCCCTTTTGTGACGTTTTCCCCCCTCTTCTCTCTATCTCTTCTGCTACCTTGGTCGCGGGATGATTTTACCTTTGGGAAAACACGTTCTCCGCCCGCGAGGACTCGACGAGATGAGACGTAACTAGCGACGTATTATTGGTCGGATTTCTCGACGGCTGAAAATTTTGTGATCAGAATATATTCGATGAACATACGCCGCTGCCGTTTGAGGAGACTGAAACTTCTTTCTTCGGTTTTGGTTAGTTTGCGTGGTAACTTCAGCGAGCGGTAACTTTACTGGGTGGTTACTCTAGTGGATGGTCAGTTTACTGGATGGTAACTTCACTGGGGAGTAACTTTGGTGATAACTTTAGCTTTCATAACGTTAGCTTTAGTAACATTGGACGATAACTTTACTAGACGGTAACCTTACTGAATGGTAACTTTTCTGAGCAGTAACTTTACGCGATGGCAACTCCACTGAATGGTAACTTTAGTAGCCAGTAAACACTACTACGTGGTAAATGTACTGAGCAGGACACTTATCTGGACAGTAACTTTACTTGGCAGTAACTTTACCGGATTGTTACTTTGCTGGATGGTAACTTAACTAGATGATAATCTAACTAGATCGTAACTCTAGTGCATGGTAACTCTGCCCAGCAGTAACTTTATTAGTAACTGTTAGTTACTAGTAATTTTACTGACCAGTAACTTTACTAGATGGTCATCTTACTGGATGGTAACTTTCCCGAGCAGTAACTCTACTAAGCAGTAACATTACTAGATAGTAACTGTACTGGGCAGTAACTTATCTGGATGGTAAGTTCACTGGTAGACTTACAGGATAGTAACTTTACTAGACGGTAACTTTACTAGATGATAACCTTACTGGATGGTAGGTTTAATCGATGGTAACTCTGCCCAGCCGTAACTTTACTACATGGTAACTTTACCGAGATGATAACTGTACAGGGCAGTACCTTATTTGAACGGCGACTTTGCTGGGCAGTAACATTACTTGATAGTAACTTAACTGGATTATAACCTCAGAGAATTTACTAGATGGAACCTTCACTGAGCCCGAACTTTACTAAATGAAAAGTTTATTGGGCAGCAATTTATCTGGACAGTAACTCCACTGTGCAGTAACGTAATTGATCGGTTACTTTACTGGGCAGTAACTCAACTGAACGGTCACTTTACTAAACAATACCTTAACTGGACGGTAACTTTACGGACACTTATCGGCACTGTCTATTTTTCCTTGATTTTAACACGCTATTTTTACTCAACTGGATCGAAATTAAACTCTATCGTAACTTTACTGAACATCCTAACCTTACTGAGCAGTAACATTACTCAATAAACTTTTTTCTTCGGTTCTCGTTAATTTGCTTGGTACCTTAACTGGATGGTAACTTCACTGGGGAGTAACTCTACTGGCCGGTAACTTTACTAGATGGTGAGCTTACTGGATAGCAACTTTGCTAGGTTTTAACTATACCGAATAGTAACTTTACTAGATGGAAACTTTTCCAAGCAGTACCTTCAATAGATGATAATTTTACTCCATCGTAACTGTATTGGGCAGTAACTTATCTGAACGGTAAATTGATTAGGCAGCATTGTTACATGGTAATTTTACTGGATAATAATTTTAATGGACGGTAACTTTTTTCTCGATTTTGACAAGAAAACTTTACTCTACGGCAACCTCACTAGAAGGAAATTTTAGTCTATAATTTTCTTATACCTCTATAATTTGCTTAGCTCTATAATTATATTGGACAGCGTTATTGCTAGATAGGGTAACATTACTAGGCGGTAAATTGTCCGAACAAGCGCCAAGGAAAAAAAAAGTTTTGTTTTTTATACAGTTTTATAAAAGGAAAACTATATGCTTTTGCTTATAAAGTTTTAGGAAAAAAATGTAGTGTTTTGAAAATAAAAATAAAATGAATAACCTCAATAATCCCATCGTCACCATTCACGTTCCATCTGAGAAAATGCCGTCGATTGTGCCTTTTTTCGTGCGCCGAAAAAAGAATAAAAGCTTCAAGTACGCGAAAGACCGTCGAAGCTCGCTTTCGCGTCATTCTCCCGTCGGGAGAGAATTGCTGTGCCGATTTGGCGCTTCCGAGGATTCCGCGAGTGGATTCGATTACCACGGAATCTCTTTCGATCAAGGACATGCCGCAAGGGAATTAGGGGAAAAAATCGCGGAATAATCGTCCTGCTGTCTGCTCTGGCTTGTACCATTTTTGTGCGTGCTTGATCGAAACATTATTTGTTTATTTGATACTATGAATAACCACGTTCATATTTCTAAAAAACTTATATTGCTTGGTTGAAAACAAAAATACTTTACTTAAAACATATCTATTGCTCCAACGCACGACCGTAAAATAAAAATGAAAATCACGCCAACTCCCATTTCCCATACAAATTTTCGTATAAGCCACATAGACATTTTCATAAATGCTTTTCATATTCCCGATGAACGTTTATACTGAAGAAATGCAATTAGGGTGAAAGCTGACCTGCAACGCAGACACATTTTTCGGTTTACACTCCAACTCAAACAAAACATATTCGTTCGATAATTGTTGAGTGGAGTACGGATAGGATGTTTCTCTCATTTTTTTTATCGCGAGGCAAACCCTGGCTGTTCGTACACTCTCGCATTTTCCCGCGATAGACATAAAAAAATTCGAGTATTCTCTTTAGACGCAATTGCATGCGATTGGCAGGGCTTTTTTTCAACAGAGCGAATACCTAAATTCTACCTGAATTCAATACACTTTTTTACACTGCAGGAATTCGCAGTGCTCGAGCCACTGAAGCCATCAATAAGCTCGGTGGGTTTTTCGAGATATTTCTACCATTCCCATTGCTTTTTTCGTTCCATCAAGTTTCAAATAAAAAAAGTCATTATTGCACTTCAATAAACGATTTGAACAAATTATTTCGCTATTCATTCCGACCACCTATTTCGCTCATTAGCAATTGCTAGTAGCTATTCCGCGAATTGAAAATTTTCTTTATCATTCCACCTTTACTTCCATTTATGGAGAATCATGAGTTTCTTTATGCCCTATTTCGGCAAAGGGTCGAAACCCGCGCGTGATTTCGCTCCCCATTTTTCCGCCCCCACGTAGCGGAACACTCAAAGGGCCCTACGTAAAAAAGGGACACGGGAGGGCGAGAATGTTCGATAATTGCTTTACAAAAACTGAAAGACTTTTAATCGATTTTGTCTGCATGGAGTTTCGGTCAGTCCGTTCTATCCCAATGGGGAATTACGGTCCCCGATAATTCAGCACAGCCTTAAATTTTCTGAGCGTCTACCTCTCCCTCTCCTTCTCGCCGTTTGCGTCTATGTGTGTCCGTTACGCTCTTCCTATCTGAAATTGCGGCGTGGTCGCTTTCACAAACGAACGACGCGTCAAGCTTTTATCTTTTTCACAGATTGCACCTAAATTTAGAGTCCCACTGTATATACTCGGCCGCATATATATGTATACGTGGGGCAAGAATCTTTTTGGCCCGTTGCATGAACGTATCGTTGGCTATCAGTGCGTCTAGTCGACAGTTTCAGCCTTTCAAGCACGGTCCTTGAAATTCTTCAAAAAACATCGTTGTTTTTTGGGACCGCAGGGTCCTCGAAGTGACATTTGTGCGAAAATGGTTACATTAATCCGAAAGTTATTTCGGAGACATTGTGGTTCACCTAATGTTGACTATAGAGACCTTAGGGTTGTCTTCGAGGTCGAAGGTCTTCAAAATCACCTCGTACGTATGTACTTTGTTTGCGTTCCTATGTGTGTCGGACACTCAGCCGTCCAGTATACTTCCTCTCCATCCGGTTTCCCTTTTGGAAAGCTCAACATGCGGATTTACCTCACTCGCCGCGGATTAAAGGCCACAGCGATGCGATCCTGGAATTGGCACACGTTCCCTCGTGCACCACTTCCTCTTCCAGTCTGGACAGCATTGGAAAAAAGATCTGACGAATTTGGACACGCTCGGATGATGCAAAAAATGAGGAGAACAACTACCCCTAGAGCTAAAGGGGTGCGATAGAGGGTTTGGTGAGGCAAGTGACGTTGATACCTCGAGTGCTTGAATCGGACGTAAATAAAAATACAAAAAAGTGAAAATAGGATACAAGGAGAATAATAAAATCTCGCTTCACGCATTGTAGCACTCGAATGATTCGCGATGTGAAAATTCGCGGTTCGAAAAAGCTCTCGGCCAGTACACGGTTTGCCTTATTGATCTGCTGTCTCAGGAGGGACTTTCTTACCTCGAGGGCGGGCTAATTAAGCGTGCTAATTGGAGCATCGGTAAAACCATTTAGGTAAACGACGGAGACGAGACAAAACTTTTAAAAAAGATGGAGGGAGAGAGAGTGAGAGAGAGAGAGAGAGAGAGAGAGAGAGAGAGAGAGAGAGAGAGAGAGAGAGAAGAGATATGCAATTGCACCCTGAACGCAATTACTTTTTACCCACCGGAAGTCGGTTCGAGAGCCAATTGCAGTGGTGTACGGAGATAAAAAAAAAACTTATATCTCGCCAATTTTCTTTCTCAGTTTTCCTCCTTCTCCTTACTTATCCCTTTTCCCCTCCCCCGCGTCGTAGTTCATTTTCTTTCGCTCCCTTGCCTCTCGGTTCGTTCGTTCAAACTCCTCGAGACCCTTTCGTTGTCCCTCAACGACTATCTCCCGAGCGAAACTTTACACAAGCTCCTCTCTACCCGTTGCTCACTCGCTCACCACCACCACTGACAGGGGCTCCAATGTCGAGCCACCTCTCGAGCGTGTTCCACGAGTGTCACGTGCACACTCGCCGATTCGCGTAATTTTCTTCGTTTACGCGCCGCAGACTCGAGTTCACTTGTTCGTCGTCGGAGAAAATGCAGCAGCGGGGGCAAAGTTCGAAACTGATCCACCGAGAGAACGTCTTATCGACGCTGAGGAAAGAGCGAAACTAGGCTCGCAATTGACTAAGACCCGCTGGGAAATGCAGACTCGCAGACTTTCCCGAGAGACGCGTCACCCATGAGTCGACCTAATTGGGAAACGCAGCCGGATATCGTCCTACATGGATGGGTGTATACCTATTGTGGACTTGCGGAAACCGGTAACAGTACAAGTTTACTCAGTTTGGTGAACGACCGTGGGTTCGCGGTACCCTAAGAGCTTCTTCAACCGCCCAATGGAGACTGTGGACACGTGCACTGTGACAGATTCCAGCTCAATAGGTTGGTAACCTCGGCGTCATGCGTCGGTACGTTAAGGTGGATCGCGCGCTCTCGATTTCTATAGATTGTATTCAAATTTTAACCAGACATTGTTCGTGTCGTTATGCATGTTTGAGTGAAATTTCAGATCAGTCGACTATTTAGATTGGGAGATAGTGGGTTTTTAAGGAAGCTTTCCAGTGTGACAGCCCGAAAAATCGCTGTTTTTCGCGATTTTTTTTTTAAAGAAAAAATAATCTAATCGGTCTGGTTTTTTTTTGTATATTAATTGGGTATTGAAGAATACAAAACAATTTTTTAAAGATCGATTTATTTATTAATTAATATCTATAAAAATGATGAAACAATTGTTGCAGAAAATGCACTTGGATGTGGTGTCCACGTTGGGGGTCACAATTTTGATCTGAAACAAAAAACACAAAAAGATTATTGATCGGTATATAATTGGCTTTCATGCTATGGAGGCTTTTTTTTTTTTTGCAAAAATGGCGCCGGTTTGAACAAAAAGTATCGATTTTGACATTTTTTTTTTGGCAGTTTTTTTTTTACAAAAAAATAGGAACATGTCAAAAAAAAAAAAAGCTTCCATAGCACGATAAACAATGACGTTAAGAATATTGTGTAAAAAATTCAACTCGATAGCTTTAAAACTCTGCCCTCCAAGTTGGACACCGTTTTGAAAAATGCTGTTTCGAGAAAAACGCGTTCAAAGTTTCGCTGTAGCTGTAGCGCTCCGTTGCCTTCTTCCAAGAAATGCTGTACAGTAACCGAAATAATCTGAATTTCGGCATGAAAATTTCAGGGAATATTCGGAAAAGTGTATACTATTCGATAAAGCAAAAAAAAAAAAATCGATTTTTTGAAAATTTCACACTGGAAAGCTCCCTTAAGCTGCAATTTTTAACACTGCAGGGTCTGCATTGGAATTTGGACAGAGTAGTTTTGCGTAAAAAATATTTGTCCACTATAATAAGAAGACATATGACAACCACGCATCGTTCCACGTATCCAATGACATACGTTTGCGCAGCATATTTAAAATGATACTGGAACACAAATTTTTATTTGGAAGTAATTTTTAATCGAACAAAGTTTTTAATTAGTTATGAACTAACCAATACTTTCATTAGTTAATGAAGATAACGTAAACAATATAAAATATTAATATCTATAACGCAAATATTCTTTTCATGGTAAAAGGTTTTAACTTTAGGAATACGAAAATTATTTTTGTTTTTTCGATATATTGAACAATACTGTTCTTCGGTGTAGACATATGTCTTCTCATTATAGGGGACAAATATTTTTTACGGATAATTATTCTGTCTATACTGAACGTTTTTAGAAAAAGTAAATAGTAAAGGCAATCCAAACATTTTTCACTCGTTCCCTAACTAGTTTGCTATCTAGAAATAATTTTGTTCAAAATGTATAAACACAATACCATAGTGCGATGAATTATGTGACCTCCCTCTCGGTCAATGCAGACCCTGCAATGTTAAAAGTTGCAATTTCAAAACCTATCATCTCCCAATCGAAATATTCGACTGTTCTGAAATTTCGCTCAAACATAGTACATGATGATATGAACAATGTGGGAGTAAAATTTGAACAAAATGTATAGAAATCAAGAGCGCGCGCTCGTTCTACCTTGAAGAGTTATAATAAGTCAGTTGTCAAAGCCGAAAAATCACTCTTTTCAAAACCCACATACAGTTAATATGTAAGTTATGTATTTAGAATCCCGGTCATAAGACTACAAGCAAGTGTCCTTTATGAAGGAGAACTATGTGCATCGAGTACCGAATGTACTTATGCGTCGATTGCGGTAAATACGAATAATAAAAAGTCATTGGAGTAAACAAAAAAAAATGCGGAAAATATACGTTGTCAAAAAATTCCAAAATCTGCCGAGGGAGTCGATTTTTTCCATTGTTCACGATCCTGAAGATGCTCAAATGCAAACCTCCGAATAAATAAACTTTTTGGAAAGTTGGTCGATACTGTCTTATTTTCGTATCTACAAACCTTCCTCTTTAAAATCTTCAAAGGACATTTTTTTATATTCTTAAAAAAAATTCTGATCTTTTTCGTGCAAGTACGCATTTTTCAACGCATCTCCCACATCGAACGAATGTTTGGACACTTAATTTTTTATTTTCTTAAAAGATACATTTTGGGCCATAAAATAAGAATGATTGACTACAAAGACGTCTCTACAAAAAGAAAACAAAAATGCATATTTACCGAACTACAACGATTTAAGAACGATCTCCACGATCTGAATTCCTCTAATCGAGCTTGTGCTTGGACGCTTTGGCCAAGCATTTTACCCAAAAAAATTCAAGTGGAACGTTTTTCATGCTGTGGCTGTCATTCGGCCACAGGATAATTTTTATCTCCAGATAGCGACAGCCACGACCATTGTGGCCTCATTTTCGAAGCTGAAGAATTACTCGTCCGTAATTAGACCCACGGTTGAAGGAATCCCATTAATCCTGCAATTGTGAACAATCCTACTGCGCCAGCTCCACGAACGAACATCGAGCATCCACAAATTTTCCAGCACGATTTTAGTGAATCATGGTACGTTATACCGCAGCCCACTATCAATTGCTCCGGAGATTTAATCCAGCTAAGTGTACGAAAAAGTTCGACGTTGAAGGGAAAAAGTGAAATGGAGGATGGCTGCAGAATCGGATGGCAAGGATAACAAACGCGACGACCGATTATTTTTAGTCGAGAATTTATTACAACTTTTGGCGCATACGGTTCGAATACTTTTTTCCACGAGCTCATGTACTTAGGGTATTCCCTTAGGTATTACGGTTATTGTCTCTATTCCCGGTTATCATCCTTGCCATCGTCTTTTTTGGTTTTCATAAGTGATCTCGTTATTTTAGAAGTAGGCTGTCTGCTGGGTTATCGACGAAAAATGAAAAGCGTTCCTATTTTCGAAGGCGCGTTTAACCCCTTAAAAATCGGGTTTCGTAGATATAAAAAAATACGCATCGCCTATTTTTATCCATTCTACAAGCATGCCAAATTTTATCAAAATCGGCGAGAGCGACCTCGCAACCTTTACTTGTTAGATAGTCGCGCTTATCTGAAATTGTACTCAAAACATTAAACACGTTTTTTTGGAAACTACTTTTTTCAACCTGTTTGACATAAAATCTCGTGTTTTATTCAACCAAATGATTTCAAATTTGGTATGGACTTCAAGTATACATCCCTGTATCGTGGCTATCTCGGGCATTGCGAAATTATTATTATTACGATATTGAAACATTTTTAACCTTTAAAAGAATAAGGCGAAAATTAACTTTTTTCAGTCAGTCACCATTGGATTCCCTGTCTGTTTGGTACCACCCATAATGAGATTCTTATTGATCAAGAAATTTGATTTTACTTCTTTTTTAGATCCATGGGCGCTTTGGAATCATGTCAAACGGCTCAACGTTTTTATTGACGGCCATATTCAGAGGTCCATGATATTTGCGATGGTTATTTTTTTGCACAATAGTACATCGTGTACCAAGCACTCAAAGTGGGACTTTAAATGTAAAAGGCCCTGACTCCACGATGCACACGAGTATTTATATAACAAAACCATGTCTTCCGAGCTTTCGTATTGCTACATACGTATGGTTGCAAGCACGTGCAGGTGTACTCCACGCGGAAGCTGCATCGCACGCGCCGCGTGGCGGGAGAGGGGCGTGTGGCGCCCCCCCCCCCCCCCCCCCGTAAACACCGAATATAGAAATGTGGTTATGTTTCTTCCCGTAAATAACGCCTCAACGTACGTAATTCCTCGACCTAACGACTGATGGCAGCACCCAACGATAAACAGCTGTTTCACAATGGTGTTCAATGACCATGAGCGTGAGAAATGCGCACGCGCAAGTTTTTAAGACCTAGGCCCCAAAAGAGTTCTTTTAGGTCCCGTTTACATTATATACCAGGGTATGTAACATTTTTTTTGTAAGTTGTTGGAACATTAATAAAAAAGTCTGCAAAAACGGATGGTAAAAATGATTTCTTATAATCAAACCCGAAATTTAGGCCTCTCGACCGTCTTAAGGGGGGAGATACTATTAGGCGAGGAAGAAATTTGCTGAATTTCATGATTTTTTTTTAGACAAAATTTCTTCACCACTTTTAAGACTTAAAGTATGTTTTATTTCTACTTTTCGCTATTACATAGTATTTAAAAAAATTAATCGTTGAAATTGGCGGAGTACTTCCAAGCTGCATTTTGAAAACTGGCGTGATGTATAGCTAAAAAACTAAACGACCGATTCTGATCAAATTTGGTATGAATCTTTCTAACCTTGTTGTCTAAAACATGACGCCAAATGTTTTTTAAAGTGAAGGAAAGTATTTTTCATTGCAAAATGTAGCAATTTTGGCGAGATTTCAGGAGATTTCGCCAGTGTATTCGTTGGAACTCAGGAAATCGGACTTCAGCTGACTAAATCCGTTATTGGAAGAACCCAACGAATGATTTATAGAAAAAAAATGAAACATTCTTCTATTTTGAGTACTATTGATATCACCAAATTGACGAATACTTGGAGTAATCAAATGGTTAATCGTTTCACTTCAATATTTCTGAGCGGTCACCCAACCAAGTATAGGCCCTGGCCGCTGCAACTAAACGCAGCTGGACGTCGACGCCGACGATCGATCGCGCATCCACCAGCGTCAATCAAAAGCACATCTAATACGGAAATTAATATTCCCTAATATCCAGAAAATTCGTGCTAATACCTCGTCAGCGGTAAATTATAAAGATCCGAAGTTCGTGCTGCGCGAAAGTTCGCGTACACAGGCAAAAAAGTAAAGTAATAAAGAGAAAATTCCCTCTTAATTATAAGGATCAGTTAAAGTTTCACGAGTTTCTCGACTACATATACTGTACCATTGAAGAAGTTTGATCTACGGTGTCGGACGCACGAACGCCTTTCTATCACGAGAAAACTTTGTGCTGCACACTTTTTCAGATATAAACCAGACAACGTTAATTACGTGGCGTGTAGTGCACACCGATGTGCCCGCAAACTCTCGTAATTACGAACGTCGAATGAAACGCGCAGGTATACGCAACCTGACCTCTTCCCTCGTCCTCGAGAGGGAAGAATATGTCGTTTCCTGTACACTTGGAAAGTACGGCATTGCAGACGAGACGGAAAATTCGAGACGGAAAGGGGGAAAAAAATAGAGAAGGGAGAAGAGGGAAAAAGCAAAGTTCGAATGAAGACGGAAAAAGAACAACATTGTGATAAAAGAAAAATCAAGAGAGTCCACAATGAACTCTCTTTTCATCGGCATATAGAGAAGACTCTTCGATTCCCGGACCCTTCGATATTTCTCAAACTTTTTTCCTACCCCTAGCTCCACGTATATCCATCGCTTTGCTCATACACCCTTGGCTGGAATTTTTCTTTTCATTTTTCTTCCTTTCTTCGACCATGTACCCGGTCTGAGCACACGTACATACGTAGATGCGTGTGTGCCTGCGCCTTGTCGTTCCATGCATGCTTTGGGATAAAAGTTTGACCTCCCCGAGAGCTCCGCGTATTTCCGCTCTGCGCCTGCACTTTTCTCGTCCCAGGGAGGATGTAATTGCATCTACTTTTTCCAACACTGCACAGTGACACAAAATTCGTATCCTTTTTTTCCCCTTTTTCTTTCACCCCATTTTTTTCCTCCCTGCAACTGACAGAATTCACAAGAGTGGGGATGAAGTTGCAATTTTTCTGCCCGGGTGGAAAACAAAGGGAAGGCAATGATGAAAAAAATAACCTGTTCTGTCAACGGCGCGAAAGCTAACAACGTATTCACACCGAATACGGTTGATGCGAATGAAGACAGGGCAACGAAGCGCAAATATATTTATATCTGCCGTTGCATAGAGACATTTATATCCGCAGCTGCGTGAATTGAGACGAAAATTTGCTCGCTTGGTATTTAGCGCGCATATTTTTCCTCAAGTGTGGACATCCCTTGGGCAACGCTCAACATCAATTTTTTTTCATCTACGAGCCACGGATTTAGCAAGCAAATGGAATTATTACCAGACTGTCATACGCAGACGCTCTCTCCTTTTTCCTCTCTATGCATACACATTTCTCTTTACATATATACATAACCTACACGCGGAGCTCATTCAACTGGATGCCTGAGAGTTCCCAGGCTCGGTGTTGTCGTTTCTATACTCAACGCGGCGGGGATTATGCGAGATGACTTTTGGTTTCTGCCCTGGAGCTGATCATCTCCCTTTTACGATTTCCCTGCCTCGTCAGGATTCATCATTATTCTCCAGCTTCACTTGCAAATTCAAATCACGAAACTCACAATCAGTAAAATGTAGCTGCTTTCGTCAGCACACGTTTTCCACAGTTTCCCGACGCCCTGTCACAAAAGTCATGTAGGAGAGCGTTAGGGAATCGTCGCTGTTGGAAGCACTCCGGGGCAGTCCATCAAGAACTGGGAATAGTGAAGTAACGTGTATGGGGTGAAAGTGAAAGAAGGGTCGTATAATATATTACGATCTCATCTTCTTCCTTTTGTGTGATGCTATATTACTTTATATAATATAATATAATATAATATATTATATTGTATCATGTTATATCATATCATATTATATTGTAGCATATTGTATTATATTATATTATATTATATTATATTATATTATATTACATTACATTATATTACATTCTCGTCATATTTTGTCCCGATTTTTTCACCAACACGTAATTTTTCACCTTTACTCCGCGTCGGCTGAAGTTCATCCTAAAACATCGTGAGCTTTATTTTTTAATTAAACGAGAACGAATTCATGAATTTGTCGTTTTGTGACACTCACACGTTCGTTTCGCGTACAACAGCTGCGATATTCACAAGGAAATTTCATTTTTCTCTGATTCGTCGCGTGCGAGAAGCGGGTGGGGGAAGAGTGATGGGGAGGCTATTGCACTAATATTTTCTTAAATACAATGTATACAGTGGAAAACATGGCCCTGGCGCTGTACAACGTTTCGCCTTGGGGAGCATAGTTATCGTTGAGCAAACATACTCGAGGGTGTCGAGGTTGAAGTACCTGCGCGCCGGAAGGCTGACTATACGCAGGATACTCAGCTCCAGAGAATGTAGCAGAGAGAGGAGGAGGAGAAGGAGAGAGAGAGAAGTTTTCTGTCCCATTCGCCTCTCCCCCACACGAAAATGTATACTTCATATTATACTACACGTATTCTCTGTTTATTCAGGAACGAAGTTCGAGGTGTATTCATTGCGAGTGCTCTTTGAGAGGCTCTGCACATTTTTATTCATGCGCACTCTTGATCGCGGTCTCTCGGGAAAAGGTCGGGCCGGAGCGGGGGGGGGGGGGGGGTCGAACGTGAACTGAGTGAGAGTGGAGAACTTTAACGCGACGCGAAACATCCAATTAAGCGTGAAACAAGTTGTCGGTTAATTGCGCCAATACGGAAAAGAACGAGACAGAGAGAGGAACTTTTTCGTCGACGACTTCATCTTCCTCGCCTGCTATCCACCCCCTCGCGTCGAGCCTTTCCATCCATTTACACGTTGCTTTTCTTCATTCTTTATCTCACTTCTCCACTCTTATTTTCCAGCTCTTGTATTCTCGTCCGCGAACGTTCCGTTTCCCCCGTAGTGATTAATTCCGGACTTTTAATTAATTGCACAGTCATATTCCGTGAATATTAACTGCCCTCGTAGGCGACTAATTCTATCAAATGCAAAAGAAAAGGATGCGCGACGGTACGTGAAAACGCTGCGACGATGACGAGTGCATAACGAGGGCGAATCCTTCGAGGATGTAAACGAGGAAAAAAAGCACAAACCCCTCGACGATTCTCACACTCCAATTATTTTCAACAAATAGCCAGGGGAAAAAAGCGTAAATGCGATATTTCGTTAAATATAGAAGGGCGGATGAAGAATTACGAGTGTTGCGGATTTAATCGACTTGCGTTCCAGGACTTGTACAGGACTCGCGTAATTCCTGTGCGTTGCCAAATTCCCGTTAACGAACACTTCGCCCACAAAATCACGACATTAATGCGGTACGAGCGTAGACGACTTTTATCATCGCTCCAGTGCGGTCCCGACGGCTCGAGATTTTTTGGGCTCTGGAAAAAGTAGTCGTATCACCCTGTGGCATCCAATCTTGGAAGAGTGGCGTACCTCGTTATGACAAGGCCGCGTCGGGGGTGTGCTCCGTTGATACCTAGAGGGTGAGGGTTCCTACAATACGCTTATAGCGGTAGGAGCAACAGCACAGACTCCGTGATATACAGGGAATATTCGTATTACAAGATTTCAGAATTGTCGGAGTGTGGCTTCCGAAGGACGGACATTTTGTCCTTTATAGTATATATATATATATAATAACATAATATAATATGATATAATATGATATAATATAATACAATATAATACAATAAAATATGATTTGATATCCATCTAACGTTGACTATCAGCACATTTAGTTACCTTAAGGACGGTCTCTACTTTTTTTTTTCGACCGGATCGTTGACTCCAAAGTCTGGAGAGTCCTCGTAATAGTCTTCGTATAAAAATGCTCACCTTCGTTTAGGGGTGGTTTCGAAGCCATCAGGGCTTACGTGAAGTTGAGTGCAGGGACAGCAGGCTACTGTAAGGACTCGAGGCCCAATGTCTTCAAAGACCCTTTGCGCGTGTACTCGGGCGAGACGTGTGAAATTTTATCACACGCCTGGCACGTTGTCAAGCCTGAGGGATGAAGACGAAGAGGGGTAATAATAAGGACGAAGAGTACAGAGGTATATGACGTAAGGGATGAGCGAGCAGCCGACGAGGAAAGGAGTGGTAGTTGCGTCGGAGGTCAATTTAGCGCCCCTGTGTACACTCGCTATTCGTAAGAGGAATCCTGCCAGGACATCTATTTCTCCTGTCATGCGCGTCACCTCGAGGCACGAAGTGTATATACACGAAGGGAGCGGAATTTTGAACTACCTGGTCGCCTCGACAACGAGGAGAATCGCGAAGTACAATGTACTTTTCAATCTTACCCTCTTTCTCCCTTTTCGCCTCGACTCTCGCTTTTTGCATCTTTCAGGTGCACTTGATCTCATTTACGATAATAAGAGAATGCTACTATCGTAGCTCGGAAATTGGTCACCAATGTTGCAGCTACGAGAGTTGCGACAACGCAGCAGGAGACAAAGACGAAAGTTGAGGGCTCTAGGGCCACTGTGGTCTTTCGTTTTTGATTCTGAGGAAATGTGAGGGAGGAATATTAAGGGGAAAAGCTCGCGCTGATTGAATGAGGAGCAGAAGTACAGTAGGGGATAAAATGTTGCAAAGGGACATTCCATCAGGGAATTTAAGTCTTGGCTGTTCCCCGAGAAAGAGAGCGAGAGAGGGGGAGAGAGAGAGAGAGAGAGAGAGAGAGAGAGAGAGAGAGAGAGAGAGAGAGAGAGAGAGAGAGAGAGAGAGAGAGAGAGGAGATTAAGCAATAAAATATAACAAGATAACCTTTTCCCCATGTCCCTTTATATGCCTTTCGTACGTTCCCCATCCCAACGCTTTTACTTCCACATTTTTTACTTCCACATTTTTCACTGGGCTATTTCCAGTTCCTGGGAGGTCCTCGAAGGTCATTCCCCACAGTTACTTTTTCCCAATGCGTTGTCGTATTTGCACGATCGCTCAGGGAAACTGTGGAAAACTTGTATCGATACAGGCGACTATGTTTTCACCGCAGTTGTACTTGCCGTCGGAAATTGGCTGAAACTGCTACCCGCTTGGTAGTTAATGCGCGGCTGGGCAGTCACCTATCCGAATATTGGCCCAGGTCTACATGGGAGGATTTTCCGGTTCGCAAAAATGCAACTTATTTGAGCAAACTATTGCCTCCGTTGAACAAATGGAACTTCAGGACTACCCGCGTGAGAATTATGGATCGGTCGAACTTTGTAGGTCGGATGCTCTAAGAGCAACGTGCGAGATTGAACAACCTCGACATTCGTTCACGCAAAAGTGAAGAATCGTCTTTCATTTCCTGCTCTCGCAGCAGGAAACTCCCCGTGGTCACGTTTCTCAGTTCTACCCTTCGTTCGGCCCCACCCCCGCAGCCCATTATCGAAGGCGAGGGACATCAGACGTGAACTACAATCCGAAGACTTCGCCAGTGTGACTCGTTGCTAAGTGGAAAATATCGGCTTTGCTCAGACAGTGTCGAGGTCTCGACTCAACGGTATACAAGATTATTAGACATGGTATAAGAGAGAGGGCGAGAGAGTGTGGGAGGCTCTCGCGAATACAACTTACAGACACAAAGTGGCGCGAGCGACCGCAACGTCTGGCTTTCCAATCGATATTCGATATTGGCTATCATTCAAGAGTAACGACCGGGAAGAGACGCAGAGGAAGACAGTGACTTTGAAATACACTTGTCGCACTTTCGATAGTTTTTCACTCGATACTATGCTCCGTCATTCTCTACCATCGATCAATAGCTACGATGATAATTCTAATAACATTACCGAGACTTCGAACTGTTCCGATCGCTTGTTCAATCGCGGTTAGCCCTATTACTCTTTCATCGACGATGTCGGACGGAACATTGCCAGGAACATTGCCTCCTTCCCCTTTTTCCACGCCTCGCTGCTGATCACCGTGGCTAATTAATCAAATTTCATTGTGAAATTGGCCGACGGGAGGTAAATCTTGAATAGCGCCCCGGCAAATGCAGAAATGTTCGGCTTGCCGAATCGAGGGCTGCGAAGAGGAATAATTTTTTTTCCTGGTATTTTCTATTAGTAGTTTTTTTCCCTCTGTGTAGGATCTTTCTCGTATCTTATGGTTTCGTTTTCTCGATGTAGAATTTTTTTTGGAATTTGTGATTTTATACGTTTCCTAGTACTTTTTATCGTTTCTTTTTAAATCTTTTTCACGATCTAGGATTTTATTTTATATCTAGCGACTTATATTTTTTCTACTATCTTTTTCGTATTTTCTAGGATGTTTTTCTTTATCTAGTATTTTCGAGTATTTGGGAGCAGTAGGTTTCTTACTATAGTACTATAGGACTCATGTAAGTTTTTCTCCCCATCTGGTATTTTTCTAACATCTTGTAGGATCTTTTTGTCGATCTGGTAATTTTTTCTAGCACTTATGACTAGTTCATTTTTCTAGTTTTTTATTTTCATCAAGTATTTTCTTCGTATCTAGTAACGTTTTTTTAATCTAGGATTCATTCATAGTATTCGTGAGTAGTATCGTCTATCCAATGGGTTTTCTCTCACCGACTAGTTTCTGCATCTTGATCTGGTATTTTTTTTCTACTATTCGTAATTATCGTTTTTGATAGTATTTTTGTTTCCGTCTGGCATTATTGCCCCATCTACCACCACCTCTTTTCCGATTTAGTATTTTTTCTAGTATCTTATTCTCCCTGCATATTTTTCGTATTTTCTAGTATCTTCTTCTGATCTAGTATTTTTTAGTATTTGCGGGTAGCATTGTTCTTCTACCTAGTATTTTTCTCGTGTCTTTTCCTATCATGTTCTCGAGCTAGTACTTTATTACGATTTCTATCCTTATCTTATATTTTTCTCATATCTTTTAGAATTTTTTTTGGCCTACTATTTTTTTCCAATGTTCATGACTAGTATCTTTTCACAGTATTTTTTTTATCTAGGAGTTTCTTCGTATCTGGTAACCTTTTCTCAATTTAGTATTTTTATATTTTCACTACCTAATATTTATCCCCCATCTACTATTGTCTCCATCCCGATATAGTCTTTTTCCTAATATTCGCAATTGTTATTTTTTCTAGTCTTTTTTCCTCCGCTAGGGATTCCCCCCCCCCCCCCCCTCATACCTCTTTCCATTGGGGTTTTTTTTTTGGTATCTTTGTCTCGATTCACGATCGTAGGCCCGCGCAGAAAAAAATTCCGCTCCGAAAATGAAGTCTCATTGAATTAAGAACCGTATCCCCTTTAAGGCACGCCTGCAATGGCGTAGGGAGTCGCCGGAAACGTCCCAGGAAGGAGAGCATTGAGGGTGAGTATTCGCGTGTACATTTCGGCGAACCGAGGGAGGGTTGCAGCGACGGCAAATTGCTCCATCCCGAAAGGTCGCCCAAGGGTGAGAAAGAGGTTCCTCTATTTTAGGATGCTTATGCGGAGAAGGCTTGAATCCCGGTGCGTGGAGATCAGGAAAATTCAAGAGTCGAGAGAAAGAAAAAAAAATCCTGCCTCGCCACCCTTGCCATGTGTGCCACTCGTTTGTACTCGGAGACTAATGGTTTACAAACATTGTGTGCGAGCATAACCACGGGTTCTCGACACTGTCATTGTTGCGAGGACTATGTACTCTCATGAACGGTGCGTCTGGGACCCGAAGGCGTCGAGCCAAAAGAATTATATGAAAAAGGGAGCAGAGTCCAATGATGGATTCACCCAGTAATCATCATCTCCAGAGTCGTCATTCTATTTTTTTTCTATTGTTTTGAGGATAGTTTTTACCACAAGGTCGCAGCCAATGAGAGCGAGGTTCTCATCGCCATATAAAGATTCTTCGTCGAGTCTGGAGAGTCTTGAAATTATTTAAAAAAGCTCGAACCCATCTGGCGCGTGCATCCATCCATCGAAATAGAACCTTTGCGCCGGTGGGATTGAACGCAGAGGGAAAGCCAATTTTTCGACAGAACGACAATCAAGTCAAGCGTTTCCCGAATTTCATTCTCTCTCTCTCTCTCTCTCTCTCTCTCTCTCTCTCTCTCTCTCTCTCGCTCGTTCTATCGCTCCATCCCTTTTCTTCAGTCACCCCTCTGCTCTCCTCTTCATCCCTGCGGTCCATGTTAATGTCACTCGGTTCCTCTCCTCTCCCGAAGTTCTGCGCCACGTAACATGGAAATGGGAGAGGAGACTGGACGTGGATTGCGAGGTAACCCGACGAGAACAAGCGAAGCTAAAACCACTTCGTAATGAAATTTTTTTCTCACTATCCATTGCCATTAGCCGTTGGACGCGGAGAAGCGAGCTCTATGGTGTCTGTGCTTTCTCTTTCCCTCTCTCTCTCTCTCTCTCTCTCTCTATCTTGCTCCTCTCTCTCTCTTTTTCGCCCATTTACTCTTTTTTTACAACTCCGTCGTGTCTGAAAGCCTATAATGATACATAGTCTATACAGGATTTTTTTATCGACTCAGCATCATTTTTGCAAATGCCCTTTGATTCTCCAAATTTTGTATACACCCTCGACTAGTTATAGATAGTTGATACACTTTCGAGGCATTCATTGAATAACTTATGCAAATTATTTAGGGCGTGCACCCGTTCATCGTTAGGCATGTATATTTATATATATATTATATATATACAGGGTGTTAGGAAGGTTGATGCAAAGCCGTGAAGGGGTGATACGTCACCTCGTTAGGAATATATCTAACCTAGGTTACCTCGGTCCAAAGCCTAAGGATTTCGAGTTATCGTGGTAAGGATGATTGTTTGGAAAATTCCCCAAAATTAGGTACTACCTCGTTCATAATGTTCCAACAGATGATAATTGGTAACAAACATATTTGCGTCTCAGCTTAAAGTGTATTCTATCGACGAACATCAATACAATCATCTGTATCATACAACTAAATGGGACGTGTTCAATAAATGAAAAATTGTCAAAAAATTAAAATATCGCTTATGTTAATGCCATTTTGCAAAAAAATAGCATTAACATAAGAGGTAAACGAGTTAGTATCTAATTTCGGGATTTTTTACAAAAATCGTACTTACCATGACAACTCGAAATCCTTAGACTTTGGACCTGTATATATCCTGTATATATATAGAGAGAGATTTTTATGAAAACCATTCATGTAATGCATTTTGTTATATTATCGGTTTTATTAAACATATTTATCGTACGTGATAAGTTTATAGCTGTATAAAGTAGTATGACAATTCTCTTTGGGGAAGCATAAAAAATTCAACGTACCAGAATTATTGCCCCGACTACCATGAGCACATCAATCGTGTCTGGCCCCTCCGCCGCTCGGATGAGAGCAAGCTCTCTTTCAACTCGACAAAAGCTTAAAAACTTTCCAACGCTCGTGTCTTTCTCTCTTATTCGTCTTGCTTTCGCGAACTTTTTTCCTCCGTCGCTACTCCGAATATATATATGCCTCTTGAACCGTAGTCCTTTTATCTTAGGACCACGCCGGTTCGAAAAAAACGCAGAGGATGAAAAAGATGAATTATGTCACCTCGTCACGCCATGTCGTACTCGTGTTGTATGATAAATGTGGTCGCTAAATTTTTAACCTTTCTTGGCACTTGCGGCTCGTACTCTTCCGAAAAGGCAATTGGGCATGTGCGTGGGTTTGTTCTTCAACGTGACAACATTCCGGCAGAATTTGGGTTGGTTTGAATTGAGAGGGGATCATTTAAATGGTATTATTTAATTTAATTAATCTCTATGAATGGCAAAGGTCTTCTCAACTCCATTTCTAAAACTCGTCTGACGTATAGCTAGAAAACTAATCGACCGATTTTGATGAAATTTGGCATAAATCTTTCTAACCTTTACTATCTAGAGCATGATCCTAAGTGTTAATATATATATATATATATATATATATACACCTCACCCTGTATATGTATATATATATATATATACAGGGTGAGGCACTAATTGTTGCCACCTTGAATATCTCTGTAATTATCGACGTCACAAAAAAATATTTGGAACAAAAGTTGTACCGTACGAAAGGGGTCATCAAATGCGACCATTTTTTTTTTATCTCAGTGGAGGCGCTGTCGTACAGTAAAGGTCACCTCCACTTTTTTAAATGGGAAGGTACATTTTTTTCAACTATCTTGTAGAGCATCGAAAACTGCATAAAAAACATTTAGGGGTCAAAGTCGTTCAAGGTCATTCAAGATCAAAAAGTGACATGAACTTTATTTTTATGTGAAATTACCTTTATTCACAGTAGATGTTCAAAGTGATTGCCATTGGAATCAATGCAGTATTGCAATCTTCTCATCACGGATTGTGGAGAATTTCTTATCACTTCGGCACTTATCGAATCACAGACTCGAAGAATTCTTTCACGCATATCTTCCGGCGTAGTTGGACGTTCTTTATAAACAAGAGCTTTCAAGTATCCCCACAAGAAAAAGTCCAGAAGCGTCAAGTCTGGCGGGCGTGCCGGCCACGATACAGCTCCTACGCGTTAAATCCAACGATTTGGAAATCTCTTTTGCAATTCATTTCTAGCTATCAGCGATATATGTGCCGGGCACCCATCGTGTTGATATGACATTCTGTTTCTTGTTTCTAAAGGTATTTCTTCCAATAGGGGACCGCATCAGTAAATAAAATCCGATTAATAAATGAGTCATCTCTCTGAATCTGGCGTTGAGCCCATCGGCAGAATTCAGTGCGATTCATGGAATCTGTACCAGTCAATTCCTGGTGGAGACTGATGTGGTAAGGATGATATTTATGATGATGTAGAACACGTAGAATACTTATTTGGCTTACGCCAGATTCCCTCGCAATTTGACGAGAACTCGCACAAGGGTCTCGATGAACGGCGGCAAGAACACCAATTTCCGTTTCTTCGTTAGTAACTCGCTTTCGTCGGTTACTTTCCCGACGGGTTAAGAATCCAGTTGTCCTCAGTTTAGTGTACAAAATTTGACATGTACGGCGTGTAGGATGAGAACGTTCGGGAAATCTTTCAGCGTATAAGTCTCTAGCTCTCACTGCATTTTTCTGACATTCTCCGTAAATTAGAAGCATATCAGTATGCTCTTCAAAAGAATACATCATTAACATTCGCTTGATTCATTAATACTAGTCTCACCATTCTTACTACCGTTATCTTGGGTTTGTTTGGGCGAAACATTGTACAATGCTCCGTGTACATTGTAGGTTTAGTGCCGTTGTTTACATACAAGACAATGGCAAGACTTCGGCGATAAGTGCCGAAGTGATAAATAATTCGTGATGAGGAGATTGCAATACTGCATTGATTCCAATGGCAATCACTTTGAACATCTACTGTGAATAAAGGTAATTTCACATAAAAATAAAGTTCATGTCACTTTTTGATCTTAAACGACCTTGAACGACTTTGATCCCTAAATATTTTTTATGCAGTTTTCGATGCTCTACAATATAGTTGAAAAAAATGTACCGTCCCATTTCGAAAAGTGGCGGTGGCCTTTACTTTGCGACAGCACCTCCACTGAGATAAAAAAAAATGGTCGCATTTGATGACCCCTTTCGTACGGTACAACTTTTGTTTCAAACATTTTTTGGTGACGTCGATAATTACATAGATATTCAAGATGGCAACAGTTAGCGCCTCAACCTGTATATATATATATATATATATATATATATATATATATATATATATATATATATATATATACTTATTGCAAAATATATGCACTTTTTTTGGAAAAATCAATCTGAGTGTTTCAAAGCATGCCATTTAATTGATTTTCAACATTTTTCACATTTTCTTGGTTCATATTCTGTGTATGTGTGTTAATGAAAGAAAAATTTTCATTGGCTTTTTTCCCAATTGATCCCGCTGACGATACGCGTCACGCCGTCTGACAACGTCCGTCGTTACCCGTTTAGAGTACTATAGCTCCACCACGTTTAAAGATTATTATTTTTTTTCAATTACCGTGTGACAGCAAAAGTAGTAACAAAACATACCTTAAGTCTCAAAAACAGTGAACAAATCTTTCCGTTAAAAAAAAAGATCATAAAAATCAGTAATGTGTTTCTCGCTTAAGGTATTTCCCCCTCAATTGCCCGCAGGGTGCAAGAGATTGAAAACGTTCGGTCGTAGAATTTTCAGGACGACGGTTCTCCACTGAGCGATACTCTAACCTTTCAAGAATCTCTGAAGATTACTGCAAATTTTGGTCCCTCCATTTCCGGTTGCCCCGGCGGGCTAACGAGCGAAGAGCTTATCGCAACTTCGTAACGACGTATAGTTTCTTACGAGCAAAGTTGCTTGAGGACCGTGCAAAACTCGATCGTGTCCGAGGCTCCTAAACAATTTTGATTTCACCTCTACACTCGTCCGTTCACCGAGTGGATCGGCTGACTATGCGTCGAGCGGAATGTGAAATACACCGCGATGTGTTTGATCACGCGACTTTTCAAGAGGTGTGAGAGCACGCAGCGGATTTTCCGGAGTGGATTTTCCTCCGGGATTGCAGTCAGTTTAGGGTCGACGGAGGAAGAGGGGATGTACAGTTTGACCCGCGATGGACGACCCGGTGGGTTTGGAGCTATAAAAAAAAGTGGAAACGCGAGAATGATAGGGCACGATGAGAGCTCATATATTTCGATTGCTCGACGCGATATCTATTACCGGTGCGGCGTGAAAGAGAAATCTACTCTGGAGTAAGCTCCGGCACGATCCGCGGACCCGTTTATGGAGCTATACTTTACGCGGAATTGAGTCTCCCCTTCCTGAATGGCTCATTGTGTCGATCACAATGGAGGGATTATAACGGCTATTGAGCACTGACCGTTTTCTCCATTCAGAGGCGAGCGTGAGCGAGAGGGAGAAGCGCGAACCACCCGCCCGTTTTCTTCGACACGCTTGCTGCCCCCCCCCCTGCCACTCGAGAGGTGGGGGGCACCTCTCAAGAGCACTTTCAACAGCTGGGAGAAAAGTCACAACCTGCAAATAATTAACGGGCTGCATCTACGTAGGTGGGTGAAAAAAATTGCATTTCCCGAAAATATTTGCATTCGATAGTATCACTTTTTAGCCATATTCCCTGAAAATTTCATTGAAATATTCCGAAAATTGAATGAGCTATCGCTTTTAACGGTCAGCTGGGCGAGCGGTACCAACACCATACTTCAAACTTTAAACGCGTTTGTCTCGAAACACCGTTTTCAAAGTCGGTGGACATGATATCTCGAGAATCACTTGATGGATTGTTTTGAAATTTACAGGGCATGCGAAGAGAAACATTTAAAGGTCGTTGACGATCTCACTTCGTTTGAATCGATCCTAATTTTTTAATAGTCGGGTAAAAATGATGACCTTTTTCATAGACTTTGCATGCTCGGGTTTCAGTTCGACGCCACGTTGTTAAAAAACCGACGGTCGTCAACGACTGGTGTTTATTGTTAACTTGAATAACCCGTTTGATTTTAAGATTCCAGGTGGACCGTTTAAGCTGGAGTGTCTACTGCCAAACGTCGCAAAAAAATTGCATCACCTGCCGGCGGCCATACTTACCTTGTTTTGTTTGTATTTTTTAAAGCTGCCAATATACGTTTGTAAAAAAAAATGCGTTTCTTTTTCACCAACAGTATCCCATGAAAAAAATTAAAATGTGGCCATTTTTTTCGGACCATTAGGTAGATGTATTCCCTCAATGCTTGAACCACCACGACGGTTTTCGCCAGTTTCCCTGTGCCCTCGTACGAATGCGATACATCCAGGCATCAGAGTGGCTGACTCTGGGGGCCTCTTCGGAAGTGAGCGAGTGCCAGGTGCGGGGTAAAAGGAATCGTAAGGGCCCAGAAAGGTTTACGAGGGAAGGTTGAAAATATATATGCGTGGGAGATGACATCCCAGGAGGTTTTGCGGAAATGATTGATCAAATTAATTAACGAGGGTCGTTAATAATCCGCTCGAGCTTCCGGCGAAGGGCCAAGCTGCCAGTCGAAGGTATATTGGAATACAAAGGACCATAGTGGAGCTGAGCTTAAAAATTATATAGTTCTATAGTCCGTGGAGAAGATTTATCGCTGCTGTTATTGAGAAAGGACGAGCGAACGTGAGATGCCAACGAAACTTCGTTCTCATACTTGTCCTTATTCTCACGTGTGCGGAAAGTTCGTCGACATGCAGGAAAAATGAAAAACGAGACTGCGAACGTGGCACTTTTGTACGCTTGTCTGCTTCGCGAACAAAGCGAATTTTTTCGAATATACTATTCGTATACAACGGTGACGTGTATGCAACCTTTTATTATTTGAATACCTCACGCGCCGACTTATTCGCCCTTTCGGAATCTCCTGTACTCCGAACGTGAAGAGGACCTGAGCGTCTCTGGAATCGCAAAAAGTACAATGAGCCGGACCCGAGTACCATCGCGACTTCAACGAAAGAATACCTCGCCTATTTTCTTTCAAAGAATAAAATATTTCTGACGGCTCGCCCGTCGAGATTTCAAGTGCTCTCATTTTGACAGTTTTCCGGACGACTTGTTGCTCCACTCGCCTTCTTCTTGTACGGTGAGGCTAACTTGTCGTGAGGATCGAACAAAAGTTTTTCCGCAGCGAAATGCGCGAGAAAGCTTTGAAAAGTTGGCGAAAAATAATAATACGTTAATCGGGAGCGAATGTTTTATCGGCGGAAAAATTTAAGAGCTCTCAGAGCCGAACAACTTTGGTTCTTTCACTTTTCAGAGGGGCCGTAGAGAAGGACTTCAACCGATCGGAGGACTTTGCAATAATGACGGTAAGTCGAACAATAATGCCGGAACGAAGAGAGAATGAAAGGTTGGATAAAACATGTAAAAAGTAAGAAAAATTGAACATCGTCTTCCTCAAAGTTTTATTGGCAAATCTCAAATTTAAAAGTTTGAGAATATTTTATAAAAATATCATCAACTTGGGTGGTCAAATAAAAAAAAAGAAGGCTAAGTGGTGTTAAAATGGGATTCAGCTTGAAGTTTAAAAAAATACGATTTTTTACTCCTTTGTTTCATAGCCTAGGGTTTTGATTTGAATTAGCAACAAAGATTATGCAAAAATTCTAAAAATTAGGCGAGTTATGACGATTTTTGCGAGGGACCAAATCGTGTTTTGTGTTTTCCTCGAAACTACGTTGTATGAAACGATGTCAGTCGTTTCTCAAAATCCATTCATCCGAATTCACTTCAAATTCCGACAGAGCATCCTTCATAACATTTTATATGGTAGCATTTTCTATCGTAATATCGAATGACTTGTTTATATGTTCATCCATTTGTTAATAACAAGTTATCAACAGCGTTTGTTTTTCGTCGAAAATCGAACTTCTTTCCTACGGCCATTATCATAATTTTTTAAATCACAAAAAACTTTCCTCATATACGACAGTTTTATAATCAAAATAAGAGTACATTTTTTGCATTTCAGAAGACTCTAGTCGCCAGAACCACCTACGCCGATGGGTCATGCAGCAACAGCGGCGCTTTGTTTAAAAAATAATAACTTTATTGTTTATTAATGTCGGTGAGAAAAAAACAACTGAAACTTAGCAAGATTACGTATTGATTATCTGTAAAATCTACATTTCGTCATCCCAAGACTTTCATCAAAAAAAAATATTGAAAATCGTCCTGTTTTTTCATATGTTTATACATTTGTTAATAAAAAATTATAATAGCTGTTTTTTAGTCGGAAAACGAACTTTTTCCCTACAACTCGCCATGATCGCAATTTTTTAGTTAACACCACTCTCCGGTCATACGAAAGTTTCACTATTAAACTAAATATATTATACATTTTTTTTATTTCAGCTGACCCTAGTTGCCGGAACCACCTACACCGATTGGCCATGCAGCAACGGCGACACTTTCTCTAAACAATAATAACGTCATTGATTACCAATATTTTCCAATAAAATAAAACCCTAAAGTCGGCAAGCCTATGAATTAATTGTGTGTAAACTCTCGCCCTTCTCGTCCCAATAGGGTGTCCGAAAAAAAATCTTTAAAATCGACCTTTTTTTTTCGGGCCCCAAGCTTACGCAGACCCGTTAATGCAAGATAAATTGTATCCGTTTTTCATTCGAGCATATTGCAATTGCTCCGTAATTGTCCAATGAATTTCTTGGCAATCGTCGCGGCATCTTTACGACCCTGTCGGAGCTGCGAAATGAGAAAAGGAAGGAAGAGGAGGGAAGAAGAAAAAGGGAAGGAAGACGGGAGGCAGGGTAGCTCGGGCAAGAAAAAAACGCTACGAGATGAGAGGCAGGGGGGAGGGCATATATCGTTATCTCGTTCTCCAGTTTCTCCACATATCCGACTGTCGTTCCAGAAACCACTGCATACCGGATGGTGGCGTGGAACCGCGCATTTACGAGGTTCCATTCGATACGACGTGCACAGTGGGTTTATGTGCGAGAATTGTACGAGATTCGCGACTCCCGCATAGCCTGGCTGCCTCCTGGAAGATTCGTGAAGAACGAGCATAGATGCAGTTGTGCCATGGTTTTCTTCACCGCCTCTGCTTAAGGTAGAACGAGCGCGCGCTCGTGATTTCTATAGATTTTGTTCAAATTTTAACCACACATTGTTCTTATCATTATGCATGTTCGAGAAAAATTTCAGAACAATCGACTATTTAGATTGGGAGATAGTGGGTTTGAAAATTGAAACTTTTAACATTGCAAGGTCTGCATTGACCTAAAGTTAGGTCACATAATTCGTCGCACTATAGTATTGAGTTTATAAATTTTGAAAAAAATCATGTCTAGATAGCAAACTAGTTAGGAAACGAGTGAAAAAAGTTTGGATTTCCTTTACTATTTACTTTAGCTAAAAACGTTCAGTAAAGACAGAATAATTATCCGTAAAAAATATTCGCCCCCTATAATGAGAAGACATATGGTAACACCGCAGAACAGTATTGTTCAATATTTCGAAAAAAAAAAAATTCGTGATCCTAAAGTTAAAACCTTTTACCATAAAAAGAATATTTTCATTATGAATATTAATATTTTATATTGCTTATGTTATCTTCATTAACAAATGAAAGTGTTAGTCAGGTCGTAACTAATTTAAAACTTTGTTCGATTAAAAATTACTTCCAAATAAAAATTTGTGTTGCAGTATTATTTTGTATATTCCGCGTAAACTTACGTCATTGGATACGTGGAACAATGCGATGTTGTTATATGTCTTCTTATTATAAGGGACAAATATTTTTTACGAAAAATTATTCTGTCTAAATTTCTATTCAGACCCCACAGTGTTAAGAGTTGCAATTTAAAAACCCATCATCTCCCAATCTAAATAGTCGACTGTTCTAAAATTTCACTCAAACATGCATAATGATATGAACAATGTCTGGTTAGAATTTTAACAAAATCTATAGAAATCAAGAGCACACGCTTGTTCTACCGTAATCGTTGGCTTTGACGGATGTACCCGGGAAAGAGTATTTTCCGACCTGACCTATACATGTGATCTGGGCTATCCGCACGTGTGGCTGTTTTGAAGACGAATATCAAATAATAAGTAAAAAAACGAATCGAATTTTTAAAAACTTTTATTTATTGAGAAGGCTGTGTTTAGTTGTGAAAGTTAAAAAGGACTATCTTTAAAACCAGTATATTTTGACAGTACACCACCTTATAAACGTTCCCTGAAAGTTTCAAGGTAATCGAATCGAAATTAACAGATTTTTCGGCTGTTATGTTGAAGCCCGTCGGAACACTCCGAGCGTCGTTCGAAGCTTTAAACGCTTCTTTGTCGAATGTACATCTTCAAAGTCGGTGGGCGAAATATCTCAAAAACTACTGCATCGATCGATCTAAAATTTTTAGGGCTTCTTCTAGATATAAAGATATAGAATGTGGCCGAAGATTCCTTTTTCCAATGTATAATTTTGATTTGATGAACGAAAAATGCCCATTTGTTCGTGTTATGTTTGTGTTATGTTAATGTTATCTTATGTTTCGCAAATTCCTTCGATTAATTATAGGATAAACTGATATACTCATGAAAGCTGTTTGATTTTTTATATTAGATAACCTGGTTCAGAAGGGCATTGCTCACAGAAATAAAAGTTTTCGGGAGGTGCTTCCCAGACATCGGCTGTAAATCGACTGTAATTAGATATTTTTACATTACAGAGCGTCCTTCAGATGATACTTTTACAAACACCTAACTTTTTCAAAAATGTATCATCACGATTTTATTTAAAAAATCGTCAGAGTGAGCTGTTTTTATCTGGGCACAACCCGTTAAGTGGCACTACGAATCTAGAAATGAAACTTTTTGATATGTTGACCAACAATTCCGGAAAAGTTATTTGCCTCAATTTTTTTACCGATTTTTTTTTCGCTCCGGACCATTTCATTTAAAAAACGGTATTCTTCGTCTTCCCTACGTACGCCGCAGGCAACTTTTACCTAAAATCCAATTATTTTGAATTTTCGTTCCAGGTAAAGAATCAAAGAACTCCCACCGGCCGCAGGACACTATCAGCCAAGGATGCCCCGTTTTATTCATTTTCAGCACCGCCATTTTGCTACAAAATCTTGTGAAAAACCTTGTAAAGATACTCGAAGATATGTAATCCAAAGGCCACCAAACGGAAGTTTCATTCCATCAACTGGATAGCCATGAAAAATTGCCAAAGTTCACCTTTTTTACGGCTCTAGACTGTCAGTCTCAAGGGTCATTGTCGACGACCCTTGAGGTTAGCACGATGTGGATGTAGATATTGGGACAACAGGCTATGAGGCCGGTCCTCGAAGTCAAATGTCAATAATACCTTTCGCTACATCTATACATTAACCGCTGAGCAACCTAAAGGACGCACCTTCGGTACGGTACGCAGAATCTTGTCGGGCTTACTGCCTTTTGTTTACCAACAGTCGAGACTTCTGTCTGCCTCGTTTTATTTTCACGCGGACCTCCTCACGTTGTAGCCAATTTGCCGAATCCGTAGCAGACAAACGCACATACAGGCAAATACGTGCACACTGGATACTTTGAAAGAGGCGCGGAAAGATCCTGGTGCAAAGTTACCCCAAGGATATCGCGGTCGTATTTCCCGTGGTGCACTAGTGTGTGTTTATGTGTGTGTGCGTGTGTGTGTGCAGTTTGAGATCAAAATACTAGACTTGGTAAAGTCTTTCTCTATCCCTGTCTACCTCTCTTTCTCTCTTCCTCTCTCACCAGATATGTATATATCCATATACCGGGTGTCCTCGAAATTAATGCGTTCCCTGAAATGGGGGGTTGGGGGTGGAATTCTGAGTCGATTGATAAAAGCATATGTGGGTCTCAGATCAACCCCTGAATTATTATGAATTGTTGGGGGGGCCAATCAGGTGTCCCCAATGAGCCGACGTACGCTGGCTCATCGGGATTGGCCCGCCTTGAAAAATTAACAATAATTCAGGTGTTGATCTGAGACCCACACATGCCTATATCAATCGACTCAGAATTTCACCTTCAACCCCCCATTTCGGGGATCGCATTTAGTTCTGGGGCACCCTGTACATGTATATTTGCGTGGGTGTGTGTATATATACGCAACCGTCTCCGTATCGACGACTAGGAAATCCTGCAAGATCCTCAATAAAACAGGAGGCTCCGACGCAGACTACTGGCAAGCTCCATGACTCCCATCCCCATTCGTTCCTACTTTCTCTCACTCTGTCTCTTTGTCGATTCTAGAGTCGAAAAATATAATATCAAATCCTCCCTCCTCTACCCGCTTTTGTCGATACGAAAAATCTGCTCTGCGATCGACGATATCGAGACTCGCATACGATATGCCTATTCGTTTGAACAGCGAGAGAAAAGTTGGAGCAACGCCTGAGAATGAAGGTGTATAGGATTCGGAATAGGATCATACTAGACCTTCCCATTTATTTCCTCCATGGTAAGGATATTTTTAAGGGACCGGAAGATTCGCGGGGGCGTGTTTGATTGCATTTATTTTACAGGGGTGGAAGAATTGTTTGGCTCTGCTTGGGTTAAATATGATTGGACAGCTATTAATATTGGGCTGCCCATGGTGAGAGGCTGTTCGAATGAGCACCTCCTCAAAACGCTTTTCAGGCCTTGATGCTTTTCCTATCAGGCTTTTGGAGAACAGGTTGCGGCTTCTGTTGGAGATGTACAACCTGTGCGGGAGTTTAGTGCAGAGTTTTCGATTGGAGTGAGAGGTATGCGGTTAGCAGCAGTTGGGTATTTATTCGCTTCTGGTATGAGAGCAAGAGTTAGCGACTGAGGGACTGTCGAATGAGTTGCTGATTGGTGGAGGGATAAAAGGGTATAAGGGCAGCTCATTTTCACCGTTTGAACTTATCTTATCAAGTCAAATTCTCCTGAGATCTACTGCTCTGTATCGAATACAGCTTCACATACACATAGGTTCAAATATCCTGGCAAATCAGATCGGGGATTCATAGCAGTTTGCCAAATGGAAATTGCTCAATGTATGCGCTGTATCGCGAGTTGCCAAGTGTCGGCAAGGAATTGCCCTACTCGGTGATTCTGGCAGCCCACGCGAGATCTAGGAATTACGATTATTACTTCCTCGTAAAATAAGGATCGAAGTTGAAAACCATGCAAATCGAAACTTGGCCGTTTATTTTCGACCGACGGAGCCTCACAATGGGAAAAAAATGATATTCTGATGTGAATTTTGATTTTTTTTCGCAATACCACAGAGACACTCATCGTCCAGTTGTGAGGAAAGTGATCGATAAATTTGCATGGTTATTCTTGATGAGAACTTTGTCAATAGCCTAACAATTGAAGGCCGATTTTCTTTTGCGGAGAGTACCAGCCTAGAGTCCGGAAAATTGTGAACTTCGACAGATTTTTATGTATACCCAGTTCATGGAATGAAAATTCCGTTTGGTTGTCTTTATTCTACATATCTTCGAGAATCTTTGCAAATTCTTCCATCAAATTTTCGAAGACAATGACGGCACTGAAGCTGCACGAA
The DNA here is from genome assembly GCA_951751655.1 of Ophion costatus. Taxonomy (NCBI): domain Eukaryota; kingdom Metazoa; phylum Arthropoda; class Insecta; order Hymenoptera; family Ichneumonidae; genus Ophion; species Ophion costatus. The sequence continues at coordinate 31,048,981 of OX632364.1, read as the reverse complement.
GAGAGGGAACTTTGTCTGATAGAGTGTCCTGTGGCTGGCAACAGTGAATCGCCAATTCTTTGGCGATTGACTTGACATTTTTTTTTGAAAACTCGTGACAATATTTTACGTTGACGTACATAGAGAATTTTGGATGAATTGAAAACTGTCGTAAAAATTATTTTCGGCGATTCATTTTACTGAAAACAATTATTTTTTTCAAACTCGCACCTTTCTATGAAAAACGCATAGTTTTCGATATCTCTACGTACATCACGTACATGCCAATGTTATCTGGAACTAAAATTATTTCGACTTTTCGTTCTAAGTGAAAAATTGCAGAACGGCTGAAGGACCCTATCAGTAAAAGGCGAATCGCTTCATTCAGCTTTAGCGCCGCCATATTGGTGCCAAATCTTGTGAAAACATTCACAAAGATACTCGTCGATATGTAGAACAAAGGCGACTAGGTAGTACTTCTCCGCTGTGAACTAGGTATTTATAAAAAATGTCGAAATTCACCTTTTTCCGGGCTCTACGTACTGGTAGTCTCCCTCAGGGCAATAGCAATAATCGGTACTTCGCGTTGCGGTTCAATGCTCGTCATTATCCGTGGCACGTTTCCTACCAAAATGGGATATAAAATAACCCGCCGCAATTCGTAGTTGAAGGGGATTTTGAATTCCCAGTGGCATATCAAATTTACGTTCTATTTTACATCCCGTAAATCATTTCGCAAAAAGGACCTCGTTGTATGTTGCATCCATTATCCTGAGTGCATACTCCAAGAGTGCTGAGAATGGCCTTATATTTTATTTGCCACCTAATTCATTGTGGAAACAATGGAGCTACGGGGGAGACTCGACGAAACGAAGTAAGTGAAAGCGCGCGGTATAAGCGAAACGAAACAACATATATATATATACACGTCACTGAGAGTATATAGTAAATGGAAGCAGTATTATGGTGGAAACACGTAAGGGTATGGGGACCTGGAGAGCCCGAGTTACGTGGGTGATAATTGAATCTATTGCATTGGAAAGCACAGGGGTTGGTGCCTCGATTGAAATGCGACATTCTATACATAGTGCGTGCGTGCGTGCGTGCGCGCGCGCGCGCGTGTGTGTGTGTGTGTGTGTGTGTGTGTGCGCGCGCGTGTGTGTGTGTGTGTGTGTGTGTGTGTGTGTGTGTGTGTGTGTGTGTGTGTGTGTGTGTGTGTGTGTGTGTGTGTGTGTGTGTGTGTGTGTGTGTGTGTGTGTGTGTGTGTGTGTGTGTGTGTGTGTGTGTGTGTGTGTGTGTGTGTGTGTGTGTGTGTGTGTGTGTGTGTGTGTGTGTGTGTGTGTGTGTGTGTGTGTGTGTGTGTGTGTGTGTGTGATTATATGCCTTGGATTTGTGGAAAGCGTTCTCGATTTCATGCTACTTGCGAGCTTGCGCATCCTCGGTTGATGGGAGTGTAGAACGAAGAGTAAACTATCAAGAGCATGTCATTAAAACAAACGGGGAATGAAATCAAGAGAAAGAGGGACGGAGGGAGGGAGGGAGAGAGAGAGAGAGAGAGAGAGAGAGAGGGAGAGAGATAGCGTGAATACACATATGGGACAAGGGGATTTTAAAGACATTCACTGTTGAAGACAAATCTCATAGTAACTATTTGTCCTCATTCTCAATATTCCGTAAACTGGCAATCTCTTTGAAATCACCTTCAGATGCAAATATATATTCATACAAAGGACATTTCATAGATCGTCCAGGCCCCAAAGCTTACGATTCGTTGACTGAAATTCGGGCGAATATCTTTAAAGCACTGGTAGAGCATGCTAGTGGAGCCCTTCATTAATCAAGTTAATCAATACAGGAAAGAACATTAATCTTTTCCTACATTAACAATATTCGTGCATTTTTTTTATCGATGCTATTAATAAGATAATAATGATATAAGGCTTAAATATTTATAGACGTATGAAGGTTATTTCAAGGATCGTCCTGGCACCGAAATCAACGATCTGGTGAATAAAATTTGAAGGGCCGAAGTCAAAAAACCAAATGTGCTGATAGAGTGATTGATCATTGCATGATCGATTTTTTCTGCATGAGCGTTTTGATCTAGGTTTATTGGTAAGAAAATAAGGGTATAAGGATTCGAAGTCCGCTATTGCATGTTATCCCTCCCCACCCCCTCGCATATATAGATTTATTGAATATATTTATATTCAATGAATAAATAAATAAATACATACATTTATGGACTGATAAGCGATAGAATTGGAACGGTCGCGACGGAGCAAATCTCTCTCTCTCTCTCTCTCTCTCTCTCTCTCTCTCTCTCTCTCTCTCTCTCTCTCTTCCTAACCTTTACCAAAGAACATTCGGGCGTTCTGAGAATAGCGTTCAAGTTTCCGGCAAGCGTACAGTATACGAGCTGAATTTCCCGTGGGATATTTTGCAATTTAACGCTCTGAAAAGAGATGAGACATGCGACGGAAGGTTGCCCAAGAGGTAACCCAAAGATATCCTGTCGTTCTCCTGCCACCGTGAAAACACGTGGAACTGCGAATTCACAGGCGCGTTCGAGTTTCAACAGATATTTTCTGCGATGTAGCGATCGTGTGGGTGGTCTTCCAACGTTGACTTGATTTCACTGGTAAATCGTCATTATCAGCTAAATAAAGTGGATTATAAAGTATTTAAAGAATAAAATAAAACTTCGTAAATGTCATTTCGCAATTGAGTACTTTGAAAATCGTTTACATCGATAGGTCCTTCGTAAAATTACTGTTTTTTGGTTTCTTGTCCGATGAATAATTAATTTTTTATTATCAACGAGGCAAATAATGAAGATAAGAGAAAACATAATAAGATTAATATTATAATAATTTAACGAATTATAATTTGACAATTATTTTATCTTTAATAATACTAATGATATTATTATTTTGTAAAAATTCTATTAATAATGAATAATGAATGACAACAATAATGATTGTATTCATTTTTCTTTGAATAATTAAGACATGATCATTTATAGTCACAATCCCATTGTGCGGTTAAAATGTAAGTTTATCGATCCTTTATTAGTTTGATATTATATATATATATATACATACATTTCTAGAATTGAACTGTTACAGATGTTTATACTAGTTGAATGATCTGCGTAATTATAACTACCCAGAGATCTTTAGATATCTCGTACATTTTTTAACTTGTATGAACTTCTGTAACCGTTCCGGTCTTAAAGTGCTCCATATATATGACGTAAATTTCAAGATTTAACAGTTTGAAAAATTCACAAAAGTTTTAAAACCTCCAAAATTGAAATGAAGAAGATCGTCGAAATGGGCTTGAAATTTTTTTTTTTATCGCCCACACCTGAATCGCCCTAGGCCCGAAAAAGACAACGAGTCAAATCTTCTCAAGGTAGAATTTTCGATGTTATTTCATCAGGTATTTTTTTTTCAAATGGCTGGTGTTTCGATTCTGCGCGCGTTATTAAAGTTTTGGCATTTAATTTAAGGACACTGTACAAACCATTATTCGGAAGAATGCGTGCAAGCTCACCACGATGGGACTACATAGCCGACAGGGCTTTGTACTTAAATTGCCTCGTCCAGAGTGCTGATGGGTTTTCATACGTCGCTAAGACCAGAGGTAACTGGCGGCGTTACAGCAGGTGCCAGAAAAAGGTTAAAGGTCCTCGCCTCTCACTCTTTCTCTCTCTTCCTCTCTTTTGCTCTCTCTCTCTCTCTCTCTCTCTCTCTCTCTCTCTCTCTCTCTCTCTCTCTCTCTCTCTCTCTCGCCCACATTCACTCCCCGCCTGTCTTGAATTCTCCGGTGCTTTATACTGAACTTCCTCTAATATACTTTGTAGCAGACAGCCGACGGAAGTCCTGCTGTAAGAGAAAAATAGCTGACGTTGCTCGCAACGTGCATCAACGAAGGGAGAGAAAGAGAGCAAATTGCAGTGATTTTCCGAGGTTCAGTGCCCGCTCGTACAAGCCCTGTGTTCCATACCTTTGAAGACATTTTTACCTTCGTTTCTTCGCAATTTTCAACATGGATGTCATTCTCATTACGGTGTATATAAATTCGTGAGACGGCAGTAATTTTACCGTTTCTTCGGCTGTAGACTGAGATTATGAAGGAAATAAAAACAATTAAATGTCATCAATCGATCAATCAATTAAGCGGATGATCCTTTGTACTTTTTGTCACGAAGCTAATCTTCTTTTTTTTCAAACGTATTACGCAAATTTCAAGCCTCTTTTTCCCGACCAATTGGGGTTTTTTTGCCCGCTGCCAGTTCAATGCATTGACACGTGGGCACAGGGAAACTGGGAAAAACCCCTGCCGATACATGTGCGTACATTGCGGCTGGTCGCCCATCCGAGTACTGGCCCATGCCAACGTTGCTTGACACAGGAATAGCTCGGCATATTGCTCATTCTTCACCTAAAATATTCCAATGGATCATCATCGTATACCGTCATCAATATCATTGCGCGAATCGAAGAGCCGACCCTAACTGTTACGAACAGCGGTCATTAGCTCATAATAATTACCCGTGAAAACCGTTTGTACCTATACGAAATAAATAATGACATCATTATTCGGATATTCGAGACGCGAATTTTATCACGAATTTGTTTGGCATAATAATTGAGACTGAAAATAAGGATCGCTATATTGTGCGATACGTGATGCCCTGTTGCGGTTTATGTCACGTTGGCAACAGAGATCGGGTTGGCAAACCACACGTGACATCCATCCCGCACACAGCCACTCATCATTATCTCCCATGACGTCGGCCAGTAGCCACAGGCTCTGTGTGGAACACGCCACCCCCTTCTCTCACCCTCCCTTCTCTCTGCCACCCTCACTCACCCTTCGATTCCGTGTGATCCGACACTAAAATTCACAACGGAATATATCGGTGCGAATAATGGCAGCGAGGATGGGATTTCCTTTCCCAATGGCGAAATGATAAGCGCTATCGCAGGATCAAGGGAGAACAGCTCTCCCGCGTTTTTAAAACGTTTCATTTTTTTGCTACTTTCTCGTCAGTACTTTGCCGTTTTTTACTTGACTATTTTCTTGCAAAAGCCCTTAACCCCTTCGTGTGCAGTGACGCAATGGTGCGTCAACCTTTATTTCCCTATTTAACTTGCTCTGATTTGAAATCGGAGCCTCACGAGGAGGTTTTCGGGCTCGCTGAATCCGAATTTGAAGTAAAAATTTGGAAATTCAATATGGCGGCGCCAACATGGCGGACAAAAATCAAAAACTTTACTCGATTTAGATGAAAATTAGTACTCCGGGATATTTGGGTCGTTTATTGCGAATCCGAACTTTAAATTTGAAAATTCAAAATGGCGGCGCTAGAATGACGGATCAAAATTGAAAATTTTACTCGATTTACAGACCCATACAGATTGTCCTGAAAAGGTGTGATTGTGAGTTTTTAATAGCTATGAAAATACTTGTAATATTTCAAATGAAAAACGTGGGGCGCACGCAATAGATACTTGATGCATGAATAGTTACCAGAACAGCCTACAAATCTGTCAATTCTTATCCGATCACCTTGAAACTTTTAGGGAGCATTTATAAAATGATATATATTGTGAAAAAAATATTGGTCTTAAAAAAAGTGATTTTTCGTTTTTTCGCAGTAGGCATAACCCCTTAAGTAAATCGGGAAAAAATCGTAAGGGCTTGAATTTGATTTTTTTCAAAGTCCTGAGATGATACCTGCAAGTGCACGACATGAGTAAGGGGAAGGTAGAAGGTAGAGGAGGAGGATAGAAAAAGAGAGAGGAGAGGAAGGCAGAGTGCCAGACAGGAGCAAAATCAAAACTCGATCAGTACCTCCACGACCGGAAGTGTCACAGCTGGGCGAGCCATTTTGTTGGCTCCACAATGTGCTTCGCGATAGCGTAGCAAGTTTCCCAAAACTTATCGTTCCAAAATGTTCTCCATTCCATCAGTGGTGAATTAACACTTTTGTAAAGCCAGCACGAACCACCTATCGATAACGATAAACGAATAATTTTCCTATCAAATTCCATGGCATAAAATAAATGATAATTACCTCTGCCATCGCCATTCTACAGAGAATAATGAAAAGTGCACTCTAAATGTGAGCGCATGAATTCCGTATTTGCAAATAATCGACGGTCATTTCGCGAACGAATTTTATTCGTACGCCGTTGGCACATTTGACGCTCAACGACCAATCGCTAATGGCCAGATTTAGAGGGCTGCGCTTGCGTGTTCACTCGCCAATTGTTCCATTCAATTGTAGATCCTTGAATCATACTTGAGTTGTGATAATCACCACATATATAATGTGCAATCCGTATTTATTTAATTTCGTATTTATGGAGGTATTGAGGTAATTCCTTTTTATGAAGAAGTCCAACGATGGAATAGTCAGGCATATACGGTTATAGAGAATATATGGGGCACTGTCAATGGCCATATCAAATCGGTCACTTCTAGACCCCACCCCCTTTGATTCGGCTGAATTTTATTTAAGGTATTGTACCCTACAAAAGAAGCTTCCTTGATTATTTTTTAATTTATTTGTCGATTCGTTTTTGAAAAATAAATTCCTCCCAATACTTGATTTTCTTTGAATGGTCATAGCTTTCTCCAAAATGAACCAAATACGATGTATTTTTCAAAATTTTTGCGTACAATGCACCTGCCGGGAATGGACACAGTCAAAATCGAAATTATGGTCTCTGATATTATTTTTCAGTTTAAAGCAAAAAAACATTATTTTCAAGCTGATTACGTAATTAGATTTTTTTTTCCAAAAATTCTCATACAAACTTTGTTGGATCTAACGATTTTGGTCGCCGGTTTCGAGTGAAATCGAGAAGTTATGTGATAATCAACAGCCGAAAAAGGATAATCTATACAAATAACAAAATTGAGTTGTAACCAATAAACGAACGAGGATTTTTGGTGGTGAACTCACAGGGAAAGAGTTCAATTGGGAAGAGTAATACGTAAGAACCCGCTAGTCCACTCTGGGCACTAAATTCATACTTTTCTGAAAGCTAATAAATAAATGATCACTTTAAAAATAGCGCATGCCCAAAATTTTCATAATCTTAAAATAAAAGATCCTACGTAGCAAAATTTATCATTACTTTTTTTGTACATTTTTCAAGATCGAATTCAATTACTCGAAAAAAATGTGCAACTTCGCATAGAAATTATGGAAATAAGTTCTTCATTTGAAAAGCTTTCTGAGAAGGTACAAATGTTATCAACTTTGGCACGTGTTCGTAATCTCATCGATTTTTGAAAAATTTACGAAATAATAACTTGTGCCTCTTAAGATCATTTAACTCTGAGATTATAGAAATGTTGGGCACGCATTTTTATCAAATGATCATACGTTTGCCTGCTCGCAGAAAAGTATCAATTGCGTGCCGAAGTAGAGTAGTCTTTTTTACAATGATTTGTTTTTCGTAACAAGTGAAGATTTCTCAAGAATCTCAAAACCACCATAACTCGAAAACCACGCATCTTTCATCCCTAGTTGACAGGGGCTAATCTGTTACAAATGATCTCTAGCGTACGCTCTTCCAAGGAATAGGTTGTTCCAACCAATCACCCTGCACATCTATAGTTGCCAACTCTACGTTTGTTTGTACACATCTGCGTGGGGGAGGTATGGAGATAGATCAGGGAATAAAGAGAGAACGGACGTGAAAAGGACTTAGAAGAAAGATGGAAAGCATATCCAAAAGGGATCATTAGAGGGGAAGAACATTGGGGCTGGTCATTGTGCAAGCATAAAGCTAGTGCAGCAACGTAATGCACTTAGCGTTATCTATTCTCCTATTCTTCTATGCACAGTTTCCGGGCACCCGCCATCCGGTGACTACACGACTACTGCCACTCCATTTCTCATTCGTTCCATTTCTTTTTCACTTCCCTCTCTCTCTCTCTCTCTCTCTCTCTCTCTATCTCTCTCGAGTACTATATATATATATAGCCCTCTCCCAGGTTTCCCTATGATCTATCCCCCTCTCTCTCCCTTTCTCTTCCTCTCGCCCCTTCCACCCAATTTGCCTGCACACGATCGTTCCCTTATTTTTTGTCTCTTGCCCGCTTCGCTCGAACCCTTTCACCCTGTCATACTTTACTGTGTCCTGTTTCTGTACTGGCAGAGCAACGAGCCCTTTGTCAAGCTCCACAGTCTTCCACGTCCCTTGTGAAAAGAGCAGATCTCTCCTGCAGCCATTTCTCTTCAGCTTTTACGTTTCCCTCTGCCCTCGTCCTCCTCTCTCTCTCTCTCTCTCTCTCTCTCTCTCTCTCTCTCTCTCTCTCTCTCTCTCTCTCTCTCTCTCTCTCTCTCTCTCTCTCTCTCTCTCTCTTTCTTTCTCGATTCGCCTCTCGTGAGAATAAAATGGTATAGCCTTCCACCGCTGATACATTATAGACTGTTTGGTTCATCGGGAATCTCATCGCAACGCATCTGTTAGAATGGAAAATTGTTTCCTCGGGAGCCTGTATATCTCATCCATCTCATTGTATTCTTCACAGAAGTGTGTCTGCCACTCCTCTCTCCCTTCCTTTCCCTCCCACTCAACTTGTATACAATCCTTTTCAGCTGCCGATTCACGTTCTGGAGCAGAGCCCAATGCAATTGCCTGTTTCTCGTCCTGATGAGGAGATAGTCCACCCAAGCTCGCAGAACGAATTTTTTGTTTGCGTATGTTTGGGGCTCACTTCCAGCGATGTACATGAGAAAAGAGATAAATTTCAGAATCGAAGAAATTACGAAGCTGTATCGTAGAAAAATTATGCTGAATCGACGAAGACTTGGAGACGGAACGAGGGGGAGGGGGATAAATCTTAGCAACTAATTTGTAGTAAACTTATTAACCAATTTATAGTAAACTTAGTAACTAATTTATATTTAAGTGATTAACTAGTTTATAGTAAACTTAGTAACTCATTTATAGTAAATTTAGTAACTAAGTTATAGGAAACATAGCATCCAGTTTATAGTTAATTTTACTAACCTGAACTGAGTATCCAAATTATGGTAAACTTAGTAACCAATTGATAGTGAGCTTAGTACCCAATTTATATTAAAATGAGTAACTCGAACTTAAAAACCAATTTATACTAAACTTAGGAAACCAAACGTTGTAAACAATTCATGGTAAACTTAGCAACCGAAACGCAGTAGCCAATTTGAAGTATACTTAGTAACCCAAAGTTAGTAACGAATTTATAGTAAACTTAGCAGCCCAAACTTAGTAATCAATTTATTGCGAGCTTAGTAACTTTTATGCAGTAAACTTACAAGGAACATCACTTGAGTGCCCACCTCCGATTTTGTTGAAACTCATATATGTGATGAAGCATTGAAAACTATTAGACACGTATTTTTTTGATCGGCGGAAAAATGTTTTTGAGAGGGGAAACGACCCCTCAAAGAAAGGCGTGTCACCCCTCACTTTAATTTTTTTTCAATTATTTTATAGTTGATTTTTCATCGCTTTACGTTAGAAGAATTTTAGTTTTTGTTTCATTCATTTTGGTGGACTGCTTGTGCCCAAAACGGCAAAACCACCCCTCGACGAGCTTTTCTTCGAGGGGTCGTTTCACCCCTTAGAACCGTTTTTCCGCAAATAAAACAGATATGTGTCTAAAAGTTTTCAATGCTTTATCACATATATGAATTGCAACAAAATCGACGGCAAACATTTAAGTGATATTCCTTGGTAGTAACTCAAACTTAGTAAACAATTCATAGTAAGCCTAGTAAATCGAACTCAGTATCCAATTTATAGTAAACGTAGTGACTCAAACGTAGCATCTGATTTATAGTTAACTCAGTAACCGATTTATAGTAAACTTAATAACTAACTTATAAAAAACTTAGCAACCCAAATAAACCCGAACAAACTACACAGCCTTTTTTTCAGGTTCCACATTCCTTTCATTGTTAATTTTTCCCCCCACTTTTTTATTCACAAGTTTATCTGTAATATTCCTTTGTTTTTTTCATCGGCCTTACAGGGTCTGGCTTTGCCACATCACCCCAACCTTGTTACTTCATTACTTCCAGCGACTCAGTGAGCCCCCGGAAAACCCTGCAGATACACGCTACTTTGTTGTATTAACTTTCCGTCGTGCAGTAATTACAAGCGCAGTAAAATGCCCCCACGGTCACCCAACCAACTGTTGACACAGGCTAAGCCATGCCTGGCTCCATCATTTTCTTTTTTTTCGAATATGCGTACGTTATTACGCAGACGGTGGACCACGATGCCGATTAATTAATAGTAAGCTCTTGCTTCTCTCACTATACTATACTCGTTTAATAATTCCACGTCGGCAAGTTCTTATTCACGTCATAAAAGTCTCTCGACGCGTGTACAATAATGTAGAGTCGGAATATATGGGACGCGAGGGAGAGGGAGAGAGAGAGAGAGAGAGAGAGAGAGAGAGAGAGAGAGAGAGAGAGAGAGAGAGAGAGAGAGAGAGAGAGAGAGAGAGAGAGAGAGAGAGAGAGAGAGAGAGAGAGAGAGAGAGAGAGAGAGAGAGAGAGAGAGAGAGAGGGAGAGAGAGAGAGAGAGAGAGAGACTCTATATTTTACTTTGGCGGGATGGAACTACTCAATGGAAGCGAAAGTAACAGGAGGGACAGGGGCCAGAGTTGACACTAGCACGATTTATAAAGGCGGTAGAATGCGTGCACGTTTCTTGCTCGCAAACGTGTCATATCCCCAGAGACGGGAATAAGCTACGCCGGTATATGAAGACCAGTCAGAAGGATTTGCAATACCCTCTGTCTGTGTGTGTGTGTGTGTGTGTCAGTATGCACAGGCATGGAAAAACTTGTATTTCCGTGCCTTGCAGTCCATAATGGACCACTGAGAGAGCCTTCAGATCTGTAATTAAAAACGTGCCGTTGATCAAAGGGGGCCGATCCATAAGCGAGCAAAATTAGCCCGCCTCGTTTTCATGTATCCCGCGCGATTCTGGACGTCGCGTTTATCCATTCCCCCGTAAACTTCCATACCCACCTTCGAAGACTTTCATCATACCGTACAAAACTGTAAAAAGTGTCACTTCAGCTCCGCTAAATATAATATGAAAGCCGGCTGAAAGTTCAATACCCAAACAGGTTGCTTTTTCGCTTTCTCATTTGACCCTATCATGCTTCGCTTTTAGCTAGTAAAAAAGAAGAAAGCACCAGCGTCAATCGAGGCAACACGCCCAATAACAGGTGTACTTCATCGGATCACAAGTCAACTCGAAGTTGCCCGGCGAGAGAGCTTGATCGAAAATTTGTCCCTGCAAAGTGTACCGCGCGAAATAGGAAAAGAGGGGTGGTATATGACGCTTCAAGGTCTGAAAGAATAATCGATTAGAAACAATGGCTGAACGCAAACCCATTCAGAAATTTGTTGGAGAGTCCCCAGATTCTTCCACATTCCTGTAGAGGGATTTGTTAAGGGACACCGGACGTAGGGAGTCCACATTGAAATCCAAGTGGATTTCGCGCTATTTCCCGATTGACGTCGCTTGAGACTTTTCTTGGTGCTTCTCAACTGGAACTTATTGGATCTCCCAAAAAAATATCCTTTTGCGATCCCGTGCACAAATTTGTTGGCAAGTCCTAAGATGCACCGAAATCTTTATGGGGGTTTGTTAGGAACACTGCACATAGGGAACCCCCATTGGCATCCAATTGGATTCTGCACTGTTCCTCGATGAACGCTGTTTGAGAATTCTTACCATGTTCGAATCGGAGACGTATGAAGTTACGAGAAAAAACTTGGCGTGTTGAAACATAACCTGCACGCTTCGTGAGTATGTATCTGTGTGGTAGTGTTATACCAAAGTACAGTTAATGGGTTATGCCTAGTTGTACCAGTCAAAAACAGCTGATTTTTGGACTTTGGAAAAATATTTAATTATTATCGATTTACAGCCGATGTTCAGGAAGGACCTCGCGAAAACATCTTTTGCTGTGAGCAACGTCCTTCCGAAACAGGGTATCTAATATCAAAAAATCAAGCAGGTGTCGTTAGTATATTAGTTTATCCTACGATCAAGAAGGATTTTCGAAATATCAAATTTTAAAAAAATGGCGCTTTCAAAATCATACTTTTTATTTCTGTGAAAAAATTGGCATTTTTCGTTCATCAGATCGGAAGTGTACATCGGAAAATGAAATTTTTCGATCAAAATTATATCTTAAATTCTAGAAAAAAATACTAAAAATTTAAGAACGATCGACGCAGTAGTTTTTGAGATATTTTCATGAACATAACAGCCGATAAATCTGTCAATTTCGATCCGGACATCTTAAAATGTACAACGAACATTCATAAGATGATCTACTATCGAAATATATTGGATTTGAAAAAATTGATTTTTCAAATTCGACAACTAGGCATAACCCCACAAATACATAACAAACGATAATCAAAATCGATTTTCAGTCACGTGATTCAGACGGAGTTTTAAAATACACCTTTTAAAGCAATTTTTACTTGGTTAATATTAGATTTATACTTTTTTAACATCCACTCATTTTTTATATCTATATATGCTGCTTAGAAAATTCAACGTACACAATGCGGTGAGATTCATTAAAATTCGTATCGGAATCTGTTCGATGATATGGAATTTTTTCAGGACTCAAATTGGATTCGTACATTGAATTCCAATGGGGGCTCCCGAGTAGAACCCAATGTACGAACGTGACGTTTTAGTATAGAGATACAATACAACGACCCATTGGATCTCTATCAGGAAGTAGGGACCAGTATGAGAATCCAATCGGATCTGTATGCCAATTTCTGCACAAAAGTATTGGCCTTCCGTTCACTGGTTGGTCCACCAATCGGTGCATCAATCAGTGAACGGCAGGCGGTCACCCCTCCGAGTATTGGTCATGCACAACACAGCTCAACTCGAAGACCCACCGAAGCCTAGGCCTACCGCGCATCGACTAGTGCCAATGTGAAGATGATTCCTTTTTCCTATTTAACCGCGGATAAACGAATTAATCGATCCTCCTCCCATTAGGAGGCTCATTAATTTTGCCCGTAACTAAACCAGCCAACGCCTCAATGTGCTGGTGCAGCGAAGTTAAAGTCGAAACATTCGCGTGCCTGGACATCGGCGAGTTTGGGTTTCAAAGTTGGACAGCACATTGATGGGAGGCATGAGCGAGCCATTCATCACCTTACATACGATCGTCGAGTGTAATTTGGGGTGGGGGTAAAAATGTCGAATGACCAAATGTAGAACGACAAAGATTTCGAAACGGTAGAATTATGAACTCTCAAAATAACGAAGGTTCAATTATTCGAAATTTTATCTGTCGACTGATAAAAAAATTGAATGACTATAAATCGAACCATTATTTATTGGAGAGCTAATTTATTCGAAAACGAATATTCAGATCGTCTGCAATTCGGAACATAAAAATACAGAATCGAAAAATGTAGAACACCCATATTTCCGAAACAGAAAATAGCGAGTGCCTAATATGCGTAATATCGTCTATGGCGAAAAGCAATAAATCGAAACGCAAAATGCCGATGGCCCGAAATGTCGAACGCCAAAAGGTCGAACGGCCAAAACGACGAACGTGGTGGGGCCCGTCACGTGGGATGACTGCCTTACGATATTTTAGCCGACTGACCGACAGCGCCATCTCGCAGCTTCACTCTGAAGCGCAAGTAACGTATTGCTCGATTCGCCATCCGGACCGTTCTACATTTTGACCCTCCGCGATTTTAACCACTCGACTTTTTGGCCGTTCGCTTTAATGATTTTCTGCATTGTGAACCGTCGCAATTTTTTTAATTCGGAGAATTTTCGTCTCGGATTATTTGGTGTTATGCATACAGGCCCATCGATATTGTGTTTTTCGCTATTTTATTAAATCTGATTTTTGTTTTTCGCTATATATCAACTTCCGAGATGTTCATATTCGTAATTGTTATTTTCGACTTTACAGACTCTAGTAAGATTGACCCATCTATATTCGAACATTCGACATCTTCGAATTCGACATTTTGGCCCATCTGCATATCGATCGTTCGACATTTTTCCCCCCACCCCCACCGAAGCCTAGGCCTACCGCGCATCGACTAGTGCCAATGTGAAGATGATTCCTTTTTCCTATTTAACCGCGGATAAACGAATTAATCGATCCTCCTCCCATTAGGAGGCTCATTAATTTTGCCCGTAACTAAACCAGCCAACGCCTCAATGTGCTGGTGCAGGGAAGTTAAAGTCGAAACATTCGCGTGCCTGGACATCGGCGCGTTTGGGTTTCAAAGTTGGACAGCACATTGATGGGAGGCATGAGCGAGCCATTCATCACCTTACATACGATCGTCGAGTGTAATTTGATCCCCGAGCTATTCGTATACTTGTATCCGCCGTTGGACAAATTAAGCTCCGGATGCGCGGAAATTCCTCTATTCATCTATTCCATGGAGCTTTACATGCATCGTGTATATCAATCTTTCGACGAGGATGTTCGAATTACGATCGTGCTAATTTTATTTGTCAGTCACGCTCGTCAGGGACGAAGGCGGGGGCGTTTAAATCGCCAGGATTATCGTCCGAACGAGAGGCGTGTTCCATATAACATAGGACAAGAGTTTCTCTCTCTCTCTCTCTCGCTCTCTCAGCTTCGTACACACGTCACATCGCCGCGTTTTCGCTCTCTGGCCCTCTCTCTGTGCCTCTCAATGAGAGACGCGGACACATCGCTCTGCATATAACCCGGGGAATTTCTCATACATTCACTAACGAGCGATCGAACCAATTACAACGTACAGAAGAGGGCAGGAAACTGGCGTGACGTGTACATGCGAGTGAAGCACTAAAAATCCTTCCATTTATTCGAGCAAATAACGACCTATTGATCATCACAAGCATCAGTTACAAAAATAACTCTATCCAATATATGCTTTGGGTTAACGTGTGATGAAATTTATTTTAAAAATCCCTTTCGCTGCGTTTGATGGACATTTTCATTTCCATCTTCCTCTTTCGTCCTCTCGTCGTTGCTGAAGCCGACCCACTCAGTTTCCCAGTTGTTCTATCAGCGTTTCTCTGTATTTACGTCCGAGCAAAGCGGCAAGTGTGTACTCGAGATTCAAGGGGTTCAGATCAAGGTATACATGCAGCAGGAGACGAGAGCACAAGCAATGATAACAAGCAGTCTGCGACCCTTGATATAGCACCTTTGGAGTAGGGTTCAAGGGTCAACGAGGAAAATGGATCCCCTTTCCCCGTTCACTCCGCTGGTGGCACTCTCCCTCTCTCCCTCTGTCTCACTCTCTCGCTCCCTCGGGCCTCGTCTATACTGTTTCGTGAGTGGAAAATGGAGGAGTTAGTGGTAGCAGAGAGGAGTCGATGTTATACACAGCTTGACGCGTGTGCACGCACCCCTAGGAGTGTCCTCGTACATTACCTCCCTTTGACGTAGTCATGTGGCCTTTACTCGCCTACATCTCCACCCCTCCCACCTTATAGCGAAATGATCATTATGGCTATTAGTATTACACCACATAACCCAATTACCGGGTTACAGTCGCGTCAACCCTTATCTTCTCGGCCATTAGCGTCGACACGCGTAGACATCGCTCACCCTCTCCCCCGCTCTTCGTATATATCTATATCTGACGCTCTTCACCGGCTACGGGGGATGGGAAGAGTCTTCTCGCTAGGAAATTGTCCGGAAGCAAGGAGCTTCGCCGTTCAACGCTATTCCGGCGATAAACCGTGCGCGAGCACTGCTGCTTTGGTATGGATGAAGTGATGAGTCCCCGATAGCGATTATTGCTGCCAATTGCGGATATCTCAATGTTTCACGCAAGAATGAAGTATTCCGCGATATGGATATCTCAGTGGTCGATAGTGTGATTATTGGCAGGCATGATCTACCAAATCTACTGTGTGGAGTGTCCAGGAACGGTTTCTAATCTGAATGAGGTGGAACGCCTCCTAATATAATTTACTGATGACACCAATCGGTTTGTCCACGTTGCCTGACTCGTAGAATGATCAACCTGATCAAGGACGTTCCTTCAACCAGGACTAGACAAAATCATTCAATAATCAACATTCCGTTTTGAACTGGAAACTCGAGTTAATCGGCAATCCGCAATATCCAGCCACACCTTCGGGCAATAAGCGCGCCTAGGGTATGGTGTTCTCGCCTCTTGTGTGGTCTTCGGTGAGCGCATTCAACGCCTGCGGCACGCGTGCCAACGGGGGAGATTGGTTAGCTCGTAATCGCCTGAAGTTTGCCAATTATGCGTGGTGTGTGCTCGGTTGCTAGCGTTCGATAAAGAAACCGTTGTGCGGCAACGTGAGGACGAGTTGCCGGGCTGGGATGTATACGGCGAACGAGTTGGGCGTGCGAGAGGAGGCGCCAAGAGACAAAGAGATATATGGCTGCGCGCGAGACTTGAGGGACGGTAGATAAAGCTGGGGGATCTCAAAGCGGATATGAAGGAAGCACGATTACATCGGGGACGCGTTCAAGCTACGTGAAGGACATGTGAAAATGAGAGTGAAGAAAATAACGAAGGCGCACACGTGTGTGGAGGAGCAAAGCAAGTGACCATCGTACATCAGGCGGGCCAGGCGAGGCAATGCTGAAAATGGTGATAAAGTGCAGGAAAATAATGCGTATCGCCCGCGGACAATGAAGAGAAATCGTTGTGTCTGGAGCGTAAGAAAGAATAAGTACCATTCGCTTGCCTGCCATATCCACGCGGGACCATTCTTCTCATCGTCTCTTTGCTTTTCTTTTCTCCGCTTCCACGTCTACTCACCCTCAATTTCGACCGCCTCGTGAATAGCGAACTTCGTTGACCATTAGGAGATCCAAATGTCACGTGTCTTCTTCGCCCGGCGGAGGTGCACGATCGTGAAAAGCTCCACCGTCGATGAAAGGAAAATCTTTGTCGTAAGTGTAGAACAACTGTCCTCCGGTTCATTATGGATGATAATATCATCAACGCTCGCGTGAGCGAACGTTGATGATATTGTCAAGGCGTAGGCGCATTAGAGGCACGGATCGTGAAGGGACGAAAGATGAAGCCGCGTGACACAAATTTGGCAAACCCCAAGAGCACCCTCATCGCATTTTCTATTGTCCGGCAAGAGCACCATTTTGGAGACCAATGGACGGTGTGGAAGGGTCGATGCCCGTTACACCCTTCAACTTTGTTTTGTACCCTCAATTTCTCTCCTTCTCTCTATCTCTCTCACTACATCACACTTCAAGCCACGCCTCGCAACACTGCAGTCGACGCACGTCGATTGTAACATTTAATCACCGTTCACCAACGGCTCCGAGCCCTCTAATTCCATTTTTTTTGTTTGCGAACTCTCGGCGAATACAAAGGTCAAGAGGTAGTGTTCTGCCGCTGATAGCGAATTCGATCGAAATGCGGGCTTCACACGACGCGGTTGCTACGTTGTATTTTTTGCGCCCAACCAAAACTGCCTGTTACCACTTGCAAGTAATGAACGTTGTTATCGGACATAGCAGATCCGGGTAAAAGATGAAAAAAAAAACACTCGTATATGGTACTACTGCACCGTGAAAAAGATTTTCGTCAGTTTGGTTCTTTTCAGGCCTATTTGCGACTAGGTAAATGACGAATAATAACTACTTGTCATTTACCTACAATACGAACGTTGGAATACGAACGTTATGCTCGTATTCCGACATAACGTTCCCTGTACCAGTACACGATAGACCATAACTTGATGCCTGGACTCTCTTTGCACAATAGGAGTATTTCGGTATTAACTGCTTAGGATCACCTCAATCTCATTCTTGTTACTGATCAGCGGATGAGGTCAGATACGACCATGATGATGAGCACTGTACATGATCGATGGAACTTGTGGCAAAGGCATGATGATTGCATTAGCCTTCAGTCTTTGTGTCGGCACAACATAAGTATAAATGGGAAGAAGAATAAAATGTGCCGAAAAGTGAAAAACGGATATGCCAGGAAGAAAGAGGCAGATAAAGAGAAGAAGGGATCAATACGGGTCGATAGAGAAACTCAAGTCGCCTTCGTTGTTTTTCCGATGGGCCGGATCGTATATCCGTTTTCTATTCGCCTCTCAATCCTCCCAGCACGTCTTCTCGGTTTATTCCCTCGCGGCTCATCCCCATGGCATTTCCTCGCGTACGTTTCTGGCCTGTGGACACGGTCCTCTCTACACTTCCGTGACTTTGCTTAGGCTACCCTTCTTACCCATGGCTCCCACGCCAGCATCCTTGGAGGTCTTGCCTCTGGTATACGAGAAATCCAACTCTTTATCTCCCTCGGCAGTTCTTCTTGTTCACCCGAGAAACACGGCTTTGTGCTTCGAAGAAAAATTCACCAAGATCATGAATATACGTGGCGCATAACTCTTTCTCTCCGCAGCTACTTCTTCCAACTCGGATATATCCGCTTATACCTGAATGCATGACAATATGCCTGGATGGCCCTGTACGTACATACGTGCACGTGTGTATTTTCCTGACGCCGATTTTTCCACCCAACGGTTTTCCCAGAGCTGGAGGTTTTCAATAATCTTTGTATCGATGCATCGATGTACGAGAAATCATTCGCCAGTGAACTCAACGGCGGTTCATTTTTTCCTCGTCCCCCAGCGGTTCACAAAAGATTTCCTTTCTTTAGGCTTCGAAAGAGTTCATATTCCATCATATACTCTCACACTAATATCGCACGCCACCAACCCTCGGTATATCTTGGCCATTACACACGTATGTAGACAGGTTACATATCTGGGCTTATACCACATCAGTCTCGAGGTAAATAAGGGATGATCCAGCTTGAATGTTGGCCGGGAACAATAAAAGGATCGATGAAGTATACTCGTCTGCTTTCAGATGAAACGAATGAGGCTTAACAGCGAGAACTCTGCGCCCGACAGATAAATAACGCAGTTCGGTCAGGTTAAATTGAAGTTAACGCTACGCAGTAACCGTGATGAAAGTTGCGGAGATTTTTATGCCAGGATTAGATGCGTATATATAAATCTCCCCGAGAGTATGTTGCTCCCAGTCAGCTCCCGTGGAAGCCTGTAAATCGACCGGTCGACTCGTCGTCAGCGCGGATCTTTCTCACGAAATAACCGTTGGCCCGACACCGAGAGATCGATGTGACTAGGCTCCTCACAGAGCGGAGATCTGTCACTATACACGATCATGATTTCCAAACTCTGTTTTTATCTCTTGCGGCGTAGCGGTCGTAACGTGGCAACAATCAACCCTCGTTCCTTGGGGTCTGAAGCGGGAGGAACCTGACGGAGTCTCGCGTGGGTTCAGACAGTATCAGCATCATCCATGAGGGAAGGAAATAGTATACTTTCAGCTCTCCGCGGTGGCTCGGGGATGAAAAATACCATAATTTCGTAGAGAATACTGATACTGTTTTCATTCGATGGTATTTCTGAACAATTTTATTCGTATATCCTTCTCGATATCCCCACGTTGCGAAAATGCAGCTGATATGACATGTGTACCATTTACCATCGCGTGTGTGTCCGTACATCTCTGTGTAGGTTGACTGCCGCCCGCGATCTGCCAGTAAAGCCGGCTGACCGTACCTCTCTTATTCCTCGCTGCGATCACGAGTGAGAAGTTTATGGAGCAGTTGGCGGTGAATCATCTAGGACATAGACCAACTAGCTTTGGAGGACGTGAATTCTGCTGTCTATCGCTTTATATCTACTGCCCGCTACGATTGTCGAGCAAACGTGGAGGCTATATAAGAAAGAGAATGTGCATTTCGGTACTCTGACCTTATACGACTCTGGATAGCCGTTACTCTGATGAGTTACGAGCCCTACAGCGGTTTACGGAATGGCTTATCCAGAATAACGATGTTACTGCGTAAAGACAGAGCGGATTCGGAGGGGGTGGGAGAAGAAAATCTGCGTTTCTACATGTATCTTTCATGTCGATTGAACATAGGAGACAGAGCGACAGAGTTTTGTGTGAGGCAGCTCATGGCGCCATAAATCATCTGCCAATATTAAAAACCAGATGCAAGATTCCGCAAGATTTGACTGAGTTTATGGTTCATACAAACTTCGCCACATACTATAGCATAGTTTTCCATTTCCAATGTGAAGCCAACATTGTTGGCTTTGGTCATCATGCATGACGAATTTCATTCTATGGAGCCCTTGCCACATCGTAAATGAGAACGTGATAAAGACAACCGGAGTACGATGTTGGCTGGTTTGCGGGTATTTGGAATGCTAAATTTTCCGAAATTGGCTCGTTCCGCTGGCATATATGGCAGATATACGAGAAGAGGGCCCAGGGGAGAGAGGGACAAGGGTTAAAACGAGCGACGTGTGCGCCGAGGATAAACGTAGTCTCGTCAGGGCTGCTTTATTCGTCCGACAAATTTGACCGCGAAATCATCAGGGAAGGTGCGACAGAACGGGACATAGTCGGACACGAACGTACAGTTCCACATGTTCCATTACAATTTCCGCGTCGCGCGTTGCCATGCTCTTCGATGGAATTTCCATATGTGCGGCCTCCCGCGCGAAGCACCGACGCACCAAGACTACAGCCACTAAATATGCAGAATACATGACAACTGCATATTCACAGAAGGAAAATGAAGAAAACCTAATCAAAGCGGACAGTCGTGGATACGCAGTTGGAGGTGGTAGCGGCTCTCATGGTAAACAGCATTGCCCTTGGCCCCTACTCGGATGCGTGACTACTTAGCGCGGCTCTAATATACAGTGGAAGGCAGTTTTACGGTATTTCCATTGATAATCCAAAACTCAGTGAAACATAGCACCTGTATCTGGACAGGTTTTTTGGTTGCCCTCGTGCTCTCGTGCGAATGTGGTGCATAGTGAAGGAGAAAATAGTGACTGTGGGCACCAGGCTGGTGGTCGCTCAAAAACTGGAAGAAATAGTAACAAATTTAGGATAAACAACAAAAAAGGGATAGAGGTCTTTTAACTTTGATGGCCCCCAAAGAAACGGACAACAAATAACGTGAATATTTCAACGGCCTATTTCATATTTGATCAATAAAACCCAAGCGCCAACTTAGATACTAGCGGAATTGAGTTTAGCAATCTTCTGACATTTCAATGTCACTAAAAGAATAACATGACACCGAAGAGTCAAGTTGTTCCTTTAGTGACATTTTCTCTGATCATGCTATGCTTTCATTTGATTTCTTTTAGACATCCTTTATTGATTGATGCACTGTGCCCACTAATAATCAGCCACGAAATTCAAATTGCAAAAAAAACTATGAGGCTGCTGGCGTTTCATCTCTTGGATGCATCAAGCATCATTTCGCAACGTGCCATTGATGCCTAAACCGAACTTTCCAAACTTTTCACAGCCGGCATTTAAAAACCCGAAAACCGATGCCCGTTCGTGCGTGGCATTTTTTTGGTGTCATCGCACGAGCTATTGTGCCTGGGCAATCGTGCGTGTATACACGAGCAAAAAGAGGCGCCTACGCGTTTCCTTCGGCATCCGCACGTATTAGCACTTAATCAGCTATGTTTTTCAATATTGGCGCGCCAAACAGGATGGAGGGTGGAAAGAGTTGAGTGTTATGTATGCCGCTTCGAGGAATATTCGAGGGGTGGGCGAACGGAGGTATTGAATACACCGCGGGCGCGTTCCGATGCCCTTTCCCTCTCTCTTAATCCATCTGCCTCTCTCGCTCCTTCTCCCTTTTCTGCGTACGTGCAAGTTTAATGCTTCTCTTGCAGATACAATATATTGATGTATTTATAACCGTATTGTCTCTTCTGGTCCTATTTGTCCCCGCCGGCCAAATTGCGGTCAGGAAAAACAAGCCCTTCATGTTGGGGTATAAAGTACATGCACGTGTCATCAATCTTACCAGCTGGAGGATAGGTGCATATTCATCTATCGTCGTGTAAACGGAATGCATAGGCTCATAAAACTTTGTGGAAAGCTCTGAGCTTTTGACTAACAAGGAAATGGATTCGTCCCTAAATCAGCCTGTTGTCCATTTGCGGCAAAACTTGGCTGACTTGGCTTTGCATCTTATCCCATTGGAAATTTCATCGTAACATGAGCAGCCACATGAAATTCGCATGTTTCTACTCCCTTTTTCAGTGTCTACCTTCCGCATTTTCTACCTGAACTACGTCTCGTGATACGTTGATGGTTATCTCTCGTTGCACGAAGCAACGGTGCGCATTCTAAATATCTCCGAGTTAGCCAGCTCTGGAGGGAGCACTTTTCAGCCAACGTCTCTCTTTCCGCATGCTATTTTTTTCTTCCTCTATCTGCTGAGTCGATTTAAACTAACCTGATTCTCTTGCTCGCAGCTTTTCCGCTGCAATATCCGCTCTGTTTATTTGTCCTGCCAGAGTGGTGTTATGACGGTAAGTGTCGGGCACCCGATGGAAGAACAGGAGAGGCAGAAAGAGAATCAGAGAAGATCGGATAGCTTTTGTTCTTTCTTGCCGTCCCACTTGCACATCCGGTGGGACGCTCCAGGTCTCGTATTTTCAACGCCATTTATATTCAAATTACCGTATAAATAAAACATCGTAGCTCACCGGCCGTGGGGGATTTTGACAGGTAAACCACCGTAGAATCAGAGTGAAGATACGACGAGAAAAAGCCCGAAAGCTCCCTAGTCGCTCTCTCTCCCTGTCCCTCTCTCTTTATCTCTGCCTCACCGTTCTTCCCATAACAACTCCCACGTCGAAGATAATACGTACTTTGTTCCCATAATTCATACTTTCGTTCAGCCCGTTCAGATTTCATGCATAATCTTAATAAGTATAACATAATGCGACTGGCCCAATTGATGCAAATACTTTGATGTATCTGTCATTGGAGGTCAGTGGAATTTGTATCATCTGCTTTCACTGGTATTCAACGCATTCAAGGGACATTTTCAGTATGGCTGGCTTGAAAATGGCTAATTTTCAGGCATTTTTTTATGTTTTCTTAAATCAAATTCGATAATCAGTTCTTTTTTTCGTTCATTCAAATGACATGTCGGAGGTCAAAATATTTTTTGTTGTTTATGTTTTATTTTTTATACAATTTTTTGGCCACTGCAAAATTATGCTTAATGCGCCTGACGGTGGAAAATCCTACTCATCTAAAAATTGTCTGAACGAAAAAACCAAAAAGATTATTATTCAGTATGAAAAACTGTAGAGGCGTATGAACGATTTTTTTTTTACGAAAATTAACAAAATGTTGGCCATTTTAAAATTAAGTGTCAAATGAGGCCTTTTTCGACAGTCATTCGTTAAAAAAAAAGTGATATTTTCAAATGAAAAAAAAAAAAACGCTTCTGTAAGGCGTCAAGAAGTGGCGTAATGAATGGTGGGGCAAAATTGAAGACGGATAGCTCGAAGACTTATCGTTTAAAATCTTCCACCATTTTGAAAAACGACGTTTCGAGAAAAGGCGCGGCAGGCCTCACGCAGCTGGTCGAATCCCTTTTTCTAAAAAAAGCTGTAGCGACCGGAATAATTTGAATTTTGCGACCAAAATTTAACAGCATGGTTATGCAAGTCCAGTTATATTCACTCTAGTCACGCATTGAAGACACATCATCCACTCGACAGTCATCGACAGTCCTTTTCCTCTCATCAGGAATATCCTTGTTCATTGTAATCCAATTGCACGAAAAAGTCCTTTCGATTCACGTTGGAATCACTGATGTTTTTTTTTGCCAATGTTGGCAGGCATCGGTCGGACCAGCTTTCGCGAAAGAATTTACCCGACACGTTGCAGATATGTGGAAAAGCCAGGGATGGCGATAGGCAACGGAATACGGTTGACGTCCGGTTGTGTACAACCGTTCGGTTTCGAATATTCGCGCGAGTACTACGTCCTGGCAATCCTCTCGAGATCGACTTGACGCGCTTGGCTGCGCGACTTTCAATTAATTCAACGTCAATGGTCAAACTGCCTGTACAGCTTGCGCTCGATTTTTCCTCGATGAACGCGAAGCACTCGCCGTAGGGAAAAAGCACTGAAATCCGGATTTTTAATTGGTTTTATCGAAACGTGCGGTGTATCGGAGAATGGCGTTGGTGGAAAAAGAAAAAGGCGCAACATTTTCACGATTTAACGTTCGAAGTGACGTGAAACGGTGCCTTTTGTTGCCTAACGGGGAACACGTTGATGTTTCCCCGTTTGCCGATACAGCGATTGTTCGCGGCTTTTCAGCGTTCATCCGTACGAAATTCGCACTGAAAGCGGCCCACGACAGGCCTGGAAAAATCGCGGAACAACGGCGAATATATCTCGTTTCATCGGCACGCAAGGTATACGGGAGAGTGGTTCTGTAAAATTTCTCGTACCACGTACGCGTTACCAATCCATATTCCCACGCTCGCAAAGCTCTATCTATAATCGTATGAAGACCAAAAAAACGGATTTGAAAAAATACGCCGTGGGGAAAATCTAAAGTAAAATGGTTCGCGAAATATCGTTACTTGTCAGCGTGCCGGGTTATCAAAGGCCTGGTCGACATATTGAATTTAGCGGAAATATCAAATTTCCCGATATTTTTTTCCAAACTTCAGCTCATACGCGACATTTCACTTCTGTATGTTGTATCCCACTTCGCTTTTCGGCATCAAAAGATTTATGGCGATTAAAAAAAATCGTGATATTTCTGCCTTTACGCCTCAACTATTAATTGTACAAATTAATTTCCCGCTCTTCCTGGTGAAGTTCGATCGCGTTTCTGAAAAGGAAGATTTTTATTTAAAAATGTTTTGGTCATCCTCGATTACCTTAAAAATTATAGGGCTTAGTTTGGTAATCGAAATATCCTACTTTCATCTGAAATCTTGATTTCTCGCTAAAATTCATAATCAACATTTTTAAAGTCACAATAAATATAAAAAACGCACGATTCAAAAATTGTGCATTTTTATAGCGTAGGATCGTAACTTCAATTTGCAACAAAGATTTTGTAATGATTTTAAAAAATTGACCGTGTTATGACGATTTTTGGGAAAGATCAGACCGCTACAAAAATCTGATCGTCCGATTCACTTCAAATTCGGATAGAGCATAGTTTATAACATTTTCTCTCATAAGCCAGGATGATTCATCGATATGTTTATCCATTTGTTCATAACAAATGATGGAAGTTGTTTTTGTAGAAATTTGAAGTTTATACAGCCTGCTATCATCGTAACTTTCGAAATTTCAAAAAAGTATCTAGTCATACAGTACATTCGTGCTGTCGCTGAAAAACCCCGCAATCGGAAAAAAAGAAGGCCAGTTTTTTGACAGCTGATTTTGCAAGTGCCGCGGGCGCTAACTCCAAGTTTGTCTAAAAATCGGGGTGCAGGGCCTTTGTAGGGCATGAAGGGGTTTGGGGGTGGATTGATGCCTATAACCCCTACGAGGTCGGCACCGGGAGACAAAATGTTCAGAAAAATTCGAGCTTTAGTTTTGTCGACAACGCCGAAGTCGTGAAAGTTCATTTTTGGGGTGAAAAAGTTGGGTAAAATTTAAAAAAATCAGTTTTATGTCAATAACTCTTTAGGAAAAATTCGTACACTTTTTGTTTAAATGAGAACGTTGCAGCCCTTGAGGAGAGGTGTCGATCGAGTATTAAATCATCACGCTCCGATAATACATTCTCCCCTAAAAAAATTGTTGAAATACGAAAAAAAATTGTTTGTTGAATAACTCAAAAACAATCGATTTTTCGCGTATAGTTTAAATGTATGAAATGTAGAGAATAATTTTCTCTATATATACGTTTCTATGGACCACCCTTGAATTTTTATTTTCCAACCCCTCTCGGGGGTTAAAAATTAAAAATGAAATTCTGGGAATACTATTGACCGCACGAATTCGCCACCGTGCAACAATTTGTAGCTTGAACCCGCAGCTACATTTTTGTCCACAGCGCCAAATTTGTATCTCTTTAATTTCGCTTAATAGTTTTCGCAAAATTTCATTTTGAATTTTCAACCCCCGAGAGGGATTGGAAAAAGTAAAATTCGAGGGTGGTCCATAGAAAGGAAAATATAAAGAAAATTATTCTCTACATTTCGTATATTCAAACCTTCCCCGAAAAAACGATTGTTTTTGAGTTATTCAATGAAAACAAATTTTTTGATCCCTCAACAATTTTTTTCGGTACTGAAGTCATTTTTTATTTTTAACCCCCGAGAGGGGTGGAAAATAAAAATATTATCGGAGAGAGGTGACCGAATTCTCGATCGACGCGTCTTTTCAAGGGCTGCAACGTTCCTATTTAAACAAAATTGTATACATTTTTCCTAAAAAGTTATCGAATTAAAACTGATTTTTCAAAATTTCACCCGCAAAATGAACTTCCACGAATTTGGCCCTGTGGACAAAAATAAAGCGCGATT
The DNA here is from genome assembly GCA_951751655.1 of Ophion costatus. NCBI lineage: Eukaryota > Metazoa > Arthropoda > Insecta > Hymenoptera > Ichneumonidae > Ophion > Ophion costatus. Next base: position 31,022,552 of record OX632364.1, on the reverse strand, counting down.
TTTTCTGGACATATTGTCTCCCGATGCCGACCACGTGGAGGTTGTAGTTTGGCATTAATTAACCTCCATCCCCTAAAAAAACCCTTTACGCCGATTTTTAGGCAAACTTGGATTTAGCACCCGCGGCACCTACGCAATCATCTGCCGAAAAAAACTAGTCTTCTCCTCATTTTTTTCGATTCTAATATACAGCACAACTGTACTAATACGAAATATCTATGATTATACCAAAAGCACCTTTTTTATTTATCATCCCTGTTCACCCTAGCTGTCAGAACCACCTGTATCGATCCACCATGCAGTAACGGCAGCACTTTCTTCAAACAATAGTAACCTCTTTGCGTACCAACATTTTGGAATGTAAAAAAAACTCAAACTTGGCAAGACTTCGTGTTAATTGTGTGTAAAATTTCGACCTCGTCATCCGAATACTCTCACCATAAAAAATATTCAAATTCTACCCTTTTCCAGGCCCCAATCCTATGCAGCTGCTTTAAGTACCCTAATCCCATTTGGCTGAAACAAAATTGGACAGTCGATTGGTAGCTTACTCGTGTAATCAGAGTCTACATCAGGAAATATCTCTCGCGACAAGCAACGACTCATTCCCTAATTACGAATCAAAATCTACATAAAGGGATTAAAATCAACTAACGATCAGATCAGTCATGTCATTCCGGTCGCCAATCTGTCTCTCCCCAATGCCAATTAGCCAGCAGCAAAAGTATCCAACTGACTTATCCCGCCGTCATCCAATCAAGAAACGGTTCTAAATTCCAGCGCGCGCACAGCTCTTGAAGTAATCCATAAATTCGTACATACGTACTCCACATATCGTCCCAGAACAGAAGTGTCCTCGAATCGTGTCGAGGCTTACAATCGCTCGTTATAAACGTTCTGATTATAATCGTCGTCGTACTCGCGTGAGATCTCGAGAGGGAGCGACAAATCATCGTGGCTAGGTCGTGATTTCTCCCATGCAAAATCATCGCGCGCATTCTCAATGTTTCGAAGACACAAGTGAGCCAATGGTATGCCGAGAACTATGTGGATCTTCATCGGAAGAGGCTTTGCTATAGCTTGCTGCGCGAGCAACCGTGGCTTGAGTATGTGCATCAAGTGCAAAAAATGAGGGCAAATCGTCGGAAAACGTCATCCACTTTGCAAAGCTGAGAGCTGCACCAGAAGAGCGCCCAGCGACAAAGCGCAGAGATTTACCCGTCATGCGTTCCCTTTTTTTTTCATTCTTCCACACCCCGTTCTTCTTGCGGCAAGAGGCATCGCACCTTCACTACGCCACTATTAAAATACTTGTACGTGCCTGAATGTACACGGGCGAAGCGTTGAATGTAGGTGAGTACGTGTGGATGTGTATGAAGAAGCACCGTCGGTTAGATCCCTCGACATGGTGGTGGTGTTAGGAATAGGGGTAAACCTGTCTCCCTGATGGGGGGTGGGATGTAGTAGTCCGATGAATACCAATCGTTCGTGAATGGTTGGTGGCGCCGATTCTCCGATATCCCGGGAGCAAAGTCGCGAGCCCAATGTCAGACACACACACACATACACGCTCCAGGGGGGGGGGGCTGGTTTGAAGGCTCAGCGAGGGGCTGTGCTCAGGGATTCCCAACGGAGTCAAATAATCCCGTGACTCCGCAGCTCTCGTTGCTGTAAAGGTCGGGGATGGAGAGAAAAAGTGTAGTATATAAGTGTATGAGAGTATGAACGTGTACAGGGCAAACCCAAACGGAAGAGAGAGGAAAAGAGAATAACCTACAATAGCGGGAGTGGAGGAAAAAGTGAGAGAACGAGGGAGAGACAGGGCAACCGAAGAGCAAAGAGATGCACCGAAATTCGCGAGGATAATCCTTAAAGCCCTGTTCGCTATGGTATGGACGCGCGCCGTAAGTCCTTGCATGAGAATCCTTCCAGTAACACTATATCTAGCTCTTCTTTCTATGTGTAGCTAGCCCTGCCATCCCACCCCCTGCCCCTCGGAACCGTTGGAGAATAAAACCATCACGCAACCCGGGAACGAAGTCTCGAGAGCTGCGACGCTTGTACCTCCTTTACATCTACCACTTTACGCATGTATATATAAACAACGAATGCATTCGAGGGTATAAGAGGAGCTGATACGGTTAAAGTAGCTTTTGTGGCTGCGCTCATTCCGTTTTCCCGTTGAATAAATAAGCTCGGACAAACGAGAAGAAATAAATCCGTTGAGCACCGTGTTACACTGGCAAATGAGGATCTTGCATCGACAACCTGCTCGGGTTCGTTATTCGGGAACGAGAGATCTCCAATCTTGTTCATTTGATGGAGATTGTCCGGGAGACCTTCATAAGCTACTTGCTGATTGATACTACTGAAGGTAATTTTCGCGCTGTGGGCGATCGACTGATCTGGTGATCAGCGACATCGGTCAGTTGATCAGAAAAGTAATCCGTTTGTATATGCATTGGATGGGCGGTTGAACTGTATTTTTGGAGGTTTCCATTTACATTTTTTTACTTTCGACATAAAGCGCCAACCAATATTATTCGAGGCAACTGGCAGCTCATTGATAACGTAATGACTCGACTGTCGTTCAAGTGGCGCGAATGACACTGATATAGCAGGAATGACGATCATTCGGGATACTATTGCCCATTACCGAATTGCCGTTTTCAAATTGCACTGCTCAAATAAAAATTTGTTTTGGCAAGGATGTAGACAGATATTTATGATCGCCGAGAAAGTTTTATGGGGCAAAAGTTTTGGTAACTTCCGTTTTCATGGAATTACGATCCGAACATCCTTTCGAATCATCTTTCAACACGAAAATCCAAGCAGCTACTTTTGATCCGCAGAAAATCGACGACGAATGTCGTCCCTTTCAGGAGGGCCCTAGAGAGAGGTTTCACCGAGTCGCCGTTTGTGTTTCCGTTGTGGAGGGCCCTACGAAGGAAGGGTGTGACCAGACCAAACAGGCTTGCCTCGTTGCAACGTTTACCAACGCCAAAGATCGTTCGGCAATCGCGCAAGAATCAAAAGCACTATGACGAAATGGATATTCCATTATGCACGAGAAATCATAAGCACTCACCCTTTGGATTAAGTGCCGCGACAGCGGGAAGTCCAGCGTAGGCGATCAGTGAAAAACACACGAAGTATTTGGCGAGATACAGAGCAAGTTCCAGCATCACGATGACTTTTGTCTTCATAGAGATTGAATTTTCTATAGCACTGCGATGATCAGCGTTATCCGAGAAATGTGTTGCCTCAACAAGCGAACCGTTGGCTTCGACACGAACCGCACCGTCGTTTCTCCTGCCGCACGGAACTTCACCAACGTCAAGGCCCATTTCGAGCCGCGACGTAACTCCGATCACAACCATACTCCCCTACTTTCGTACCGATTTTTCGTCACTATCCCAAACCTTGTTTATTACTCTTGGCCCGTTATCAGAAGTAGCGAAAATCTTTGAGGGATTATCGGGAACACTGATCGCAACTTATCCTACCGAACTTCATACACTAATAATGATCATCTATCATTCACGAATCGCACCTGATACGATGGGCAAAGATGAACCACGTATCGTATCTCCACAATGGAAAAGTTATCCCGCAATGATTCCAGAGTAGATTCCACCTGGATATGCGAGTGAAAGTCACAAGTGCGTGCACGACGATTTATCCATTCTTTTTGGCACTTGGACGGAAGTCAATGAGCGATCTTGAGCGATCGGATCGATCGATCAATCACTCACACAACAGCGAGGAGAACAAAAAAAAGCGATAGAAACGAGAGTGGCATGTCACCCGTAGATTCACACTAATTACATCCTAGCCTCGAAAGATCGGGCGTTCGTAGATTCTGAGGCGTGTATCGCGCGCGGGCGATACGAGTACCGTAAAATCCGGCTACGGAATGCCGGTGGCGCGCAGGGGTTAGTAGTTGTAGTACGTTCTCGCGCGCCTAGCGCTCCGGGGTGGGCGGATCCCGCCTGCGAGTCTCGCGGAGTCGGCGTAGGAAACACACGATCACCACCAAAGCTACCACTACCACCATCACCACCACCACTACAGCGAGTATTCACGAGTCCCACCGTCAGCAAGAGAAAAGAACCGCACGAGGCTACGAAAACTGGTGAGGGCTGGTGACTCTTCGGTCGTGGGTGAGGACAGATGTCCTCACCGGGTTAACCGACGAATGAACGGATAAGCGAGCGTACTTGCGAACGTGAGAAGTGAGACGCGAAGGGCGAAAAAAGAAAAGTTGGAGGTGTGAATCTCGAGTCCCTATGATTGGGATGAGTGATGTAGTGGAAAGAGAAAAAGAGAGAATGTAGGAAAGGCGATAAGGGTATGTTCAATCCTAGTGTGGAGCTGCTGTCGGGTCAGGAGCTGCTGTCGGGTCAGGAGCCTAGACGCTGCTGACCACAGACGAGCGCTGCAGCTGCCAACGGCTATTTGCACATTTGACCGGAATGAACAGCTGGAATTAAAGACCTACGCAATATTGACACTTTATCGTAACGGTTCAATAGTGCTTGCGTAATTCTAGCCCACGGAAATGAATGCAGAAAACACCGATAATCTCCAGCGCTCGCTAAAGCGCTGTAGGCTATCGCTGGTGGCTGGAGGTTATCGGTTACGATATCGTTCATCACAGCCTCATCCAGACTTTTCCATTCCTGTTTACGCAATAGGAGAAAAATGAACAACACCTAGGCATGCGATCTAGCAATCTAAACTCTAGCTTTTGTGTGTTTGGCTCGAACGACAATCTAACTTGACGTATCATGAGCTCGGATAACATACCCTAAAATATTATACTTGTTTTATTCCTCGACATCGCGATGAGATTGGATCGAAGGGATTTACAATGACAAATGCTTTTGCCATGATAGTCCATCGAAAGAGGTAGCGAAACTCCCGTCGGAACTTTTGATGGAGAGCAGTAGCAGCAGAGCCCGGGATGTCGCAGACACTCGGCTTGCTATATAGTTATCGAGTTGGAGCTATCGTGCCTCGATCGTCCGGCAAACAATTCCCTTTTCACCCGATGGAACACACGATTCTGTAGCGCGCTTGGACGCGAACGCCTCGGTCGATGGAAATCTAACACCCGATTAACACACTGCCCCTGTTTCTCCCTCAACCCTCTGCGCCCACGTCCATTTGTTATGCAACACGACGAATTGTCGTCCGAGCGATGATGCCCACAGTGTGCCATGTGTACACACGCAACAATCACCATTGTCGGGTGATAAGGGGACGACGTGAAAGGAGCCAGGGCAACAATTGTCATGCTCCTGAGGGTCAGACATTGCGAGAATCAGTTATCTCTCTGACACATTAGTTTTACCGTTGGTATTGCTTACAGTAGAGAAGAGCCAAGGCTCGCTGTGTCTATCGCCACATGGTGACTGTATCGGTCTATCACCTATGGTGTGAACGAACAAGGGTGCTCGTCATCTACGTATCAGTTCGGCTTCGACTCGTTGTTCCATCTATAAGTGACTCCATTGTCACATTGCTCACATGCATGCACGTCTGATATAGACGATCCATTGACTTGAAGGCACTTCAGACTCGTTACATCGTAGAGTGAAAAGTGCACTGCCCGTGAAAAAATTCAGCCAGGACTTTGACTAGGCCCCGATTATTTTTCCCTTACTCTGCAGGAGTCCTAACATGGCACCCGACCAGGTCCCTTTGTGGCCGGTAACACTTTGTCGACGAGAGCCTAAAGAGGCTTATGAATCAGGGCCCGACTGGTTGCCTTAACAGAACCCGATCGAAGCCATGAAGCAACCCTATTACTGCCCTATAGTTATTAGCTTTATTAGTGGATACATATCAAGCGAGGTGTTTTGCTATAATGAAAACTATTCTCTTCAAATAAAGGATTATTTATTATTCACCTCAAAATTAGAAAATAAAAAACAAGTTCAGTTTTACAGGTTATATTGTATGCCCTGTAACAACCACTGCCCTGAAGAATCCCGTCTGGGCCCTTTATCATTTTCCTCGCTACGACCTTTTTTGAATAAATTACCGAACCCTGTTATTTTCCTGTCGGGGCCTAGTCCGGTTGTGTTGTGGAAAGCCCTAGTAGGGTATCCATATTCAAACCCTCATGGGCCCCGAATTTTTTTATAGCTGCCCTCCTAATTTCTTTCACGGGCCCTCCTAATTTCTTTGACGGGTGACGGTTACCAGAGATAGCGCTTGCGTCGTTGAAATGCAATTACATTTATTTCTCATTCTTTTACTTCTAGCGTTATCCAAAATATTTTCTATGCAGGTTTAAATCGCGGATATCCAATGCAAATCCTGAAAAACGTTTTATTGATGTCCGTACCCCAAATGTAGCTATACATTTGGGGAATTCGGCAATAAATTCATATTCGCTGCATTTCAACTGGGCCAAGGTCAACATGATAATAATTTGGCTGTCGTATGATGATGAATAGCATTTTCCCAGCTAGAGAAAACACAGAGGTGTTTGCTTTTAGAAAATCAACTAGTTGTACTTGCAGGAGACTTTGACAGGATAGAAGAAATTCCCGAAACAATGACCTTTTTCCTGTATCGTCAGGAATTCCAGCAGATAATTTACACCCATGGCGATGTACCCAAGGCAACGTGTTTGCCAAACATCAAGTCGGTGCTTGTGAAGGAAGGTCGACAATCTGTTTCCTCCAGTAGACCCTGTTTCAACCGCATTTCGAAGGTCCTCCGGATTCCGGTCAATGATTACCATGTCTGCAGTGGGGTGTAATGAACACTGTGAACTCTACTGGTCAAGTGTGCTGAGTATACTAGGTAGATTTGGAAGATATACGAAGCCGGATGGATTTCTTGGGTTGGAGCACCGTTTGTGGATACGCCAATGGTCAAGATACCTAGCGTTGAAACAATATGAAAATATGAAATTTCACGCGCTCTCACTATTAGGATGGAACGTGCCATAGTCACTGGGATATTGGACGAGGCTGACTTTTTGCGGCCCTGGATGAACACTACAGTGTTCTCATATGTTTAAGCTATTCCTTTCTTTCTAGAAGACCGGTTTTAATTGTCAAGAACGGCTATAAAGAACAACGAAGCAAACTCTAGCTGGAGTACTTGAGTGGAGAGGGAGAGGAAAAGTTGCAAGATCTTTCATGGTACAACTAGTAAATGTCTACACGTTCTATCAGGTAATGACAGATAGAAGGGCTTGATTGAGAGTACGTGCAACTTCGCGTGCGTTATAACTGTTTGTTTTCCGCCAGCCGATATATGCGCTGGTACAGGTGCAGCCGTACACGCCGTATTCCTATAACCTCCGTCCCACTCGCGACGGCCCCAGCTGTCGCATAAAAGTTTTAGAGTTCATCGGGCTGGTGTACGCACAGGCGAGCGAGCTTTTTCCGGAGAGTTTCGTGAAAACAAAAACTTTGCGGCATTCCGGCGAACGGCGGGAGGCAAGAAAGGTCAGGTTGTCGAAGGTAGGTCGAGGCGCTACTAGCGTTGAAGGGAAAAGGGAGTAACGACAGATTCGCAGTCCGTTTTTGCGATACCAAAAATAGTGCTAATCCGTTCCTCATGACTCGAAGGTCTTCATTCCAATCAACTTGAATCTACTTTTACATAAACGGAAGAATACCTGTTGAAAAACGTGTTTTGGAAAAAAACGATGTACCAAGGACTCGCCTGCATGTCATCGGGAGCAAGCTCCAAGGACTTGTCATATTTATGCAGAAACACCGAGAGAAGAGGGAACAAAGAACTTCTGAACATGAGCACCACGATCGACGAATAAATATATCATGCCTCGTACAATAGGCGTTTGGCGTATTTGTGGGGTAGTAAAGGATGTTGAACAAACGCGTTATTACCCCTATAGAGACAGTGTATGCAGCTACCGCGATACACAAGTGCAGCCCGTCCCGTATCCCGGTTGGACGCACACCTCGACGATGGGCGATTGTGCGCTATCAAACCTCGCGCCGAATGGTACAGCTACGTCGGCTGGTATATACAGACGGAACACGATGGATTCCCGCGAACGAGGCCCCCGATGCTTTACAGCCGGCTTGCAACAGCTCGAAGCCATTCGTTTCCGGCGATTTATTTCCGGCGGATACTGGCGATGAACGTACTCTCAAGAAACCTTCACCCTCTATCCCTCTATCCGCCCTCGTCGTCTTTCTTTTGCCGTGGCTATCTTGCTGATCTGGTAAAGATCGCTCGGAGATCTCGCAGATGGAATTGCGCGCTGGAATTGTAGCTGGGACAGAACGGAAACGGGTAGATGGTTAAAACGCGGTCAGAAATGACGACACACTTTTGAACTGTGGACTATGTTGTCCACACTTATCGTGTTCATCATCATTGTCCATCGTCCAACAAAACTGACACAACTGGGGCGAAAAAAAATGGAATGTCACCAGGAAAGATGTAGCGCAGAAGCTGATGAGCTGACATGGAAGACAGAAGTAACAGCAACCGACCGAGATGGCTAACGAAGTCGCTCGCGACGAATCGTCCACATTGTGCAATTGGTTTGGCAATGACGTAGAAACTTCCGGACACTCGTTACTGCAGCGTAGTCAAGGCAAGTGTCTCAGTGCAGCTCCGCGCGAAGATGAATTCACTGATGTGGCGCGAGGGTCGACTAGGTTGGGCGGACGGAGAGGATAGGTGGAAAAAAGTTACACCTGAGGAGGAGGATAAGGAGATGGATAGCCTGGATGGAAGAGATGGAGGAAGAAGCCGGCGACGAAAAAAGTGAGTACGAGATGAAAGATTTGATGCGCGATGGGTCGCAGCCACGGAGGAAGATGATGAACGAGAGTAAAAGGGTGCGGAAATATAGATATATAGGATTGCTACAGTGCCTTCATCTGCTCCTGGTTTTCTAGGATTTAGTGATACCAGCACGGAAAGAGAATGCCCTGAATTGTTCGGTCGTTGCGACACACTCCCGGCGAAGAATACACAGTGAGGAGATTTACCGCGACGAAATTTCAACCTCTTTTATAACTAGATAGTCGCGACAAGGCAAAACATAAATTTTTAAGTCCATATACGCGTCTGGCAATGCATTATTATGTATACGCTGCCGTAGTGAGGGATACATATACGCGTGTTTATATGTATATCGGTGGGGGGTGAAAAAGACGAACATGGAGTATCTTCTTGCTCTTCCACTCTCCATCTCACTCCCGGAAGTTACTCTCATGGTTTCCAGCTCCTGTTCCTGCAGATAGATGGCCACTATAGCCATTGGAGCTAAGAGTACTTCCGAAACCCCAAACAGACCGTGCCGTGATGGCCCTGTGTGTGAGAGGATAACGGCTGAACAAGAGACATCAACGAGGAAAGCGTGGGAGAAAGAGACAGAGAGGAAGAGAGAAACGAGGGAAATGAGGAGAGCGAATGGAATTTAGCGAGGGAACTGGCCCCGGGACACCTGGGGCAGAGAGAGAGAGAGAGAGAGAGAGAGAGACCAAACTACTCTGGCAGGGTTTGAGAGTGTGCGGAGGGTTTCGTGTGGCCGTGTCCGATGGTCGTGCAACTTTACCATCTCCTGGGGTGGCGGAATACAGAGAGGGAGTTGAAAGCCAGGTTGGAGCGTGGCGAACATCGTCACTTCGAGGGCTGGAAGTGGAGAGAAAAAGACAGAACCAGAGAGAGAGAGAGAGTGAGAGAGAGAGAGCGCAAGCTTCGACCCTTTACAGCCCTGCCCGTACAGTCTCGTACACGAGAGAATGATAATAATCGTGCAACGTTTTTGTCGACAATGCATATATATATATATATATATATATCTATATATATATCTATATATATGTATACAACCTCTTAACGTTTCAATGTATTCAAATGTGCCTCTTTGAAAATTGAAGCTGTATAAACAAAGAAAATGAATAAGAGGAAGAAGGAAAAGTTGATGAATAATAAAAGCATGGAGGTGATGGAGATGTTGAAATTAAAGACGTTGAAGATGAAAATTACAAAGATAAAGATACTGAAAATGACGATGCCAAGGGAGTCGAAAATGATTGAGATAAAGATACTGAAAATGACGATGACAAGGGAGATGAAAATGATTGAGATAAAGATACTGAAAATGACGATGACAAGGGAAATGAAAATGATTGAGATAAAGATAATGGAAATGTCGATGATCATGAAGGTGCAAATTATAAGGATAACAACGATAATGAAAATGAAAATATCAAAGATGAAGATGATAAAGATGTTGATGATAACGAAGGTGAAAATTATGAGAATGACAATGATTAAGAAGATGAAAGATACAAAGATAAATATGATGAAGATGACGATGATAACGAGGGTCAAAATAATGAAGATGATGATAGTGAAGACGAAAACGATGAAGACAGAGATACCGAAGATGAAGATGATAACGAGGGTGAAAATAATGCAGATGACGATGACAGTGCAGATCAAAACGATGAAGAAACGATAATGAAAAAGATGTTGATAACGAAGGTGAAAATTATGAAGATGATGATAATGAAGGTGAAAGTTATGAAGATAATGATGATCATAAAGGTGAAAATTATGACGACAACGTTGCGATAATGATTGAAAAAATAAATTCAATCACCGATCATTTGAAATTTTTATTTTTATTCATTCGAATGACGTGTAATTTTGAAAGTTCAACTAATTTTATCTCCACACCATTTTTTTCACGTAATTGTATCATCTATCTTCAATTAATAATAAATCGTTCGAGAATATTTTCTGTTTCCTTTCAACTCCGAATCGGACGGCTGATACAGTATTTGCAAAGCGAAGTTGTCCACGTTATTTGCACCAAAAACGTTTCAAGCGATAATGCTATTGATGCTTTCGAAGGGACCGAGATTATTTATTATATATGCACATTCGTTAACTTTGTACACTGATTGAATCAATATATTTCGATTCCACGCCGGCGATGATTTATACGATAGCGAATCGTCAATATTCCGGGAACTCGCGAAGCATTATTAATATGAAAAACAAGAATGCATATGCATGAATTCAATGCATCGTACATTTCGTAAAATATGGATGTAGAAGGGCTCGTAGTAAAAACAATCGCATAATTGCGCTCCCCAGTCCTTCGTACTTTGTTACTACGATGACTTCACTCCAAAAACAATATCGTGCGTACGGAGATTATTACACAGAGCGTAAAGCACACGCGATAAGTGCCTGCTTCCAATTTCTTTACTCTCCGAAGGTCTCCAAGTTTACGAGGAGGGATGTGCATACTTGGAGGCAAAACTCGGCGACAAGAGCAAGCTCTCGAATATATCAATGTCGGTGTGCGCGCGCGTAAGCTTAAGGCAGACTACCAGTTTAGAGACTTGAAAAAGTCCAATTTTGACCATTTTTATGGATACCCAAGTGATAGAATGAAAATTCCATTTAGAGGCAATTATTCTAAATATCTTCAAGTATCTTTACAAAGTTTTTAACAACCTTTTATAGCAAAATGGTAGCGCTGACGCTGGACGAATCACCTTTGTCTGATAGTGTTCAACGGCCGACAAGAGTTCTCCAATTTTTCAACTGAAACGAAAATTCAAAATTATTCGAGTTGTATGTAAGATTCGCTTCCGAAGTACGTACGAAAATCGAAAAATATCGATATTTAACCATATAGTACAAGCTTGGAAGAAAATAGTTTGTGGTGTAACAAGAATCGACGGAAATAATTTTTTCGGTCGAATTTTTAAACGCGTGAAAAATCCCAGGCGTACTTCAATGTAAGATGTTCTTATACGGTTAAAAAAATGAAATCTATCAAGCATTGGGGATTTGTTGTTGCTGGCAGGAGGTTATCAGATAAAAGTGACTGTCTTTATCCAGCTTCAGCGCATTTTCCTATAAAACCTTGTGAAACAAATTGAAAAGATACTTTAAAGTATGCAGAATAAACGCCAATAAACGGAATTTTCATTGTACCAATGGGGGTCCATAACAAATTGTTGAAAGTCACCTTTCTCCGGGCTCTAGGATAGCTTAGTGCCTCCCTCTAGTAGTCTCCCTCAATATGATTCAAAGGAGGGTTTTTTTCTCACCTTTAGGTGAGAAAAAAAATTGCTGATTTTCATGATTTTCTTTTAAGGAAAGAATTCTTCTAGATTTTTGGGACCTAGGGTTTATTTTATTACTACTTTTGGCTCGTACATGGTATTTATTTTTTGTTGTGAATCAATTTTCAAGAGTGGCTGAGGTATGGCACGTTCTTCTAAGCTGCATTTCCAAAACTGGCGTGACGTATAGCTGAAAAAACTAATCGACTGATTTTGACTAAATTTTGTATATATTTTTCTAATGTAAATGTCTGAAACCTAGCCCTAAATGTTTTCGAAAAAAATTTCAAAAACTTATTTCTTTGTTGCAAATTGTTGCAAAAGAAAATTCAATCTTTTTGTTTCAAAACGTACCATTTCATCGATTTTCAACATTTCTCACTTTTTCTTGGTTCATATTCTGCATATGAGTATTAATGAAACAAAAATATCGTTAGTTTTTTTCAGGTGAATCCCGCTGATGCTACATGTCACGCCGTCTGACAACATCCGCTGCAACCTGTTGAGAAGATCATGCCAGACCTCCGCCAGTTTTAAAGATTAATTTTAAAAAACCTATACCATGTAAAAGCCAAAAACATACCCTAAGTCCCGAAAATAGTGAAGAAATCTTTCCTAGAAAACAATCATGAAAATCAGCAAATTTTTCCTCGCCCAAAGGTATCTTCCACCTTAAGACGAACGATAGAACTCTGATGGAAATCGAGGAAACGCTATCGCGAGCTTTTTTCTCACGAGTTGGGTGAAACTTTCTTACGATAAACGAGTAAACGGTCTACTTATTTATCATCACAATAACAGTAGGGAGTGCGGAAAAAATAAACCACCCAGGCTAAGGGCGAGAAATATAGGTACTAAAAAATGCTTCTTCTCGGATACAAAGAAGAAAAATTATGCGAAGCGAAATAGAATGTTTTCTACAGGGCGGAAAATATTTACAACCTACCCAAAATCAGCATCGCTGCATAGAGCAATTCCAAATAGTTCCAACGCAATTCCAAAAGTAATATCAAGCTAAAGAAAAGAGTTTTCTCCTTTCGAGGTACATCATGAGAACTTAACGGGCCTGCTCAGGGTCTTTGCAGGGCAGGCGGCAAGAGAGCAAACATGGGCGCCTGTAACCATCCTTGAATAACCAAATTTTCGGCTACGTAAGAAAAAAAAATTCAGCACATAAATATGCGGAATGCATATAATTGACTGTTAAGAAATGTTATTAATCTTTTTACATTGTTTACATCGCGAATAAGTTATTAACCAAGTTGAAATGTGGCAAACCCGCAATTTAGTTCTCAGTAACTGGTATCACAGACTGTGAGCTCAGATACGAACGCCACATCGTGAGCGCGTAGCTGTCAAACATCCTTCGCGAATTCCCTTTTTTTTTTGTTCGGAAAAAATGAAAAGATGGAAGGGAAAAATGCAAACCGGAAAACAGTACAATCGACGGTTGGAGCAAGAACAGCCTGGAAATCGGCGGAAAAAAGTAGTTGAGCCGGGAAATCAATGCGCAGTTGAGGGACGACGCGTTATTGATTTGAAGGTTATATCGAAACACATGCACTGCAGCTTTTGTAAAGAATGATTCAAAACATTTAAATACACACTATGAAACCACGGTAAGAAATTTATAACAAGGAAGCAATAGTATGTGCGTTTCAAATTTTGGCGCCTATTCAAAACGGCTGATTTGACAGCAGCGTTGCCACGTGCCGTAGGGCGCTTCATCTTTTTACGCGAATCCGCTGAAATTTCCTGTTTTATTTCACGAATATCTCGATAACGAGACAGACAAAACGCTCCACTCATCGTTGAAATTATTTTTAAAAATTTCGAGAATTTCTTCTGCGGATTTCCATTCAATTCTTACTATTTGAATCTCTCCGATTATTATTCCGAAATCGGATAATCGCGTCATCCTATTTTTCCCAAGTGCTACCCCTTTTTAACCTCATTCTATTGCGCTAGGCGTAGGCTGAAGAGGGAAACGCCAATCTAACGCAAACAAGGGGACGCCCTAGTCCCCTCAGGACATGACATATAAGAGCCTAACTTGAATAACTAATTACTCAACAATCACGTAGACGAAGTACTTGAAATTTTACACGGTGTCGTAACACCTGTTCGCAAATATCCTCAATACATTTTAGCAAACTCTTACTGCTTCCCGATATCTGAGCAACCTGCTTAAATTTCTCGTAGCCATTTGTCTCCCAATGAACGGTAATACAAAATTCACGTCCCGTATCCCCGGTGGAATAAATGGTAGGGCTGGATCCGTCGACAATTATTGGCCGTTCGGGTATCGATTCGCGTTGGCGATAAAGAGGCGACGAGTATGCTTGGGGCAGAGGGGGGCGGGTGGGGGTAGCGATCGTATCCTTTGGCCTTATTCCCCTTTCACTCAATTATTTTTACAGGATCCCAAGTGTACCAGAAGAGGCTTTCAGCAGTCCGGAAAGCGTTTGAACGGTTTATCGGCCACGGGAGAGGTCCCTGAGAGTGGTATGTTACGGGCGGGGGATTTGAGGGGGTAAGGTAGAAAGAAAAGTAGCGGAACGCCGACGATGCGAAGGTCTCTCAAGTGGATTCTAGGTTATGTGAACTTCCTGCAGCATACATACACACACACAGAGCCACGAACTGTACCATCAGTTTTTCGAAAAAAAATCAGCATTGGAGAACGATACAGAAACACCGCGTGTAAAAAAAACCTTCACTTCGTTTTCGCTTGTTTATAGGGAAACGAAAATTTGGTACAGTGATGGATATGGCGAGTTGAGGGACAACATTCAAGAGACTGCTTCGACCGGAAATGAATGTTGCCTTGAAAAAATATTTGGTTCGTGGAAAATATACATGGAGAGAGAAAAGTCCATGGGTATTTGAAATAAACGTCTACGGCAAAGAAAGTAAAACTAATTGCGATAACATTAGGTATAATAAAACAGGCAAAATAACTTTAGTTGCTGGTAAAAGTAATGTGGTAATATTGTATGTAAAACTATATTGCTATTAAGGCGGCAGCCTGAATTAGAGGGTCCAAAAAAGCGTTTTTTCGGAACCTTTTTTAGAAGAAAAAAAAACAAGTGAAGTGAGTAAACATTTAGGTGTCTTTTCATGTATATTAGAAATGTATAAAACAAATATTTTAGCATGAAACAACCTTGCCACTGCAGTCCTCAATCAGCGGGAAAGATGCAGCTCGTAATTGTTGACTGAAACAAAAAAACCAATAAAATGTTCTATTCTCATATATTTTTCTTCTGGGTGGATTAAGAAAAAGCTGAAAAAATCGTAAAATTGTATCTTTTTACAGGTTTGGAAAAAAAAGTGTTAAACAAAACACTTTAACGTGCTATAAAGATTGTATAAAAAGATTTTTTCAACGACTTTCTTAATTCACTTAGAAGAGATTTTCACACCGAAGAAAATAAACTTTGGTTTGATTCAATAGGTCGTTTATTTTTTTTGGTATCACGCACGCCAATTTGAAAACATCGTGAAAATGTAAAATGGAGAAAACGCGCTTCAAAGTTTTGAATAGGAGAAAATATCAATATCGAATATGAATCGCTTCTCGGCTTTCGACCTTGTATCTTCGAAAATATTTACAATTGGCCTCTATAACGTTGTAAATATATTCTTGGATAGTATATCTATCGATTTAAGCAAAAAAAAAAAAAAAAACGATTGTTCAGACATTCCAATTCATTCCGGCATTAAGGTAGTACACATCTGTGACGGCCTTAAAAAAGGGCGTTTTTTAAACTTTTTTCGCTAGATTATTTACCAGTGATTTGGGAAAAAAGTATGTTATTGAGTATACATTAAACTAATTTCCAGTAAATTATTATTTAAACAAAATTGATATTGGCAACGTTATTGAAGTATAATAGAGTCTTTGTATAAAAAATGTCGTACAGCGGCGCGATCAATAACTTGACAATGAGTAGTCTAAAAAATAACCATAAAAAGGGTTTATAATCTATATTTTGCGGAAAAAAAATTCCAATATAGCAGGAGTTCAAAAAAAGTGTAATTTTGGCGACATTTTTACTTATATTTGGGGACTTGAAAAATAAAAAAATTGAACACAAAAACGATAGCGTACAACGATAGCTGCGGTAATTGAGGGCATTTTTATTCTTCTAAATTGAAAGTCGGACAATTATAGCTAGACTTATGATTGCGGTCAAGTCGAGCAAAGTCGAGAAAAACGCTATTGCAAGTTATAGTATACGTAAATCGTTGCCCTGCTCTCACTAAATCGTCTGTAACTTGGTCAGTTTGCAATATTGTAACTTAGCATTGGTTCACGCCTTAAATATGTATCTTTGAGATAGTGCAAAAAAATCCATTTTTTACTCGTCACAGTGGTGACCTGCCTTAAGGGGTCTGCGAAAGCTTGAAATATAAAGAATACGATTGTTGTTGCATGGTTTTATAGCCTAGGATCTTAACTTTAAACTTGCAACAAAGATTCAGTAAAATTCGATTGAGTTGTGGCGCTGGGGCGGGCCACCCTGCTGTGATTTACCTTTTTTCGTTTAGTTTTTTCTCGAAATTATGTTTTATGAAACAGTGTAGATCGTATCTGAAAGTCTATTCATCCCATTGACTCCAAGTTCGGACGACGGAGTACAGCTTAAAACATTTTCTATCGTATTGCCAAATGATTTTTTTTATATGTTCATTCATTGTTCAATAACAAATTATTACCGTTGTTTTTCAGTCTAAAATCGAATTTTTTTTTCTACATCTCGCCAAAATTGTGGTTTCCAAAATTTCAGATGAGTATCCGGTCATACGGAAGTTTATTGTAATACTAAAAGTACATTTTTTTTAGTTTTATACTTCAGACGACCCTGGTTACCAAATCCATGTGTTCGGATTGGCCATGCAGCATCGGCGGCACTTTGTTTATATAATAGTAACTTAATTGCTCATCAATATTTTCCAATAAAAAAGTCCTTAAACTTGGCCAGACTATACATCAATTGTGTGTAAAATCCCGACCTCGTATTCCCAATACTCTCACCAGAAGAACATTTTAAAATCCTCCCGTTCTTTGGGCCCCCATCTTATGCAGACAATAATACCATAAGGTTACAAATACATTATTTTATCACCAGTAAAAGTATCCCAGTCCTATATTACCATATACTTCACCATATTACCCGTTACTCCGTCTGTTCAAAACTAACCATAGTAATATCGTCAATCCATAGTTTAGTGATACGATGATTATCATCTCGTCGTATCAGCCACACTATGATTGCTCTGGCAAAAGACTAGAGATAATTTTACCATGCTATCTTTCACCACGGATGTCCATAGTAATACCGCCGACTATTCTCACACAATACCATTCCCAACCAACAAAATTCCCTTGACGACGAAGGTTATTTCGCTAATGTCTATCAAATGAGGCCTCAGATAAATTCACGAAGATGCTCCACTCCACTATTATTTTCGCTAGAAACACCATTGTAGCTGAACAAAAAGTAGTTTTTCATTTTGTATATATTCGATTATGTCGTCCGGATGTTTTCCATATCTATCCTCCCCCCTCTCTCTTACGCTGCCATTATTTTATTTATGCTCAGTCTCCCACTCGCCCTCTCATCTTTTTTTTCCGTTTCGTGACCCTTTCGCCGGTATGCGTCACCATAAAAGAGAGTGCTCGTAACCCCGACGTACTACAATATGTAATACGATACACGATGGTGCCTCTCACTCTATCAAGTGCCTTATTATGTACACACATACAAACATACTTGCGCCAAAAGAGATGGCGCTATTCACGTTATGAATTTTTCTTCTCTTTTTCGTACGAAATTAGCATAAAACAGGCTGGCGTGCGATCCATCGTGAATTAACAACAAAAAAAAGGCAATGTCGCGCGTGTCGTGCGCAAGGGAAGGCTCCACCGCACAGCACGACAAGGTACAACGAACCTCGTGTACCCTATCGCGTGATTATTAGTTCATTATACCGTAAGAGCTCGAGCGCAGACTTTAACATATAAATTGTGGCGAGTATCAGCCCTAGTATCGCATTCGCCTCGTACAGTCTTGAAGAAAGCAGTTCGAGAAGTTTTTAATGATATTCCAATACTTGAAAGGATAGCCGGTAGGCCAAGCACTGGCTTGCGCCCCGGCGACCGAGTTTGAGCTGAAATTCAGCGGATTTGTAACCGTCTGTACAAGTTTCGCTCAGTTCCCCTGTGCCCTCTTGCAGAAGCGAAGAAGGATCGCAGCAGCCAGCAAGGGTGTGCAAAGCAGCTTACATTATATGTGAAAAATGAAGGATTTCATCGATCGAGTAATCGAATAAATAATTGAATAGAACCTTCGAAAAAAGCTGCATAAAGGTTTCGAACACAACTGCGGCATCGGAGACTCGATAAATTTGGGGGAAATAATCGGAATGGAAACACGACCCACAACGAGAAAATTCATCGTCCAAAGTTTTTACTTTTTCGTTCGGTAACAATGAACAATGGGTTAAGTTCAACGGCGAGACGTGGAAAAATTATTTCGCCATTCGTCCTGTCAAAAACGCGTTCCCACTCTCGAGAAGCGTCGTCACAAATATTATTGGACACGGACGCGGGCAAGGACAGCGTATCAGGAACTTGCAGAGATGAAAGTTCACCGAGATGGTTCGAGAAACCATGGTGAAAAATTTCTCGGCAATGGTAGGAAAACTGAAGGGATGAGAGAGACTGGTTAATTGGAAACAGGAGCTAGAAGGTTAAGAACCCGGGAAAACATAACGAGGGGCCTAGATTGATGGGGGACTCGTTTTATCGAGTAAAAGCAGGGAGTCTCGAGAATATGCTATGGCATGAGTCTACCTTCTACTGCTGTATACATTTGTCACATATATATGCATACAGGGTGGAGGAGAACTTTTTCCTACACTCTCTGTAGAACCACCAACTTTTAAGTCTGACGAGTCATTACCTTCACCTTTGCGCGTTAATTAATAATTAAAAATGTAGCGGCGCCTTCGCGAAATAGCGGAGAAGTAAAAGTTAACCAGATTTTACGTCAGACAATCTCACGTTTGACAAGCAAGATACGGTTTTCAAGACGGGATACCACTGTGACGGGTAAAAAAATCGATTTTTTTGCATTTTCTTGATGTATACATATTCCAGAATATGTGAAAAATTTGTTTGAGTTAAAATATTGAAAATTGACCAACTTGCAGACGATTTAATGACTTTCAATCGCGTTTTTCTCGACCGGGCCGGGATCATAATTCTAGCTATGAGAGTCCGATTTTCAACTTAAAAAATCCAAAACTCCCGTAATTGCTGTAGCCATCGTTGCACGTGGCTATTTTTCCCAATTTATTCTTTTTTTAAGCTGCAATATATACGCAAAAATTTCGCCAAAATGACACTTTTTTGAACATCTACCATGTTGTGAATTTTTTTTTCTAAGAACGTCTTCGTACATCGAAAAACTACATTATAACACGTTTTCATTGGTTTTTTTCCAGATTAACCATTCTAAAGTTATCGATCTGGCCGTTGGACCGCATTTTTTATGAAGAGGCTCTACTATACCTCAAAAAAGTTGTTCTTTTCTTGTAATAAAAATGTATACGAAACTAGTTCAAGGTATTCTAAATGTCACACCTTTTTCCAAATCCCAACTAAATTATCTTGAATGAAAAAAAATGGTGCCCCCCTTAAGTTCCGAAGAAATCAGAATTTGTTTTCGATAATTTTGACTGAGTGAAAGGCCTTCAACTGTGAGAATGGTCTTAAAATGTAGCAGATATAGAATCTTTCTCAAAAAAGGCACGCATGTATTCATCCCAAAGTTGTTCTATCGTCACGATAGTGCCAAATTTTACTCAAGTGTCATACTTTCCTATTTTTCATTGAATTCGATTGATTCTCCTGACGTTCTCATCCTTCGCCTATCATTATCGCATTGATCCTTTATCATCAAGGGCGTATTTTAATTCCCCAGAGGGACGGTAAAGTCAAAGTTTAGTCCCGAATAGAGGGGAGCTGGTAAAGTATCCCGAGGGATGAACGTTAGGATGTATAGTGATACGGCGACCATTATCCGGATTCTTGGCGTGTCTCTGAACTTTTAAGCTTCTAGCCTTGATATAACGTCGCGCGCGGGGGACGGGGTAAAGAACGAGCGGAAAACAGCCGGAGGGTTGCGTAAGGGGGAGAGAAAAAAAATTAAGTGCTAGCCCGTGAAGGAATAAGATCAAGTGAGAATAAAAAAGGGACCCGGGGAAAAAGACGACGTAGACGACGACGGAGCTCGCGCTCAACGGTAATTCGATTTTTACTGCTCGAGAAAAGACCAGAAGCGCCCTTCCATAACGGTGGAGGGGGGCTTTGGCAACCCCTTAAGTACATGCGGACACATACGATATGCGTATGTATATGCGCATACAGAACCGCCGTTTCATTGCGGAGGCGAGCATCCATAGGGAATTTTTCGAGCCATGTTTCATCCACTGCTCCAAGCACATATGAGGTTTACCGTTGGTACTTCATAGTGTCCATTTCACAAGTATATTAAAAATCCTCAAAACGATTGCACAATCAACATACTCAGATAATGCGTCACGTGCCGTATGAAGCTTCTCCTCCGTCAAGATCAATGCATTGAAGACTTCTGTCCCTTTTTGATGATCATGATTACAAAGCCAGCCTAGAGGACTTCTTTACAGATGAATTGAAAGACGCGAGGTCTGGGTCTGCAGCATACGAACACATTTTCATCCTCTCTTTGTTATCTCCTTGACTTGTCTAGTCACTATCTTCGATGAACTAAGATTCAAGTAGCTATTAGGTCGAGGAGTAACAAGACGCCAAGTTGAATGCATGAGCGCAGAAAAAGACTGAAGTAATGAGAACTTTCTACCAGTCTTGGCATTAAAGATCCTCGTACACGAATCATACCAGGTTCATCAATGTAATACAGAGCAGGTATCCTGTGTACAAAGGATCGAGACTTTCGGTACTACTGTCTCTGTTTCGCCTTTACAGCCATGCTATTAACAAGTAACAACGTCTAAAGTAGCAGCACGTAGATGGAGAGCGGACGAGGTAAACTTCCTCGCAAACTATTAGAAAGCATAAAAGGGTTGACAAAGAAAGTTAAGAAGGAACACCAAGAGGGAGGAAGCGAGGAGATGGCGCTCTCATCTGAATTCTTTTTTATTTTCCCAATGTTCCTCCGCATAGCCTTTAGGTCTCGCTTTTACCTCATGTCTATTCTTTCCCTTGCCCAATTTTCCCTTCACCGCGTTTTGAACTGAACTAACGGTACTTCGTTTGCTGCCCGTTAGAGGCAAAGTCTCAATGCTGATCCTCTTACCACTCCGTATTCGCACAATCCCCTTGGCGCGGCAGTTCCTCAGGACTGCCTTGTGGTACTTTGTGTCACGACATCTCGCATGTACCTGTACACCGATCATATTCCCCATGCACCAACATCATTGGTGCCTGCATGTACCAGGATTGGCACTTTTTGCCGCGGTGAATAATTAGGGAGCACGAGGAAAATCATCGATCGAATGAAAGCGTGAAGTGTGGAAGAGAGGAAGCAAAGAAAATCCCAATTTCCCGTTGTTGGTGTATGAAAAGGCAGCGAGGTTCCAGGATGCAACTGAAGAGCAATCGAGCCAGAGAGAAAGAGGAAGAACACCACTGCTTAGCTACCCCTCGCTCGCTCTAACAGAAGGGTGGTTTTGTTAGTCGTTTGATACAGGATCTCCGCAGCTATCCCCTGTCTCCTCCGCACTCTACTGCATCTAAGGTACCATCAACTTGTTCCGTGTAATATGCGCTCCTCTAGCACGTAAGCATGTCCTTGCTCTATACGGTGTACGAGTTCACATAGGTCATGTACTTGATATGAAAACACATACAAACGATAACTTCATATACGTTCGTTCCTTT
Source organism: Ophion costatus (assembly GCA_951751655.1). Classification (NCBI taxonomy): domain Eukaryota; kingdom Metazoa; phylum Arthropoda; class Insecta; order Hymenoptera; family Ichneumonidae; genus Ophion; species Ophion costatus. Next base: position 31,000,499 of record OX632364.1, on the reverse strand, counting down.
TAACCTGGCAATTCACCACACGTAGGTCCTTTCTCACTCCCTCTCGATCTCTCCCTCTCTGCAGTCTATTCCTCTATGCTTACTCGAGAACCCAACACCCGCGCTTCGGGTTACAGAAGTGCGTGGATATAACTCATACTCTTGTATCACTGTGTTGTATCGAAACTCGAGACCTCGCGTTATCTGATAAAAGTTGCGAAATACGAACACCGTCATCTTCCCTTCGTCATTATCGGGACACTTCTGACGCAAGATGTTGCGCGATCAAGGTGGAGGAAGAGTTGCGCCATTTTTTTCGATTCCCAATGTTTTTTGGTAGGCCTCCTTTGGACTTTTACGATTCCATCAGGTTCACTTTGCGTGGCATTACTCTTGGATGTGTTCAGGGGTGTCTTCCACTTTTTTGGTCAGCTCCGAGTACACCTGTAGAGAGGTGCGTCCATCACACCGCGCACTGTTTGTAATTAATCCTATGCGTTAGTGCAGCGTGAGATGCAGACTAGGAGAGGGATGACTGGAGGTAACGCCGGGTAGGACTGATCTTCCGGTTCACGCTCATCCACCACCATGGAAAACACTGATTACACTCACAGTGCCTTTTGAATGTGGCTCCAGCAGAGATATTTCACATTTACTCCCGGCAGAACTACGCTTTCCTCGAGATTTCATCCGTGTTGGGGGTGCATGCTGAACATCGAGGCCGAAGAGAAATGAGGCAGCGAAGGAGAGAGCCCGAGAGACACCAGAATGTAAATGAGAAAAAATGTCGAGAGTTTCGTCCTTCCGGGGCTCGTGCAATTCACACGAAAAATGCATCGCCTCGCCGTGCAGAATTTTCGATCGATTTTTTTTCACTAATCAAAGACCATTCGGGGCTTCATAGATCGGGCAATGACGGAAATGAGGGAAGGTCTACAGAATCGTGAGTTCATTGTTCCAGGCTTCTCAGCTTGTTGTCCAGGGGGGGACGGGGGATGAGACTAAAAATATCGGCGAAAAATTTACTTCCACTTCTCGTTCAACCCCCGAGCTGGAAGGGGCTACAAAGAGGGCTATAGGGTTTTTTTTCGCTCGATCTTAAATATTCAGCTCACGCTCGAGCCATACTTCATACGATGTATATACGTCCACTATCGTAGGTGGTATAACCTGACGCGATCGCAGGATTCAACCCTACGGCTTCTTCCCTCGCGACTCTTGGGGGTGGTGTTTTCGTGGTGTGTGTTCGCCGTGCGCGTTATCGGGCCTGGATAAAGCGGACAGTACAGATATACGTATTTGTATGTACGGTCCCGTGCGTGAAACGGTTCATCATACTTCTCTCGGGTCATACACGCCAGACACCATCTACCCTTTATTATTACGCCGACATGTCCCAGGGCAGCCCCGAGACGCCGGCCGACACGTGATCTCCCAATTTTGGAAGGGGAGCTTATTTATGATCGGCAATATATAATAAATATTAGCGGTATAATGTGAAAGATTGCGATCAGCTTACCACTGCTTTGCGAGGAAAATCTTTTGTACGATCGATATTTTCTTGCGCGGTGTTTCGTGTCCACCAAAGCGACCCGACTATCCAGCAAGGCCTCTTCTGATTTTCCAGATCAAAGAGCTCGCCGAGAGAATTGCCCCGCGCGTGGAATTACTTCCGCAACAAATCTGACGTCCTCGAGTAGTGGCTGGATGTTTGTTTTTTTTATTTTTTCGAGGCAAACATCGCGCCCATCGATTGATTTTTCGAAGCCACACAACCCTTTGTGATCTTTAAGCGGAAAAATCTGACTCGACAACCTCGATTAGGCTTGGGTCTTGGCTTCGAGAACTCGCGCAAGGCGCTCCCTGGACGGAGAGAGTCGCGAAAAGCTTATTTCGTGTTTCGTCGGGTTGAGAAGTCTCCCTCCGGTGAAAGAGGAGGAATTGTTTGAGGGTAGCGGCTCGGTACACAAGGGACAAAGGGTTTCCACTTGTGAGACCCGTGACTCCTTTCAACGATGGCCGGTTAACCATCGCCCTGACTCTAAACCGTGGCACGAGAGAAAGAGAGACCGAAAGTTTTTCAGTCAGCTCTCGCTGTTGAGGGAAATAATAACTTGAACAGAGCGACGCGCCCCGAATACCCGTAATTGGACGAACCCGCTCTTTTCCAATCGTTTTTTTTTCTCGGCTTTTTCTATTCCTTCTTCGCCCGAAAGAAATGACGAATTATTAAAACTTAGTTTTTTCTTAATTCTCAAGTTAAATTGAAAACCTTTCTCGACGAGAGAGCACCCCATTGGAGTCCATCTTGGTGGGATCACCGATTCGATTTATATGGAGAAATTTGCCGTTTTTATTAATTCTGCGTAATATTATTGGCTTTTTTTTTATATGCCGAATTTGGTCTAAATCCGGGAATATTTAATTCCTCAGTAAATGTTTTCGAGAGAATTAAGAGGATCGGGTTTTACGGAAAGAATTGAAATTTTTCGTTGCAAATTTATATAGCTCGTCTTGAAAAGTAAGTAGAAGTTATTTGGAGTAATGCTTCATCAGTTTTTTTAATACGTAGAACGTCGCTGTGAAATTCACGTGCCTGGTACTGTTTTCGAGAAAATATTTCGAAAACGTTATAAGACGCTATTGTACGGGTTGTTGTTGTTGGTCTAGTAATCGCTACATGAACCTTCCACTAATCGTCACATGCGTTCGAACTGCTTCAACTAATAATGCAAATGTCCTTACGCCTTTGTTGACTCGATTGTGTCTGCATATAGGACTGCAGAAGTATTTTTGGTCACTCCGTCACAAACTTTTTGCTTTTTATCAAAATATTTGACAGACAGTTCGACATAAACTTCTTTTACATACAACTCTATTAATTAAACAAATAAAAGTAATTATAGCTATAACGTCAGAATTAAAATTTTTATTCGTTTTCAATAATTGTAAACAACTATTTTACCATAAAATAAGTTTCAATGTATTTTCGATCGAGTACTGTTCACCTGTAGTCGAAACGTACAGGGTTATCGACGTGGTCGGGACCCAATAATGGACAACGTTTATTTATATGTATATCTTTTTAATGTCGCAAATGTGTGTGTAACGACTAATTACCGACCCAATATTGCTTTTCTGAATTTCTATAAATTAATATTTGACGCATATTGTTTTTCCCCATCCTTGTCCCAGTAATCGACAGCTGTAGCGATTAATCGACAGTGTGTTTACATCGTTGAACAGGTAATGGTCATATATAAAAAATCTCGTTGAAATTAGCACGAAACTATAACTTTCTATGCTGAATGCACCACTAGGAGGCTTATTCATAACTTGACGACAAACTGACCTCAAGTCTCCAGGATTTCTAAAATCACCCGGAATGTGACACGGATCATTAACCTCCAAATAAAGGCGTAGTCAAGAATATATCTGACTCGATATATTCTTGACTACGTCTACTTACGAGTGTGACAATGCAATACAACATAGTTAATACCTCTTGGACGCTAATATATCACAGTTCTTCACGAACAACTGATACTTATCTCAAAATACTGATTTAACGTGTAAACATGACGATCGCCGAGACGACCACCTAATAAAATATTGTCCGTTCGTACATTTGTATTTTTAGGAAAAATTCAGGTGGTAGGATTAGCGGACGATGCTGGAACGCTATCTTCGAAAATATTATCGATAACAACAGGAACAATAATATTATTATCACCATGGTTCCCGGGAGTCGGATTGTCCGAACTCTTGTTCGTGTACACTTCTCGTTCTTTTGTTTCCACTACTGGGCTCTTGGGTGTACACGCGATAACGCCAGTCTTTTCATGCATGCACTGTATTTCGGACGACAGACACATACACACGTACATTGACGACGATGAGTGGCATTCTCACAGATGCAAGCCTCGTCGGATGGGTCACCGAGAGGGCTTCTATCCTTGGGAGGATTTCAGACGATTTACCCGGAGACAAGGAACACGTACCTATAGCATGAAGTTCCAAATGTAAAGGCCTCTTTGTCTCATCTATAGTTGGGCGTTAAAGGGAGTTGAACGAGGTCAGCCGTTTTCGCTCAACGATTCACCCGGTCATAGCTGCAACGCCCGAGCTCTTCAGATTTTCCATTTCACTCTCGGATCTTCTGTCTCTCGCGTTCTCACGCCTTTCTGCCATGTAAGTTACTGCAGGCACACCTCACGAATTTAACATTGCAGCTGGCGCACTCATTCTGCCATTTCTCGTCTGTGTTCCAATCCTCACTGTTTCCAATTTTCCAACTCAGTTTCACTCCCCCGACCGCGTTCGTTTTCTCCTCCTGCTCTTTCCCTCCACCACTCGTGTTCGCAGCCTCCATTCAGCTCCTTGATTAATCTGTTTCATTACCCAACCAGCGCGCTCCCGATACAATCAGCAAAACCCAGTAGCTTTTTGCTATTAGCATTTAGGGTTTCGCGAGCATATGGAGCAGGCTAGCCTGCCTACGTGTGGTGTACAACATCTTCAATTACAGTCCAGCCTCGGCGCAATTCAACCCTACATACCGTATCACTTGGTTACACGAAAATGTTATCAATCAATGAGGCTTTTTAATGATCTTGCACATACGCGGGTCCAGAATTTAACGGGCTACATCCACCTAGTTGGGTCGAAAAAGTGCATTATCCAAAAATGTTTATTCGATAGTACCACCTTTCAGCTGTATTCCTTAAAAAATCGTTGAAATGGTCCTTAAATTGAATGAGCTACATGAGCTTTCTAACAATCGGCCGGGCAGGCGGTAGCAGCACCACACTTTTAACTTTAAACGCGATTTTCTCAAAATACTACTTCCAAATTCGGTGGACATGATATCTCGAGAAGCACTTGATGGATTGTTTGCAAATTTACAGGAGGTAAGATGAAAACATTTAAAGGTCGTTGACGATCGCACTTTTTTTCAAATCGATCTTTATTTTATAATAGTTACGTAAAAATGACAACTTTTTTCATACATTTTGTATGCTCGAGATTCAATTCATCGCCACGTTGTTAAAAAAAAAAAAAACCATTATAAAAAGTGGCCATCGTCAACGAATGATATTTATTGTTAACTTGAATAACCCGTTTGGTTTTTAGATTTTAGATGGGCCGCTTGAGTTGCGCCGTGTCCACCGTCAAACATCGCGAAAAGAATGCCATCATTTGCCGGCTGCCATGTTTTTCTTGTGTGTTCTCTATTTTTTGGTGATTTTATTTGTTTTTTTTTCAACTTTCTCAATATAAACACCTTTTCTTTAAAAAAAAAGGTATCTTTTTCACCAAGCGTTCCCCAGGAAAATAATTCAGAATTAGGCTATTTTTGTCCTAAGTAGATGTCGCCACTTACTAAACATGTGCCTCCGGCAGCTAGATTCTCGATCACGAGAATCTTGGAGGCTGGATGAGCTGACGAAAAGCGCACACGCAAATCGCTCATCGTAACAGGGAGGACCACAGCTTGGTCAACAAGCCTTCATGGTCATCCGCACTTTGAATGTAATCGATTTATTCAATTCCCGTAGCCTGGACACTGTCAACAATGCCGTGTGTACACGTTCTTTCGAGCGTAGGCCACACACTTTGAACGGAGCTAATACCGGACCGCCATTGCGTATACGGAAGTTGCCACCCTCGCAACTAGTCACTACACCGCGTGAGCTTCTTTTTTTCCCACATTTACGTACACTGGATCCCATAGGTGTGGAGCTTGCGTCATTTCACGTTCGGTTGTAATGAAGCAGGGCAATTCAATGTACGCTCGTATATATGATCTATTGGCGTATTTTGTTCTCAATTCTGCGGGAGATAATGTACCGAAATTGCGTTATAAGCCGGTGGATCTCTCGACTCCATTTCGGGACGAATCGATCAACGATCAATTCGGCAAAGCTCATGAAGCGACTCCTTCCTCGTGCCGATTGGGGATGAGTGAGAGCGGGACAGGGATAGAGATATGAAGATAAAGAGGGATGAGAAATAGGGGATGGCTGACTGTGCCGTGTGCACAACGAACACCTCATCGTCGCAATTCTCGTAGCTGGTTCGTTCGAGCGTGGCTTTCGTCGGTGCGACGTACCTACCTTCGACCTAACGGACGTATTTACATACGTTGTATTCCGTACCCGACCCCTCTTTGCCTCGACGCAACGAGCCTCCTCCATCTCTTCCCAATAGATTTCCTCCCGCGCCCTATGCCCCTCGCAACTCGTTGCTCGCCGCTATGATCAGTGCCGTATCGGTACAAACGCCTCTTCATGTATGTGCATATCGGCCCCCTCGTTCTACGGCCCCGACCGGACTCTCCTATCTCGGTAACCGAAGCGTACAGTGGTCCGGTAGCGCGTTTCAATCGCGCGTAATAATGCCAGAGGGATTAATGGGACGCTGGCGAACAGTCGGCATTTATGGTCAATCGCAATCGCGTAGCAACGGGCCTCCCGCCACCCCTCACTCCTCGAATCTTCCCTCGTTTTCATTGGCCTCCTATTAATCTAGGAATAATTGGCCAAACGCGCGTCCAACGGCGATTCAACTACCCGTATATATTTTCCAGACCACGAGAGCACGAAGTGGGAATCTAACCGTACACGAACATAGGTTCACACGCTCAAACGAATACCCCGTCAAAATGTTTGCGCGGGAATTATTTACGAGCAATAATGACGTAACAATGCAGAAGCATCCGAGGTGGGAGGGAACAGGGCCCGTTATCGCGTGTTGCTGTGTAGGAGGAGTCCTATGAGATGATCTTGGGTTGAAAAATTGAAACATCAGTTGATTCTGTTTTCAGCCGACTCGATCCCTGGATGAAGCAGGCTCCGGTTCTATTTCGATCGTCCGGATTAGCACCTTAAAGTGGATTCAGCAGGGACCGCTCGCTGAAAAATGGTACGGATGTGTCACCCAACCCCAAATCCCTGGTGACATGCAAGTTAAAGGCATTTGATTTTCTATGAAATCGGAGCGGAAGGCATTTATGCTTGTGTCAGGATTTCCTGAAAGCAGGATCGATGTATTCTGACTAACGGCTTGCCACGGCAACCCTCGTTAGGGTTATCGATCCGCCAGATTCTCGAGTACCCGTCTGCCTTCGGTTATGAAGTCCCCTCCAGCACTTCCCTCGTTTACCGCTTGTCTTCTCTTGCATCACGATCCCGGCAAACACTGAATTGTTCACTGATTGTTCAACGCCCCCCCCCCTCCCCTTGAGGGTGTTCAAACGCTTCGCCAAATGCGGACACGTGTAGTTTGATGATGAGATGATCACGATTCCAGGATGTCAGTGATTGAGTTTCGTTGGAACCAACATCCTGACGAGAGTGTGTGGCTCGAATGGAAAAATGGCTACGACTCAGTTGCACTATCTTTGATAGTGATTGTCATCAGGCTAAATGGTCCTGCGCGTAAGAGCAAGTTATACTAAATTATTGGCGGTGGACGTTATTGGGATAGAAGAAGATCGCCATTTTCTAAAGATCTATCGATAACATTGACTTTACAGCTTCGCTTCATCGTCTATATTAATTCCCGGGTGTACCGTGGCCCAACAGAACTTCTGGGGTATGATGCTGCTTCGGATAGACGAATGCGAGGGTTCTAATTTAACGCATACACAGCCAACTGCGTGTCGGTAGATCCTTGAAGCGTAAAGAGTGCAGGGGTTCTTGGTCGATCGATGCCATTGGCTTGCTGTCCTGCACACTCTCACTACCACATTCTGAATATCTTCGTCTCTTGCCTTGCAGCAAAACGACGCCAGACTCGTTTCCAACAACCGCCACAACTTTTAATTGGACGACTACATTGGTAGCTCCTTCTCGTTTTCATTCTCTCTCTTGCTTCTTCGTCGCAGCGTCCATCTTCGACAAAGGCTGTCGTTTGTCGAAGCCACAACGCTCTCACCGATCCTTATTGCTACCGCGTTCCACTCCCGGTGCTCCCACGACCCGTATTAATCACGTAGGATTAATTTATTGAAGTGAAGTCGCGAAAGCTATCAGACTCTTGCACCAGCAGCTTTGGCTGTTGAGGTTCCACCCTATAACCAATCCTCCGCCATCATTCTGTCTTCTCCAACTATCGCGTGCTTCCGATCCTCTTTCTCACCGCGTTCTCTTTCCTTCTCTCATTACAATCATCTTCCGTTGAGTCTAGATTCATCTCCCAATTGGAATCTTTTGGATTCTACGGTTTATCTTTACGCACACGGATATCGTGGATGTGATAAGTGCCGAATGGCTGCGGAACCACCTAGGTACCCAGGGCATCTGTAGTGCTCGACTACTCGTCAACATCGGGTGATCAGCCTCATTTGGAACGAAAGCTCAGCTTACTAAAGAAGCATCGCTATTTAGCAAACTTCTCTCATATCTTGAGGTAGTTTTACGCTCCGATACCGTCACATGTAGTGTTTGGATAATAAATATGTTTCACTCTGTACAGAGGTGGCTTGAACACACATGCGAAGGCAGGTGGATGTTGGTGAAATGACGTTTGGAGTCGGAATTAGAGGGATAACATGTTGCCTAAGGGAAAAGAAGGTGGAGTGACGTAGAGAATCACGAAAATGGTAAAAAGAAGGGAAAGGATTGCCATTCAATTTCATCCCCAACGAAACGATCTTTTACTTTTATAATTGCATGACCAAGGCAACGTATTCTCATTCGAATTCCAGCGATCAGTAATAGATCATTGCAAGTTTGATACGAACCGTCGCGCTCCAATGTTGTTGGCACCCTTAAGCATTCAGACCAGTTGGTACAGAATTAAAAGGCTATCCGAAACCTCATACCAAATTAGACAGCCTCCCAAACAATTCAAAACCGTACTTGCTGGTACTTTACGCTATTACAATTTATCATTTAGTCCCGTACGTTCAGACGTTGTCTCGTTTGTAGGGGTATCGTTCTGATGTAATTATGAAATTTGGTCTCTTAGGGGTCGGATCATCAAGTATTTCGCGAATTAAATTCTTGGCATTTCTTCTCGGCCGCTCATACGCCGAGATTTCAGTCTCGGGACACGGTGGATTCCGCACCGTCTGGAAGAAAGTTCCACCCTCATTCAGAAGAGTAGCTATATTACAAAACTCGCTGTAGAGCTACGCGCAGTTGCAAATTGATGTTAGTTTTCCTATTCCAAACGAGAGGCGATGAAATTGGCTACGCGGATTAATGAGGAGAACCGCCCGGAGTTCACGGAAGTCGGAGAAAGATTCTTTGGAATCATCTGGCACCTAAGTACTGCCATATTGTAAAGATGCTACGTAATAGCTTGACTTACCACAAGAGATAGAGAGAGAGAGTCTCGTTCTCCTTTGGGCTGATGCCTCGATGCCGTTCACCCGGCAGTAAACTCGATCGTAATTCCCCTCTAATTGTGGAATTATTCAGAAACCTCGGATTCCACCACCGTTAGCAAGAAAGACTCTACAAACGCGTAGTCCACTATCCTTGCGGCATGGAAACGATGAAATAGCCTTTTACTTATTACCTGTACAAGCAGTCGAGATGCTGAATTTTCGGGTGGTTTCCGGCTTTTAAATCCTGTCCGTGGGTTTCCGTTCGCTCTTGGAAATCCTCAACGAGTTTGGCTATTCATTGCTTTCTCTTGTCATCACTGTAATCCCTAGCCAGATAAGGCGTTCGGTTCTCAATTACTGTTGAGAGGAAAGAAAAATTGTCTCGGCTCTTAGGCGTACCAACAACCATTGCGTAACGAGTACCAATTAAATTAAACGAGCACTCTGCGGAAGCCCCGGCTGGGTAATTGAGAAGCCGTCCCTTTTTAAAGCCATAGGCTGTTGGTAGCGAATGGAAAATGATAGAATCTCAAGAGAGGGAATGCATGGAATACCTAAAGCAGTCTTCGACGTTGAAAATCAATAAAAGCACCTGACGCGACGACTGTAATATGACATCAACCTCATCCGATGGGAATTGCACTTTCTGTAGACAGCTATAGGTGTGACGAACATTGGGCTGGCCATGAGGAGTGTTGGATGCCATAACGAAATGTTGATTCCTTATAATTCGTGTTCGGTTTTCCTGTTTGTTTTTTAACATATGGAGGCGAGTGAAGCTGCATGGCATTCGCTGCATTGACTGCTGAACAAATCACCACGATCCCAGGCAATGGCGTTTTCTTCATTCATGAAAACTCCCAACGAGAATTTCCTTCCATGTGAAATACACAATTACGTAAAGGATACTGCACATTTCAAAATAAAAATTCTCTTGCTGCAATTTATATGGCGACACTCGATTCTTTTTCACCTTTCATCGTTGGCGTTTCTATTTACAAGCTCCTTCGATGTGTTCAACTTCCACCGAGGAGCCATCCCTGCAGGTTCTCGTTTTGGAGCCTCTCAACGTCGATGTCTATCTCGAGCAGTTTTCTCCTCCTCGCCATCACCGATGGTACCACCTTCGAGTGGCCAACAACCACCATCGAATGAAGTGTATTATACCCACCCTGTATATACCCTCCATGTAAGAATGCCCCGAGACGGAGACCTTTCTGGCAGCTGTTGTGGCTGAAATCGATTACCTTCGACTGCTCTGCTGCTCTTCGCTACTGGGAGATCTCCACTATTCTGGAGAGCGAGGATAAGAAGTAACGTAATACATTCTTAGAAGCTTTCGAGCTACAAGCTCTGGGAAAGCATCTCGTATACAGAGCTTCCGTATGTGCGTGTGTGTGTGAGAGAGAACGAGAGAGAGAGAGCTCGTCCTCTATACGTCGATAAACACGGATTTTTACTCTGCTTTAGTTTACTATCGTTTTATCTCAAGCAACCACTCTCCGACTTCTCTTTTTTCCTTCCAACGATTAAAAACGTAGCATTGCCTCTAATTGTAAATGATTCAATGCAAAAATCCCTGCCCAGATTCACACGATTCTCTAATGGTGAAGATTCACGACCTGATGCATGTGCTCTTCCAACAAAAAGTCCCAATTTTCATTCCAATTGAAAAATGAATGACATCATTGGCAGACGCACTTTTGACGGTATAGAAAGAGGATATCGTTATTTGGAGTCATGCAATGATACGGAACCGCATGCTCGGTGGTAGACGTTTTTTTTCTATACAGGATACAAATACCTACCGATATTGAAGCACGTGTCAGGGATATTTGCGAAAAGTTTCGCTCGGGATTTTGCCCAGTTCGAATGCAGAGTTCGATCGAGTTTTACTCGGTCCACGACTGTATTTGGTGTACCCGTGTGGGTGTGGATGCGAGATTTGTGTAGAAAATGGAGACACACAGCTGGTAGACCCAGAATGTCGCCTCTATATAACAATGAAGCTTTTTCACGCTCTTTATGTTTTTTAATTTCGAATGCCTCGCGATTTCTGGTATCTCATACTACCTCCCTTCCCCACCCCCATGGCACTCAACACTAAACCCGAATTCACTATTTCGAGGCAACAATGATTGTGAGGCTGGGACCTGTGTGCGTGTGTCGTATACCACATGGAGGCGAGAAACATCGTCCACTCGTTAGTGTCTCCCATTCGGCCTCAATCGGGTACACCAGTCTGCCAGCCGCATACAAGAGCTTTTTGTTTCGTTCCTCATTTTCCCCTGTGCACTCACGCGTGGCCTCCACTTCCCCACACCTTAGCCCCAATATATTTCGATGTCCACACAGCCTGGCACATAAACCCAATCGGGTAAAAGTTTTGGCAAATTCGTCGATACGCTGTCGTGAATATGAAACTCTCTCTTTCTTTCTTTCTCTCCCCTCTCTCTCTCTCTCTCTCTCCCTCTCTCTGTCTCTACCTCCCTCTGTCTCTCCCTAAACCGCAGCATTGAAAGGAATCGCGGCAAAATTATAAGTCGGGGATGTTCAAAATTGTCCACGACCCGTTAAATCAGAGCTCCCGCAGAGTTTCAGCATCATTGCACTCGCTGCTTTTAACCACTGATTGCAATTGTAGCAAGTGTGGGGATGATGGTGCGAATGGAATGGGTAAAGATGATGATGACGAGTGATGGAAAATGTAGAGCTTTTGGTTGCTTTCGGTGAAGGCTTTTATCCGGAATAGTGTATCCTGGTTTTAATATGCTCGGCGCGATAAGGTACGGAATATTGTGCAAGCTATTTGAAGTTTGGATTACCGCGTGCAGCAATAGTCGTGGAGTCCAATCGGATTCCCATACTTGTCCCACTTTCTGATAGAGATCCAATGGGCATTGAATCCCTAAACTAATTGTCATCGGAATTTCCCATTGGAATCCATTCCCACATTATCGAGCAGAATCTAATACTATTCTTCATGTACCCGATCGCATTCTGTACGTTTAATTTTCCAAACAAAATATATAGATATACAAAATGAGTGGATTTAAAAAAAGAATAGCTCAAAAATTGATTTCAATCACATTGCTAAAAATTCACTGTAATTATCGTTTGTTATTTTTTTCACTGCACTTTGACATAGCATCACCACCATCATATGTCCACGCTCACGAAACGTCCAGGTTACGTTTCGACACGCCGAGGTTTTTCTCGTGACTTCGCATATTTTCGATTTGAAGGTGGTAAGAATCTTCAAACGGCGGTCATCGAGGATCAGGGCAGAATCCAATTGGATTCCAATGAGAACTCCCTATGTGCGGTTTCCTTAACAAATCCCTACATACATGTGGGTGCATCTCGGAACTCCCTAACAAACTTGTGCACGGGACCACGAAAGGATATTTTTCTTGGGCGATCCGAAAAAAATCCTATTGAGAATGTCAAATGAAAAATTGAAAGGAAACATTCTCGGCTTGGATTCTCATGCGAATTCCCTATCAATTCCCTATAAGAATGTAATACAATCGGAAGACTCCCCGAAAAATGTCTGCTCAGGACATTGATGACGAAGCTGCTTTGGAAGACTCCGCGAAGGAAAAAGCAGCCGTATGGCATCGAGACCTTTCCAATTCCTCGCGGCGTTTCACTCGAGGCGTCCGAGTTCATTGACCCGCCGATTTTTAACCTTTAAGCTAATTGACTTAATGGTAACGACGTGGTGCAATCGTGTGTAACGTTGCAGGCTAGACGTTCCATTGACCGTGTGGAATGAAATAGCCATAGTCGCATACACAAATACAACGAGCGCAGTCACACACTCACACGCAAAGATTGGATGCAATCGTTAAACGAACTTTGCTCGTAACTTACTCTCGTAAAAGGTTCCAGCGACAGCGAGGCTCGTGGTTAACGAGGCTGGCCCAGAGCGATCGAGAGATTTATGGTGATCCAGAGACTCCTTACAGCCTGACTATACGACATTACACTCGCGGCAGTGGTATAGAGAACGGCAAAAAGTAGACTAAGTAGGGAATAAGATCCACGTGTACATACACATATTAAGTGCGAAACGGAGTGCCGCGAAATTTTTGTAATAACATTTCAATGGGATGAGATAAAAATACTCGATTGTTATTTTTTACGCGTTGCCCTGATCGAAGAAGAAGAGAATATGAAACGACTGAACCCGAAGGTAGTCAGACGCGCGACTCAGCTGCGGTGATCTGCCATTTTATGCGGCACTGGCCTGGACTGGAAGTCCTGATGGCCTGGTAGAAACTCATGTATGTAATAAAGCATTGAAAACTATTCGACATGTATTTTTTTTATCGGAGAAAAACGGTTTGAAGGACGGATACCACCCCTCAAAAAAACGTGTCACCCGTTGATTTAATTTTTTTTTTTTTTCAATACTTTTATAGTAGATTTTTCATTGCTTTAAATGAGAAGAATTTTGGTTTTTGTTTCATTCGGATCGGTGGACTGATTATGGGTGAAACTGCAAAATCACCCCTCAATACGCTTTTCTACGAGGAGTGGATTCCACCTTTAAACCCGATTTTCTGCCGACGAAAAACATACGTGTCCAATAGTTTTTAATGCTTTATTAAATATATGAATTTCAACAAAATCGAAGGTGGACACTTAAGTGATGTTCCTTGTGAGTAGAAATATAACCGCCCGTATCAGCATGGGTTTTCCAGTTTCCCTCTGCCCTCCTGCGAATACGATAGAGCGGTGTAGTGGAAAAAATTGGACGGTGGCAACCCTCCGAGGGTCTCTAAGGAGCTGGGGATTGTGGAGTGACAAGTGTGGGGTACAAATGAAGAGATGGTAAAATCCTGCAAGGGATACGAAAAAACAGTTTTAAATAAATGTTTAAAATATATCTGTGTACAAAATCATGAAATTGTTTTTAGTCGAAACTACATCGCCACTCTATACTTTGTGGAAATACCTCCGAGGCTAAAAATCCTGGCAAGAATTTTCTCATTAGTACTGAGGCTCGGTGGAGTCCGAACGAGGTTCGAAAGGTCAGCCTTCCTTGCCCAGATTTAAATCCCGAAAAATATCTCGTACGTAGGATGATCGTAGAAGTAGATTATCACTGTGTATACTTAAGCCTCTGGGGTAATAAAACAGTCAAAGGTTAGGAGCAGAAAATAATCAAAAGGGACGAGTTCCGAGAGCACCAGTGGTGGAAATTACGAGAAATCATAGTGGCGCAACAAACCCGTTCGCTTCGCGTGTCTCCTCTTTAACGTTTTTGCTTGGTGTTTACGACCATATATCTCAAAGCTCCGCGCAAAATACGAAACGCGGAGTATCACGTAGCCAGCTGCAGTATTTGCGGTATGACAAGGGCCGAAGAAAATTACTAAAATGTTGCAGTCATTGCGTTGGTCGAGTTGCATGGGTTTCTGGTTTTCCGGGAATAGCCCAAACGAAAAAAAAGGTATTCTGGCCCTTCTGACTCCACAAGTTCGCAGACGAGTGGTTGAGTCTAGTTCTTGCTATCGGATTCTGGGCTCTCAAGGGGAGAGATACCGTTGGGCGAAAAAAATTTGTTCGCACAAAAAATAAAAGTTAAGAAAAATAATTTTTATAATTATTTTTTGGAAGGAAATATTTCTTCACCATTTTTTGAAAATTAGGTTATGTTTTATAATACTACTTTGGGCTGTTACATGGTATTTAAAAAATGTATTAATCTTTTAAAACGGCCGAGCTATGGCACGGCCTTCTAAACAGGTTGCGGCCTATGTTGTCAGACGGCGTGACACATAGCGTCAGCGGGATGAATCTGAAAAAAAACCAACCCACATTTTTCTTCCGTTAACATTCATAAGTAGCATTTAAACCAAGAAAAAGTTTAAAATGTTGGAAATCAATGCAACGGTACGCGTTGAAACAAAAAAATTGAATATTCCGAAGAAATGGCTACATTTTGCAGCAAATATTTTGTTTCATTTTAAAAAACATTAAGGGTCATGTTTTAGATAAGAAGATTCGAGAGATTTATACCAAATGTCATCCGAATCGGTCGATTAGTTTTTTAGCCATACGTCGAGCCAGCTTTAGAAATGCAGTTTAGAAGACCGCACCAAATATCCGCCACTTTTTAAGATTATTAAAAAAAAATACCATGTAACAGCCGTCATAAAACATACCCTGTGTGTAAAAAATGGTGAAGAAATCATTCCTTTAAAAAATAATCATGAAAATCATGAAAAATTTCGTCGCCCAATTTTCCCCTTAATGAAACCGAATAAGATGTTTTTTTTTAATTACCTTTTTGAGACCTCAAGTTTTAAGCCATTTTTTTACAAGCATGTCCAGGGTGGCCAGGACGTCGACTTTTGTCTGTAAACACTCGCTGGACGAAAAGTTTCGGCCCGATCCAGTTCGATACTAAATGAGAAATTCGGTACTAGCGGATGATTTTCTATGGATAAGGATGTCGGGGGATCGATTGGACCGAATTTCGTAAATTCGTCCTAGTCGATGAGATGAAGAGCTAAAATAAGTGTATTTTTTATACCTCGCTGAAAATGGTCTGGCCAAGGTCCCATTCGATGCGAAATCGTTTAGTGGTCACGAATTTTCGAGTCCTATTCTTCCCCAGCTCTTATTCGGTCCAGGAAAACTCCAGGGGGATCAACGATCGAAATTTTCGAATCACGTTGGTAAATATTCCACTAAAAATGACTTCTTTCTCGCACAATGTTTTTTAACATTTCGCTGTGGTCTCGTGTGCCTTTGTGGATAGCTTTTGTTTTACAAGGACGCAAAGAGACCCAAAAGAGTAAAATGGAAAGATAGAGCTGGTGCAAAATTCATCCACCTCTCATCCACCGTATGAGTCTGAAAGTGGCTCGTCCGCACACAACGGCTATATACGAGGGAATACGCGAAATTATTACGCTTCTATTTAACATCCACAGTACAGTTGTTGCGTATACCGCGAGCCCACGAGAGCGATGACCCACAATGTTGCAACGTGCTTCACCATGAGCGACAATGAGACGCGGTCTCTTCCGCTATGTAATGAAAAAAATATCATTCCACCCTCGTTGAAGCACATGCGAGCTCGCATTTTCAAAAGACTTCTCATCTTTGTGTATTTCAAAGAACGTCCTTTCGACAATAAATTGAAATAAAAATGTGATTCGACAATGAGATGATGATCCAAGCCCACAAGTGGATTTTTTTTTATCACCCTCGAATGCTGATCCCTCGAACCTATTTTTTTAGAACTCCATACGGTTATGCCCGTGTACCCACAATGCATTGGGCCAAAACGAAATGAAGCTTGCATTGCCTGGGTGCGATGGAAATAAATTTGCTTGTTAGGATTGCATATTAATTTGTTTAGAATCGTCCATTTTTTTTGCAAATTTAGGCTAGTAAGATCTGTCGAACATTTTTTAGGATCCTAATAAAGGGCTTACATGTAGTTGAAAGTTTTGAAAATATCAATTTTCGGCTTTCGCTGGAGTGTCAAAATATAACATTTCAGAACTATTATCCGAAAATTTCAAGTCATTCCTTTCGAAATTGAAGAAATAATGAGCGTGTATAGGTAGGCTCTACGAAGCGGCAAAGTTAAACGTTTTTATCGCAAAAGAATTTTCCAAAATCGGTAACCACGATATCTCAAAAGTCACTGCATCGATCAACTTTAAATTCTACAAGCTTCTTGTACATATGCAATATCAGTGTTTAGACGAAGATATTTTTTTCACCGAATATCGATACTTCCGCTTTTGAACAAAGATATTTTTTCCGATACAGTTTTTTTTATCAAAGAAAATTAAGTGTTTTTTCCCCAAATTTCGATACTTTCCCTTTGGACTGGGGCCATTCTTTAAAAAATTCATATTTTAGCAAATCCTTTGTTCAATCACTAGATAACTTCATGCAAAAATTAAATTCGTTTGATTTTTTTTTTCGGACGATTTGTTTCCGAGCAGCAGTGGTTAGCGCGAAGGACGTTTTGCAAACAGCGGTCTGGACAAACCATTGTATCTGCCACATTTATCAATATTTTACCATACTCTCTAATGTAAAATAAGAATTTCAAGAGCTGCCCGCGTTTTCCCAAAAAACATTCACGAAAGTTTCTCTTTCCCCGGCTACAAAGTGTAAGCCGTAGAGGATCCACAACTTAAGAATGTTGAGTCCCAAATCGCAAATGATGATAAAATTCTGAAAATTTGGTATGTTTTTGTATGAAGTATTTCAGAGGTCGTGTAAAAATTTCACGACAATTAGGAAGCTCGTTATTGAACAATTAACATTCACAAATTAAATGTTGTTTTATGGAAACTGATGTAACTTTGCAATAAGTTTTTTTTTTTGACCTCTCAATTTTATAATATTTACAATATACTGAAAGCAACGGAAACAAAACGAAGTTTATTGATACATTTTTTTTTATTTCTTTTAAAAATTGTTCTTAACAAAATGTTAATTTCTTAATAACGAGCTTCCTAATCGTCGTGAAATTTTAACATGACCTCTTAAATACTTCATACAAAAACATACCAAATTTTCAGAATTTTCTTGTCATTTTTTATTTCAACCCTTAAGGAGGTTGAAGTAATGATGATAGAACTCTGAAAACTTGGTATGTTTTTACATGAAGTATTCAGGAGGTCGTGTAAACATTTCATGACGATTAAGAAGCTATTTATTGAACAATTAGCATTAACATGTTTCATAGGGACTCAATATCCTTAAATCGGCAAAAAGGATGTTGGACTCCATATTATAAAAATTAAATGTTATAGAGTAGAAATAAGAAAGACCTTTTGGTGCCTTCCAGGATAAAGAACGGACGAAAGTCAAGTTAGCGATAAGCCACCCTCGCGAACGAATCGTTGACAGCAGATCCATTCAGATCCCGCAATAGCACGTCCCCACCACGCACACAGTGGGGTTATGTACCGCGGTGAATTTCCCCGTCACGATTCCTCGATCGCGACTTCCGTTCGTTGGAAATCTGGAAAAGCTGGACAGGGGGAACAAGCGTTAAAGAAGTTTTTCCACGTGCCCCACGTGCTCGTTTGAGTTTTGAGTTTACGATTGGGCTTTGGTGGCTGTGCTCTTGATTCGTTCCAAGTTTTCCACCAGCTGGAATCGCGAGTTCGAAAGAGGGTGTGAATAAGCGTGACACTACTCTGAATATTCGATTAACTCGTTGCTAACTCTGCCGTGAATTTCAAATCGGAAACTTTCAAGTTGTCCTGTGGCACATCTGTACGCCTCTTTTTTGTCCATTTCGTCTCTGTGTGATTCGCTTTCGTGTTTCATTCTCTCTGAACGCGCCATCAACTTTCCGCATGTCTTGATCCTTAACAGTCGATCGATGTCTACACCTGGGCTTAATTGTCACGTGGAAATCTTGGAATTCCGTTCTCGTATTCCTCTCTGTGTGGTAAGACTCACGAAGTTTTGCCTTCGTTGGCGAAGAGACACAGAGACTTGCCCCTACGTACGAGGATGTCAATTGAGCCTCGACCTTACTATGCCAGCAGACTGCAGTGAAATATTCATGGGCAGAGCATTCATACCAGGATGACATATGACAAAATCATATCTCAGTTGAGACGAGGGTAAAGAATACTTGAATGAAATATAAGGTAATGACAATACGAAAAGTATCCGAAGCTCCTGGTGAAAGTTCTTTGATCCGGAAAGTCCGTATCGTTGTAGCTCCTAGCTAGGCTCAGCACCGAATCGTCCGCGTCCGGCGTTTCTCCAAGACGCGACCCCGATCCTGATTTATACTTGACGCGTCCGCTAATATACATATATGTACATGAGGAATACGAATCCCGAGCTTTCGCGATCGTAATATATGTATGAATCATCACTCTCGAGCACCCTCCTGGAAGCGTCGCGTTATTAAATTTTCAGTGAACCACGAGTCTCCCTCGCGTAGACGACACGTGAGTAACTGTTCGCATGATTCTTTCTGTCCGTTGGGAAAGTTCACGAAAAAAGTTCACGTTATTCCAGCTAAGAGCAAAAACGTCTTCAGCCCCTTTGGCTTTTGCGGTGAAGGCCTCAAACGATTCCACGATTCACGAGGCAATGACTGCCTAGAGATGAAAGAGCCTGGATCTGAGAAAATCCATTTTCCTAGATCCGAGAAGAGAGAGCCTGGATCTGAGGAAATCCACTTTCTAGCCAGATGGAAGCAGCTGGAATTTGGAGATGCCATTGTAGGCAAAGCAGATGAGAATGACATAAGGCTGCTTCCAATGGCAGATTGGAAGTTCAGTCCTTGCTAGATATTTCAGCCGCTGCGTGAAGTGAAATGAAGATTATCTCCAGACCCAAGTGCCATTCCACTGTGATGAGCTATGTGTATCCAAGGTAACAACAATACCTGGTCTAAACTGTCGAGATCCGTCGAACTGATCTCACGATCGCACACAAAGTCCTCGTACAGTCGGTCCACTTGCTCGTTCCGCAGCATCGCCTACCTAGCCGCCACATTCGTTGGGCTGTCTGCCATCATGAATTGCAAATTCGACATTACCATCGTTCATCCACGTTAATGGCGTATCGCCAGGAGCCTCATCGCATTCCACGCTACCTTCGTCTTTATCTGTACGAGTTCTCCTACAGGGGAGAAGGAGTCGGTGAGGGGGCAAAGATGCAAAATGGAACGGTAGGCCTTTGTTATTTGACTCTTTTGTCGCCTATTGCTCCGTTTTGTCATCTTCTGCCGATATCTTCATTCACCTTCCATTGTATCGGTTCTCCAGCTTTTTAAACTGCGCTCTTGCCTCTGGGTCTCTGGTTTTAAACATTACCGTGGAGTATGCTGATGGTTAGCTTTTGGATTTGCTCGTTAGTCGATACCATCGAGCACGTATTCTCTCGCCTCCACAATCGAATGCTGATGGAATATTAAAAGGTCAACCGCCACGTCGATGGCACGTAACTTCTCCGTGCAAGCGGACTGGGCTCTCTTGGCTGCCTGCTCTCACACGCAGCAACCCCCGCTGCCTCTCTCACTCTCTTCTTTTATCCCTGGGCATCGCCGTCCATGTATCAACTCTCTCAATATTAATATCGTCGTATTGTATCTCCGAAGTCTCGATATTGCCTATATAACGTCCCCCTTCACCTCTAACTGTACCTTTTTCTTTCTAGTCAGCTCCTGTCTATATTGGCACGGAATAGATATGCGATGCATTACTGATTCACGTTTTATTTGTCGTCTCCTCCTATCCTCGTATGTGGCCTGTTGGGTCATCAACCGGGGCACGGGACTTTTCGCGTCAGCGTTTCAAGTATAATGTGCACTCCTCCCACGACCCTTGGCTTGTTTATGCGGTATATGTCGATGAACAATCATGGTTATTTCTACTGTTCCTGGATATGGTTTTGCGGGCTCTCCCCATTTATTCTTCATCCCACA
This sequence comes from Ophion costatus, assembly GCA_951751655.1. NCBI lineage: Eukaryota > Metazoa > Arthropoda > Insecta > Hymenoptera > Ichneumonidae > Ophion > Ophion costatus. The sequence continues at coordinate 30,979,740 of OX632364.1, read as the reverse complement.
CTTGCCATCACTGTTTCTGGCTCCCCAGAAATTCCTGGAGTTTTACCCCCTTCCTCCGAACCACTTATTCGTGCGCGTCCCCACGGTCACCTATCCGAGTATTGACTCAACCCGACGAATCTTGACATGCGAGATCGCGGCAGCCAATTTTGTTTCCTTCCCTTGAATCAATGAACACGCTGAAGAGCGTAGCCATTTTGCTCTCCTTGCCTGCATAGCTCGGGCTGTATTCCCTGAGACGATGCAATTCTCCATCCCCCCAAGGAGCCGTACGTCGTCCACGCGTACACGAGTACGCGTCGTGTATACGTACGCATAATCGTTGTATGCATTATCCGAAGCATATTATAGCACAGCGAGGATCCAATATCCGTTAGACTCGCGGCGATATTTATGAAAGCCCCCCGAGATTTATCACTCCCGACGATATATTAGAGCCACGATAAACACACGCCGTATCGATTTGTAACTATTTACTAAACGAATCTCCCGAGGTCTGGGAGAATAGGGAAACTGCGAGAGGTCGATGGTCCCTACTTCGAAGACGTTTTTAGCACATTCTTTTTATTACAAGGATCTTGGAGATGAATGGAAGGGTACTTGGTGAATAATGAAAATACGAATTTTCGTAAATGCATGATTGAAGAATAACTTGTTCCAAAGATCGAAAAGAATGGAAATTCCTGGAATGACGATTATTTTAGATCTGAGAAAATAAGTTTTGTTTCTATAATGACGATTATTCGGGCTCTTTAGAAAGTCATCGTCATTTCCAAAATGACGATTTTCGTCCATCTACGGAAAACCATCGTTATTTCTTGAATTAGGACCATTTTCGATTTTTATAAAATAATCGTTATTTCTAAAATGACGACTATTGTAGACTTGAAGAAAATGAGCGTAATTTTTTAAATGAGGATTATTCTCGATCTTTGGAAAATCATCGCCACTTAAAAAATGACGGTTATGGTCGATCTGTAAAAAAAACAGGGTTATCTATCGAATAACGATTATTCTCGATCTTTAGAAAATCATGGTTATTTATAAAATGACGATCATTTCTGATCAGTACAAAATAATGGCAATTTCTAAAATGAGGCTTATTATCGACCCTTAAAAAACCATCGTTATTTCTAAAATTACGTTTATTCTCGATCCGTAGAAAATCGTTGTCATTTCGAAAATGAGGATTATTCTCTATCTGCAGAAAATAAGCATAATCTTAAGATATCGATTATTCTCGATCTTTCGAAAATAATGGTCATTGCTAAAATAACGATTACCCTTGCTCTATAAAAAATGCGCTTCATTTTTAAAATGACGTTTATTCTCGATCTTTAGGAAATAATCGTCATTTTTTAATAAAATAATATAGAATGATTAATTTACAAAAAAAAAAACGCTTTCGATAATAATCATAATTTCTAAAGTGCCGATCGCTGACGATCTTTCGAAAAAACGCGTCATTTATTTTACAATATAACCCATAATAATAAATTTAAAAAAAAGATCTCCACAATGATCATAATTTCCAAAATTACGATTATTCTCGATCTTCACCAGTGAACTTCCGGTTCGAAAATCTTATTCATCAGTCCCAAATCTATCGATATTCTTCTTCAGCCTTAACCTTAAAAAAGTGGGGCTCTCTTTCTATCAGAGTAGAAATTCCCTGACAATCGTTTAACGCCGACTCGGTACGAGGCTCATTTAGCAATTCCCTCAACTTCTTGCACCCTCAGATAAGAGGGACAAGAATTTTGTGGATACGAATGATAACAATTACGGTCGCTGTCCCTCTCGGGGATCCTCTCGACGGAATATCGCACGTAGGAAGGTACACCGGGGTATAAGATGGGGGTCGCAGCCGGTCGAACGAAACCGTTGTAAAGATGCGGGAATAAAAACGACGGCAAGAACTGGCTGAAATGAGATGGATAGAAGAAGGACCAGCGTGGGTGCACTATCTTTGCTGCATTACGTCTCTCATTCGCTTTCTTTTCCTCCCCCCAACCCTCTCTCTCGTTTCTCCGTCATTTTCTTCCTTCCAGAACGTAAGGAAGAGGGAAGGAGAGAGAATGGCGAATGAGATGGAGATGCAGGAGGGGTTTCTCTCGGGAGGGTTGGTTAGGCAGCCGCAGCCACCGACACGCCACGAGTCGTTAAGTCCATTCCGTGGTTTTAATGTCAGCACTAACTTCACAAGCCAAAGAGAACCACCCCGTACCATTCCCCCCCCCCCTCGCTCTTTCTCTCTCTCTCTATCTTCACTTGTTTCCTCCTTCAGGAGCCTTGGCGAAAAGTACGGGTGGCCCTTTCTCGCTCTCCCTCTCTCTCTCTCCCTTCTTCTGCACATCCGACCACCAGTCCTACCTCCTTCCTTCATTCCTTTTGGTAGCAGAGAGAGCCTTCTTGCATTTCCTTCCCGTGTACTTTACGTACTCGTACCTCCACGACGAAGAAAAGCCGGGTCGACTCTCGCGTCGTTTCCACCGACTCGGCTTGTCAACCGCAATCGTCGCATATACATTTCCCATCTTCCGGATCCCCATACGGGGCCCTCTTACGTACGTCTGCGGGCGCCCTACAGCGTGCTATCTTTTTCACCGCAAATTGACAGCCGTGGATTGCGGTGAGTTTTTTGGTTTATTGGAACTATCAATCAGCCTTGTTTCGATCAATCGAATGATCAGTCTGATCAGTCTGATCATCAAAGTTTGGAGCCTGGATTGAGACGAGAGGCCACAATGGATCAGCGATCAGCCGAGGCTACGAATCAATGAGAGATGATCCAGCGGGCTTTTTCTGCCTTTTGATTGTACCCACGAACTGTCTCAGCTTTTCTAGAAATGTGCACTATTCAACTACTCACACTATTCAAACCGCAGGTTGAACCACGAATGTACAATATCGGGGTGGTCCAAGCAGTCCTCTACGCGAAGAAAAAAATAACCCCTGGCTTCTTTCTATCCCGGGACCTCGTTAATCATAATAAAAACAGCTTGGCTCCTGCTGCTTTCACGGAGAGACGAATGCGAGCGCTATTCGCCTGAAAACAAAAGGCGTTTTGCCGCTGCGGTATTATCGTATATATATATATCTATGTATATAGTTTGAAAAAAAGCGTGAAAATGTTTGTACGCGAAAAACCTTTCACGTGCGCCACATTGCCGGTAGAAATTTTCAACCACGCGATGCGATACCACCATTTGCCACAGAGAAAAGATCACACTCGCAGATTGTATAAATACGATTTCTTCCGACGCGCGTGCAAGATTAATCGACGAGGAAACTTGACAGGAAGAGCGTAGAAGGGACAGCGCGCAAGTTCTGTATATATGTATATGTATATGTATGTGTATACTGGGTGTCATGTAATTAATAAATAATCCTGCAACTGTCGATAGGTCAGATCATGTCCTACTATATGCTGAAATTTCAGTTCATTGGAAGTCCCACTGTTTTCGTGATTTTTGGCTTTATGTTATTTTTCAAAACAAAAACATCTGTTTTCAATTTTTTGCATGCCATTACATGACGAGACGATTAACTATCGTATTTTCCCTATGTATCTCCCTTGATGGGGAGATATATTTAGGCGAGGAAAAAATTCGCTCATGTTCATGACTCTTTTTTAAGGAAAGATTTATTCACCATTTTCGAGACTTAGGATATACTTGATTACTACTTTTGGTTGTTACGTGGTATTTTTTTAAAAAGTAATGTTTAGAAATGGTGATGGTATGGCACGGTCTTCTAAACTTAATTTTAAAACTGGCATGGCCTATAGCTAAACGAGTAATCGACTGGACTCTGATGAAATTTCGTATAAATCTTGCTAACCTTATTGTCTAAAACATGGCATAAATGTTTTTGACAATTTAAAAAGGAGTATGTTTATTGCAAAATGGAGCCATTTTTTCGGGAAATTCAATATTTTTGTTTCAAAGCATACCATTTCGTCGACTTTTAACATTTCTCACCTTTTCATTATTCATGTTCCGCGTGTGAGTATTAATGAAAGAAAAATCTTTTTCAGATTGAGAGGGATTCTACTGTAACGGGGTGAAAAAATCGAATTTTTTTTTTTGCATGTTTGAGCTCTATTCGATCCCAGAATTCATATCCAATTGCTGGTAAAGTCGATGTCCACTTTGCCGACTCAGTGCAGCGCTTCAAAGCAGAAGCGCTCGGTGCACGCTCTCTAGTACGGCTACCCGCTGCGCGTCCCTGGCAGCTGTTGGAAATAGCTGTTTTGAATTTATACCTGAGTATACACATATATACGTATGCTTCTATATATTTACCGTATAACAGTAGTCTCTTTTTTCACTGTGTGAGTTAGAGGACGCTCTACCGGTTAGTATTGTGCAGTATAGTAAACTTTAAACGCATTTTTCTCGAAACGACTTCCGTTCACTTGGCGTTCGTGATTTTGGAAAAACGGCTTAACCAGTCGAGCTAAAATTTTTACTGTATATTCAGCGTATGTATGGCTATCGGCCGAATCAGAATTATTTAAAAAATAATACTTTTAACTTATACTTTCGCCCGAGTTATGACGAAAAAAAGCGTTTTTCGAACAATTTTACAAAAAACGACGCCATTTTGTTATTTTGCAATACAAAATAATAATCCTACTTCAAGCGATAGCGACACTCATACAAATCAAGCATCTTTTTGAATCTTATGTTTCCGATTACCTAGAGAGTGCAAATCATCAACGCCGGCAACATCCTTTTTTTCATGCGTTTACACAATTATAAATTGTTAAATAAATATATATCTACACGCAACAAAAAAATTGTTGTTTATTCTGTAAGAGTGCACCTTTCAGCGAAAAAAGATTTGTACCCATACGTGCAAGAGTTTTCCAAAAAAAAAATGATTAACCATAGCTTATTTGTTTAGCCGTCACAGTAGAATAGCCCCTCAATCCCGTCGACGCGACGTGTCACGCCGTTCTGATAACATCCGCCGCTACCCATTTAGAAAACCGTGCCATACCTTCGCCATTTTTAAAGATTAATGAAAAAAAAAAAAAATACCACATAACATCCAAAAGTAGTAACAAAACGTACCCTAAGGGTCAAAAATGGTAAAGCAATCTTTCCTTAAAATAAAAAATCATGAAAATCAGCCATTATTCCTCGCCCCCTTTGCAAATCCCATGGACATCTTGCCTAGGAGCCCCACACCCACTGCTTGGAAACATTCGGACGGAGCAATCCCGAAGCCCATCTTTTTTCTTTTCCTCCGAGCATAGACGACAGCGATAAGTGATAAGCAAGCGGTAGGGGAGGAATAGCGTGCGAGGAAGCAGGATCGGGGATCCGTTACCGCGAGCCTGAGATTTGGGCAGCGATGATCTATACGAGCGGATGAAAAAGACGAGAGTGTAAAAAAAAAACGAGGATCGAGCAGCGCCGAGAGACGTCCCTCGTAGGAGAAGGAGGCGGAAGGAGGAAAGAGCGTAGAATCGAAGCTCATCCGCCGTATAGTGATTGGAACCGGAAGTCGAAGGAAGAAGCGGGCCCGGAAGACGTTGGCGCTGCGGTTAATAGGGCGGAAACGATCCGTCCGACGAATCACGCCGTGCTTGTGCTCTCGCTAAGATGCTACGAGAGCTCGGCAACGAAATCGATATCCACCTAGTCGAGAGGTCTTCTCGCTTTACGTGCCTACGACTAGATATTCGTTGCCGTAGGATGAGAGAAACAGGAAGAGGGAGAAGCCAACGATATGTGGGCATATACGTATCGTTTTGAACGAACGTATAAAACCAACGGAGGGATATGAGACGAGAAGAAATGGAGAACGAGAGTGCCAGCTAGAATCCCGAACTAAAGAAATTGCAATTGAATGGAAAGAGACAGGTATATCGCCAGGAATGCCAGGACGAGAGAGAGAGAGAGGAGGAGGATCGCCAAAAAGGGAAATTGCCAAAAAAAAAGCAATTGCAGGGGAAGCAAGGCGCGATCAACATTTATTTATTACGTACGCTCGGTAAATTTCGGCAGATATTCGCCAGTAACGGGTACAAGCTTCCGTTTCCAGCGTGTGCCACGTTCGTAATGCGGAGACGTATATTCCTCGCTATATATTGGCGCTCAGGGCGTCCGGGGGATCGATATCTTCGCTCGACCGCATTTTACATCCGTCCCTTCGTTATACCCTGTGCACTGTACGGGGCCCTCGCGCACATACATCGGAACAGCAATGAACGAGCCTTAAGACCGTATGCGGACGGACCAACCCGATTGAATTAAATCGGAGAATAAGTCGTTGGAATATTCATCGCTGATACTTAAATCAATTCGAGATTTATTATTCTGTAGGCGATAGGAAAACCCGGGTTACGGAGATCCGAGAGATTTTCAATTCTTACCCCATTTGCATATATCTTTTCCATTCATTTCGAGATGAATTCTAAGTAAAATTAATAGAGGTAGATGAAATGAAATGATTAACGACTGATGATGAACTTATGTGTAAATTACACATTTTTCGACTTTAGTGGAAAAATGTATTATTTATTATTAAGCTGATTTTATTTATTTTTATTTCATTTTTTAATATTTATTTTATGATTATTTATTGTTGTCATTGTCATTCTCATTATCTATTATTTAATCAAATTAATAATGTTGAATTACAAAAATGAAGAATTTTTCGTAAAGTAATAAAATAATCGTGATTTTATTAATAAGTTTTATATAGTGTAGATTTTATTACTTTAATCGTTAACCTAATGTACAATTGCTCTAATCGTTAACCTGATGTACAATAATTTATCGTCAACCTGATGTACAAAATAAACAAATAAATGCGCATTTTTATAAACAATCGCCCCAGCTGAATACTCTTTATGTTTATTTACTTTGCGATTTTTAGTCTCTTTTTACAGAAATATTTTCCAAACTGTAGAGGTATGTCCTCAATGAACGATAAATTATGTTCATTTCAATTAAAATTCCTTGCAGCGCGGAGTAAATATTGTACTCTAGCCAGGCACTGTATTCGAAATCGTTTTTACTCTCCCTAGTGGGATCCTCTTGCTATCTGTCGCACTAGCGATTCAACACGGTATAGTGGGAGAGCCAAGGATGGAAGAGAGGACCCCTGCTACGTGTTACATCCCAAGTAAGTGTATATATGTGCAATAAGCGTCGCCGGTAGTGAACAGGAAATAGAGTATGGCGTTTCATACGAGTAAACATACATACATATATATATATAGATATCGATATATATATATACGGACACACATTCATTTAGGTAAACATACTATTTCAAAAACATTTAATTTTGAGGACCGATCTCATAGTAGCCACTTATTCGAATGCTCAACATTACTATAGTCGAGTATCAATAATGTATTAATACTGTAGTGCAGTATTATAATACTCAACATTATAACATATTAAGCCAAACATGTTAGCTCCAATGTCTTCAAATCGACTTCTGGATGAATTCTTGCATATTGTTATAAAATTAATTTCAAAGATTATTTCGTTTTCAAGGTAAATTATTTGCTTAAGAGTAATTGAATGATCGTCCTTAAAACAGCCAGCAATGCTGATAATCAACGTTACACAGATATAATGTGTTCCAAATATCTATTTCCCTCAGCATATATCCATCGATGGTGCATGAGCCTATACATATATAGTATTTGTACCATCGATATTCACATATTACTTACGCACACACGCACGCACACACACACGCATATATATATATATATATATATATATATATATATATATATATATATATATAAATAATGCACGTCGCCATTCCACCAGACAAATCGTTCGTATAAATCCTTTCATTTATTATACAACCCCACTTGCTTTCTCAGGACATCCGTATGGAGCATCAAATTCCCCCGCCCCCGCCGGCCGTCATTCTTCGACCCCTTTCCCCTCGTTCCAGTTTACTTTCCACCCAATCCTTTCGATCGCGATAAATCCTTTTACCCTGCTACCAATTATGATAACGTCATTCTGCATCGTAACCGTACACTTGGCTGGACTTGCTATGACAACTTGAAAAAAACTCAATTAAAGGACGATGATTTTTTTTTGTTCTGAAAGCTTTAATCTTACGTCTCGATTGCCGCGTGACTTTTATCGAGATTGAAAATACAAGGCAATGTGAGAATATTGATGTACGTCATATTTGAGAAGCTGTGGAGAGGATCAATGAGGGAGACGATGAGCGAAGAGTTAGCTTATCAGGGCCGAGACTTCGTCTGGCTCATGGAAAATATACTAAGGTATTACGTGAGGAATAAATACCATATATGTATACATCTTTGTACCTGGCGTTTTGAGAACCTTTCACGAATCCACGTGGAAAATAGATTGCTGATGCTTGAGGGCATTTTGCATGGTTCGGAGACCCGAGACCTTAACGGGTTATCTATATAGTTGTAACAATCGAAAACATCTCATTTTTGGGATTTTGGAGCAGAAAATCGTGATGATGAATTTCTATAAAAATTACGTATTTGAAAAAGTATCTTCCGAAGAACACTCTATATTGTTTTTGTCTAAAATTATTTCCAGGAAGCACCTCTCGAAAACGTCTTTTGCTTTGACCCTTCTGAACCAGGTTATCTAATATCAAAAAATCAAACAGATTTAATTAGTATATTAGTTTATTCTATGGTTAATCGAAGGAATTTCCGAAATAGCAAATTAAAAAACAATGTCTTGATTTTTACGAAGAAAATTGCCATTTTCCGTTCATCAAACCGAAAGTATCCATCGAAAAAAAAAATCCTGCGATCGGATACTATATTTTTACGTCTAGAAAGAGCCCTAGAAATTTCAGAAAGATCGATGCAGTAGTTTTTGAAATATTTTTATCAGCAGAACAGCCTATAAATCTCTCAATTCTGAATTGATAACCTTGACATTTCCAGGGAATATTTACACGATATACTGTCAAAATATATGGGTATCGAAAAAAGGGATTTTTGCAACTAGCCATAACCCCGCAATGCTTCCATATGGCTCGATTCTGATCTCAACGTCACATCTTTCGTTTACCGCTTCCTCGTCGATAACCGAGTATACGTAGTTGCGGAAGTTATCAAGGATCGAGAGATCGAGTGAAAAAGATACGACAAACGTGTTTTTCGGCCATTTTCTCAAAATTTCATATCTTCCGAAGTTCCTCGTGTATCCCGGTGCAGGTTGGTGTAACGCGCGGGGAGTTATTTTCCGCATTGGAAAAATGACCCACTCCAGGCTGTCGCCAATGACAGTAGAAAGGGACGAGAGTCCTCGTATTTTCCGCGAATCTCGAAAATCTCGATACAAGTTGATCCGGTGATGAAAGATTTGTCGCAGGCTCGTGAGATTTGTCGAAAAGCATGAAATATCGTTCGAACGATCCCCTTTGCCTCCCTATCCTACGTGATAAGTGTGCGACCCGTGAGGAAGATGAAGAAAAAGCTGGGAGGGGAGGAAGCTGGGAGTAGAGGACGACGCGAATAAAGAGAAGTTGAGAGCACGTGCTGTTGTCCTCTCCCGTCAATATCCGGCCATATTGACACTTTGCGAGCGGAGGAAGAAGCTTGCGAGGGGGTGTAAAAAAAGGAGACTACTCAAGATGGTATATACCTTCAACTCGTCGTGTTGTCCTCTTCCCTGTGCTGTCCGTATAGAATTTCCTTGCTTTTTCATTGTCGCTTTTCAGCTTTTTGCACTCTTGTTTCTTCGCGGTCGTTTTTTTATTCTTCGTATTTTTATGTTCATCCCTCGGGCGTGCAAGGGACGTAAAAGCTCGGTGTGAATGTGCCATTGCGAGGGTATCCACGAGTGAGCCCAGCAGGGCTCCCAGGGCAGCAGAGAGAGGGAGAGGGGTAGGGGGAGAGAGAGAGAGAAGAGGAAGAGAGGCGGCAATGAACCCTCGAGGATGGTACTCTTGCGTCCTAGCAAAACAGGCAGCCTCAACGAGCCACGTCTATTTGCTCCCGCTTGGTATTTTCCTGGCAAGAGAGGGCGGAAATCCCTCTGCTGCCAATCCTTTGCCCTGCATGTACAAGGTTTTCCGTAGCGTACATTAAATCGTGTACACCAGAATCCGCCACGGTACATGGAACGATACCATACGTATATTCGTATTGATGCACTTGTGCATTATCCACGTGTGTGGGTGTGTGACTCCGGAACAAGATCTATGTATCGCCCATGTGGGTTCTTACGACCCGTATGGGGCTGCACCGAGGGGATCTTCTTGGCAGGCGAAAGCTTGCGCACCCCATTACGGTAGCACATCCCATTTTGCATCCTTCTTTCTGCCCTCGTACTCCTCGACGCCCTCGTGTGCAGCGAATTTTTTTTTTTTGCCACCCTCTGCTCCGAAACTTAACACTGGAATTTTAGCTCCGGGTATCGATGCGAAAGACATAGCGTCACGTTGAAAAATGAGAGGGCGTGTGAACGTTGTAGGCAATTTGGGGCTGAATTCAATTGACTGTTAGTCACTTGATATACTTACTATGGGTGGTGGATTTTCAATAGTTCTTGCGATTTTTTGAAGATTACTCAGACTGTTTGGCATGTGTGGAAATACATTTTTACCGAACAAACCCAGGAATCTTTGATTCTTAGATAATAAAACGTTTTGTATGTTAATGTATTTAAAACTTAGAGTTTTGGTTCATGATATTCCTCAAAGGTTAATTGCATTTTTCGCCTTCTAAATAATAAAAATCGGAATATAATATAAGCAAACCCAAACAAATGTATCTTTTCTTAATATGGTTCTTGGATAATGAATCATTTTTTTGACTTAATGTATTTGAAATTTTGTTTTGCAGTTGATGATATTCCTTAACCGTTAATTCAATTTTTGGCTTACGAAACAAAAAAAGTCTGAATATAATATAAACATACCCAAACAATCGATTGTAAATGTTCGCTTAATAAATAAATCCTTTTGTTTGAATTGATATTATTTTTATACATTATTTTCGCTTTGTTTATAAATTATAATACATTTTGTTTTTGTTCATAAAGTAAAAAAAGACACTCCTTTAATGTTAATACATTGGTTAACTTACGAAAAAATAAAAATCTCACTGCACCGAATCAAATCCAAACAAATTTATCTTTTTCTCGTGTCTGATCGTATGTTCGTTTACGAATCGTTTCCTCTCAGTTAATAAATGAACCGAAATCTTGTATTTTGCTTTAAATTACTATTTTTATTAATTATTCTATTATTTTTAAAAACTCAACCAACCGCAAACAACTTAATATTTTCCTCTTAGTTGATTAATTGTTTTCTCCCAATTTTTATTATCTCATTTCACGATTTTATTTCTCATAGTTAATAAATTCGGTAAATATTCGGAAGTGTCACTCCTGTCAGAATCGGGCTGATTTTTTTTGTGTGATGTCTTACAGTTGAAAAACATTATATTTAATATCATTATGGCAGCGCATCAACAAAAACAATGTCAATAAATAGTTTTTTAAAGATTTTTATTCGTCGATCTTTCGAACTTTTTTCACGATTTCTAAAAGAAATATTCTGTTCTTTCAAAATGCAATAGACATACAAACTATTTTGACAATTCTTCATTATAAAATTGCTGAACAGCATCGAAAATAGCATGTACGCGTTCACTGTGCGCGGTGAAAACTCGACGAAATAGAAAATCGGCAATATAACCAGCCATGTGGTAATCGCGTCGTCCGAATTCTGGGATATTACCACGAGCATCGCGCCATATTCTTTCAATATTTTGGGTATATGCTCCCGAATCTGGATCGACGAAATTTAATGAGCGATTCACGATTAGATGTTGAAATTCTGTGCATAAGTCAAATACATCAGTAGCAAGTATAAAAGCATAAAAAACTATGATAATTTTGCAATCAATGTTCTTCGTTAAGACAATTGTAGGCTTTCGAACAATCAGACATGATTGTCGTTCCCGCTTTAATACTTATTAATTATAATCCCGCTTTAATACTTATTAATTATAAATTAATAATTGATAATTTTCAATAATGTCGCTGATGTTCGATCATCGACCTTTTCCATGAATACTTGTTTGGATTCACGTTCGAATCCACCGAAAATCCACTACCCTTCAATAATTCTTCCGCGATTATATTTTCGTGTTCCGAATTTCGCTTCATCGATCTCAACGATTTTCCCAGGACCATTCAATTGATCGGAAGAATTGAATAACAGCCACTGTTCTAACGCCTCTTAAATGGTAATGCGTTAAAAATATTATGCGCCATTAAAATGTAACTTAATATAAGGTTTTATAATCGTAAATAATTGATGAAAAAATGAAGACAGCCTCTTTTTAGCGGGAGTGACACTTCCGAATATTTACCACAAATTCAAATAAATTCCGTTTCTTCTTCCCAAGTGGTGCTGTGACAATTTTTTTCCCACGGTTAAATTTTTTTATTAATTCAGTCTTTTGTTCTCGAATTTTGTACGTCCGTTCTCATTCAATAAAATCAACCTGCCAAAACCGCGTTTATTTTCGAGTTCGAAAAATATCTGTGTGCGCACAAAATTCCAACAGCGCAGTATCCAGAGAAATTGCGCGAAGGCTGAAACGAGTCACATATTACGTGAGAAACAAGAATCTGAAAGATACCATTTTTTGCACACTGCAGACGCTCTTGCTACGTTGAATTTTCATACGACGATATTATTCCGTAATTTCGTCTCGTACTATCGTAAGACGATATGACGATGGTCTTTTTTTCGCCTTTTTTCCTTCGTAGGTTGATAGAAGAGTGGCGGAGAATCGGCAGAGCGGAAACTGGTGCACGTGCTATATGTCGAGAGGGTTGCTCGCGGGAGGAGAGGAGGATGTCGTTGGAGCAAAACGTGTGTGAGAGCCCGCGGGGTTCACGAGTAAATTGAAGCGATCCATTATACGCCCGGGGTTAGGTGTCGGGTTGTCGGAGAATGGGGCATCGCTCGAGGAAAAGTGCGACGGGCGAATGGGGTGGGATGGAGAGAAATGGATGAAATCGCGTATGGGCTGGGCGGCGGACAAAGAGAGGAAAAACGATGTTCCTAGGTGTACAGAAACCGGTAAAACATAAAAGTGGAATAAGTTTGTTTGGAAAAGTAAAAGAAGAAAAAAGGGCTGTAAGTGGGAGAAATAGAAGTGTTTTTTTTTGCATTAAGGGAGACTATGGAACCCGGAAGGAAGATCAATTTCGAAAATTTTCCATAGCTACCCAGTTGACGGAATGAAAATCATTTCGTCAAAAGAGCGAACGTTTGCAAACAGGGGCGAGGCGACCATTTATCGGATATTGTGATCCGCACATGACCTCCATGTTTGTGCCTTACTTTGAAATAAAAATATTCGTACTTTCCAAATGAATAATACGTTTTATTAATAAATTTAGATGTCAGGGGATTTTGAAACACACTATACATATCTTCAAGTATCTTCAGAAATTCCTTCACAAGGTTTTGCAAGAAAACGGCGGCGCTGAAGCTGGATAAAGCAAGTCACCTTTGCCCGATAGTGTCCTGCGACCGGCAATATCAACAGGCTACATCTAACTAGGTGTGTAAAAACATGCATTTTTCTAACAATATTTTAAGGGGTTACCCCCACTTGCGATTTTGAAAAAATCGATTTTTTTATTGCATTTTTTTGAAGTATAAGTATCTGAGAATATGTCCTGAAAATTTCAAGTCGATCCGAACAAAATTGACTGAGATATGAGCGTTGAAAGAGAAGAATCCGTTGTTGAAGCGGATCCGAAATTGAAACGTTAAACGCGTTTTTCTCAAAATGGCATTTCTGAAGTCGGTGACAAAGATTACTCGAATACTAATGAACCGATCTTCTTGAAATTTTGCAGGCTTATTTAATACATAAAAATGTAGTCTTTAATCGTTCGATTTTTTATTTCGGAAAAAAATGGCCGTTTTATAGCCAAAAAACGGCCGTTTTTTTCGTTAAAATCGAACCATTAACTTTGACTGTCCGCCATTTTGTGAAAAATGAATATTTTTTAAAATCCTTCGATTAAAGACTAGTTTATACTTATATTTGACTAAATCCATCCGCATTTTTTTTTCAGATGATCCACTTCGCCGCAATGTTGGTCACCGCAAACCGTGTATATAAAAACATTATTTCATTGACGGCCATTTGCCACTAAACAATGTAACATTTTTCAATAAAAAAATTACTGAAAGTTCTTCAAGATATGTTCTTTAAGATGGTATATTGATCGACTAAAAAAGTTTTGTAGTTTTCTTTAAAAAAATTCATGAAAAAGGCCTTTTTGCGCTACAAGTGGGGGTAACGCCTTAAGTCGTTAGTATTACCTTTTAGCTATATTACCTCGAAATTTTATTGAAATATTCCTAAAAATGAATGAGCTACAGCTTCTAACAGTCGGTTGGGTGAGCGGTAGCAACACCATACCTCGAACTTTGAGCGCGTTTTTCCCGGAACACTGTTTTCAAAGTCGGTGGACATGCTATCTCGACAAGCACTTGATGGATTATTTTCAAATTTACAGAAGAAACGATAAAAAATATTTAAAAGTCGCAGACGATCTTCCTTTTTCAACATTAATCTTCATTTTTTAACAGTTACGTAAAAATGACAACGTTTTTCATAGATTTTGTATGCTCGAGATTCAATACGTCAGCACGATGTTGAAAAAATAATTATTTAAAAAATCGACGATCGTCAACGACTTGTATTTATTGTAAACTCGAATAACCCGTTCGGTTTTGAGATTTCGGATGGACTGTTTAAACTGGAGAGTGTCCACGGTCAAGCATTGCGAATAAAATGTCATCATCTGCCGGCGGCCACATTTTGGGCAGTTTTCAGTAATTTTTGGTGATTTTTTTTCAAAGCCTCTCCATATATATCCTTTCGTATTTAAAAAAATGCGTTTTTTTTCCACCATCCGTTTCCTAGAAAAATGATCGAAATTTGGCCATTTTTTCATGCTTCTATAGGTAGATGTAGCCTCTTAAATCGCAAAATCTTAACCGATTGACTTGACATTTCTTTTGAACCTTATAACAACACTTTACAACGAAGTACGTAGCGAATTTTTGACACGTTAAAAAACTTTTCCCAAAAACATTGTTTTCGTTTTTTTTTTCACCGAAAACAATGGTTTTTTTTCAAGATTGCATCATTTCATGCAAAAGCCATGCATTTCGATTTATCTACGTACATTGAAGCAAATTTTATCTAGAACTCGAATTATTTCGAATTTTCATTCTAGATTCAAAAATGGAGGAGACCTCTTGCCGACCACAGGGCGCCATCGGACCAAGGTGACTCGCTGCATCCAGCTTCCGCACCGCCATTTTGTTATAAAATCTAGTAAACAAATTCGTAAAGCTCTTTGATGATATGTAGAATAAACACTACTGCGAGAACTGTTCATTTTATCAACGGGGTAACCATTAATAAAAAAATTCCCAAAATTCACTTTTTCGGGCTCTAGACTGGTAGTCTCCCTTAAGGGAATAGTCGCTTTGTCGCTGACCTATGCTCCATCTGAAAATTGAATCGACGGTACAACACAACTGAACTATTGTTCAATGCAGCTTTTTCGTGCGCATGCAACGAAACCCAAAATGTTCCTTTTTGTCGTTACATTCGTCACGGCGGAATAGCCTCTGCTGAAGAATGATTTGCTCATTAATAGAACGCGATCGTTAGACGCCTCGTCGTTCTTACCACTACGAAATTTCTCACACGGAAATTTTCTTGCTTTCTGTGATTTTTACCGGAGTAAACGAGCAAACGGCTCGAAAAAAGTACTTCAGAAAGAGAGGGGAGGGGTGGCGAAGTAATTGAAGGAGAGGGTCAAAATACCCGCGGTTAAAGTTTTAATTATCAAGCACTTGTGCGCCGTAGTTCAATCAAAAGCATTCGCGTGATGAATTGTCGTATGAAAGTGAAACAAATGAGTAATTAATTGGAGTCGTATGTGCTGTTGAACAAATTTCCACTCGCTTACTTTATTTTAATGAGTGTCAAAACGTCAGAGTTTCCTGGGGAGAAAAAATTCCTGTCGTTTTCCGCTCGTATGTTGCGAAGTTATTTCTCCGCAGCCTTCAGCAAGCCCTTCAGGAGAAGAGAAAGAGAGAGGGAGAGAGAGAGAGTCAGTGCTATACTCGCTGGCACAAAATTTGACAAAAAATCACAGGAAATTAAAGAAAAAATGACGATCGTTAGTGAAGAAAATTCCAAAACCCAAATGTCTCAGTCGTCCGAAGTGTTTGATTTTTCGAACAAATTCAAACAATTCGTGCATGATAACGATAATAAAAAAAAGATTTTGTGATTTGAAAAGACGAAAAGAAACTCCAGCATAAATCAACCAACTTTTTTTTCCACGTTCCTAAGCATGTCCCCGCGGCCTTTCACGACCTTATGCCTTTCCTTTACACTCACTTCACCATTTTCATTGCTAATGTAAAAATGCAAATTTGTTGGGAATCAAGACAATTTTTTTTTAATTATCGGACCACGGTGGGGAGTCGATGAACAAGTGATTATTGTAATTGCTGTCGGCGAGAGAGTCTTGGCGGTATCTCTTCGGCTGTCGTTAGGGGGTCAATAACTGCATCCACATTATCCCGTAGGACCTGGGCAGCTTGGCTAAAACGCTCTCTCTCTCTCTCTCTCTCTCTCTCTCTCTCTCTCTCTCTCTCTCTCTCTCTCTCTCTCTCTCTCTCTCTCCTCTCTCTCCCTCTCTCTATCCCTTCGAGATCGTTGAATATCCCTCAGGATTTCGAGCGGTTAATAGCCACAGGGGCCTGTTGTAGCGAGTGCACGTATTAATACGGAAGGCTGAGGAAACTCGGTGCTTGCGATGTAATGTTAGAGACCCGTGTGCCATAAACTCCCATACAGCTATAGTCCCACCTTACGCGTACGATTGCGAGCGCAAGAGCGGAGAACCGCTTACGAAGCAGGCGCAATCTCAGCTTCGGTTAATCGCATGGACCATCGTTCGATGAGAACGCAAGGATATCTCGTACCTCGAACGAAATTGGCGCTTCGGAAAATCCGAAAGACCCAAACAAGGGCAAACGACATCTTGCAATTTAAAGTTAAATGAAAAAAAAATCCAAAACCCGACCCTAAATTCGTCAGATCTTTTTCGAGTTCAGATTTCTTTCCCAAGCCCCAGTAATGCTTGATTTGTTGCAAGCCAAGTTTGAACTCGACGGAATTTGAGGTTCTGTTTCCGCTTACGGAATAACAAATGCGTCCATAAGGATATGAGGATGAGCGGTGTGAAGTTTGTGCCTAAGGAACGCTGCTGTTGTCAATTTGGGCCTTGGGCCGGCGTAATCTCAGTTTGAGGTCAGGACCTCGGAAGAAATTAGGGTCAAGACTGCCGAGGCGTACTTTACTGGGGCTGACACCTTACGAGGCCTCAATGCAATGAGGTTGGAACCTCGCCAGGCTCAATTTATTCAAGGTGAGACCTCTCGGGGCCTCAATTTATTGAGGTTGACACCTCGCCAGGCGGCAAACTATCGACTTTGAGATATCACAAGCCTTAATTTTTTTACGTGGAGACCAAGCTAGGCCGCAATTTATTGAGGTTGAGGCCTTACCGGGCCCCAATTTTACGAAGTTGCGACCTCACTAGGAACCGATTTCCAGGAATAATACCTGAGAAATCCTCAATTTGTTGACCTTTATACCACGCCAGGCCTTCATTTATTGAGGTTGAGACCTCACCCTGTCCCGATTTGCCGAGATTGAGACCTCACCCGACCTCAATTTGCCGAGGATAGTGCCTCTAAAAGCCCACAATTTGTTGACCTCCAAACCTCACCAACCCTCCGATTTATCGTCTTTAAGACTTCGCACGGCCTCATTTTTTGACGTTGAGACCTCGTCCGACCTCAACGAGGTCGAGGTTCTCACGAAGCCTCCATTTATCGAGCTGAAAACCTTCACCTTACCCTTGTCCTTAATTCGTCCTCACCAAAAACTGCCAGACGTTGCACTTGTCTCAACCTCAGGTCATTAGACCTCGCTCGAACCTCAGTTTATCGAAATTACGAAGGTACTACTGCAATATTTCTCAATTATAAGAATGTCCTCTGGATTTGAAAATGATTTTTCAAATTTGACACTCAAAGCCCATAACCTCAATTTATCGCGTTTTGGAAACAGGTATTGGAAACAGTATTTTGGAAACAGGTATCAATTTATCGCGTTTTGGAAACAGGAAACAGGTAAGGTATCCTCGAATAACATTGCACATTCTTGCAATTGCGAGAGGAACGAGAAAAACGGTCGCCCGCTTCCGTCAAAATAAAAAAAAAATAAAATAAAAAGGGCAATTGTCAGTAAAGTATGAATTACAACGGCCAGTGATGACCGCGAGGTCAACACCGTACACCCGCCGTTTGTACCCGTCGGACCGGTACGCCGGGCCGAACTCATCCGGGCAAGCCATTTCGGCCCGGCGATACGGCAAATTGCATTTTCTTCCTTCGTGATCGCTCGTTACCGCTGAAAGAAGGGATTATGGTAAAAAGCAGGCGCACAGGCTGGTCGGCAGGGGGGGAGAAAAACGAGGCTTTTGGAGAGCCAGAAAGACACGGAGAGAGGGGGAGACGGGGGTCCGTAGGAACATGAAAGTGGAGCAACTATTACGTGGTCGTGGAAGCCTCAAGCCAGAGAGGTTTTGCAGCGAAAATGAGGTCGTGGCGCACGTGCTCCTCCAGCTTACTCGTACCTGTACGCATGCATAGCGCGGGAGTGTCAGGAGATTGGCCGACGATGAAAATAAAAACTCACATTGTTGTATTTCTGGTAACGATACTTCTTGTTTTTCTTTGTTCGTTCGTATCTCTTTCCCTCTCACATTTGCCTCTTGCCTTTTTCCCCGCTGTAGTTTGCATCCTCGAGGAGCAACGAATTTTTCCTCCCTTTCACCCCCTAATTATCATCAAAAATATTGGTTTTCGCAAAGCGCTAAAAAAATCGTGACGAAAAAAAAAAACGTAAACTTTCGGGGTATGAATGTGGCGAACAAATTGGTAGTATGGAAGGAAAATTTTCATTGCGCTCGGAAGATGCAAGCTTCGATTTGATTTTTTCTTTCCCACAGAATTGATCACTGTGTCCCAATTACGGAAACATTCAACGGGCCACGCAGCTTCCGGTCTCTCGGCACGTGATAAGCATCGACGAAAGTTCATGCGGTGAACTTCCGGCCGAAAATGCGTTTTATCGGAGTGCGGATATAATTTTTTTTCCCTTTTACACTCCCTCTCTCTCTCTCTCTCTCTCTATCTGCTTTGTACAATCGCCAATCTCGCGATCGAAGTAAATCGACGCGTTGGGGTAACAATTTAATCGTAAAATATATTCTATGGTGCTTAATCTATACACATATACATACGCATACGTATGTATATGACAAAATCTTTACGTCTATATCAAGTTCGGTAAAAATTACACAATGAATAACAGAAGACCCGTCCACGTCGAGTCGTTGCTTCGATCTCGCTCGCTCTGTTCCCTTCTCCATTCGTGTACGTAATGCGTAACGTGCGATTTTTGTTGTTGTTGTTACTATTGCTCTTCTTCAATAATTAAACTATAAAAACGATAACATCTTCTCTGCGATTGGAGCTTCGCAAATTTTTCCGCGCACCTTCTCGGCCGAGCGATCGAAATGTGAGCAGTTCGATCGATCGGAGAAATATTTAAAAAATAAAACCACGAGCACGTGCCGAGGTTCCACTGCCGTGCTATCGGGAGTTGAGTTCCCGATTTTTCATTGTCGTGAATTGTTTCCACGTCCCTTTAGGCAGCCGAAGTTGAGGGAATTTTCAAGATTTTTTTTTAGCGAAACTATTTATTCGACATCATTAATGTTTGATGTTTATATTACTACGGCTTTTGATTTTCTCAATTGTCGTTTCTTTATATTGAAAAATGGCGGATTTACCACACTTGCTTGAAAGACGAAACTTTCGTGGACCTCGTACAAGATAATTCAGATACGATCTAATTGATCATTTCCAAACTTTGCACGGTTCTAGATAAGATAATTAACGGCTGCGTGAACCTAAGGTTCCTCGGACATTTTTTTTTGAAATTTTGTTTTCCTTAAATTCATATAAAATAGAACTTTTTTTAAACCCGTGCCATTTTTTGTGTTTTCACTTTTGTGCGGATTTCTTAGGTTCACGTAGAGCGTGCGGATCTTAGAAATCCAAAACTTTTTGGCTCCGATGGTTAAGATGATGCATCAGAGCCTAGGCTAGGTAATTAAAATAAATTGACGGCAAATAAAAAAAACGGCCTAATATATACATAAAATGTTATTCATGTAGAATAATTAGTATCAACACGAAAAAAAAACTTGAAGATTCGCTTTTTTTCGGCTGCCTGAAATCCCTCCTCAACGGAGCGTTTCGGGGAGGCTCCAAAAATCGTCGCAACTTTCGTAAATTGCGCAAAAAATACGAGCGCGATTCACCCGATTTTTGCAGCCTCAGTGCGTTCATATAATTTTTTGCCAATTGTGTTTTTTTTTCTTCGAATTTTGTAAATACCTTCGTTAATACTTGTAACAATAATCTACGAAAAATAAAGTCAATTGAGTGAGTATTTTTCATACGATTCTCAAAAGTTTTGCCGATGTTTTGGTCGTCGGGAATTCAAAGCCCGGTAAAGGCAATTCTACTGTTCCGGCCACGCTTTCCAGTGCCGCCAAATCGCCTGATCAGAGCAAATTTTTAAAATTCCACTCCCCTCCCCCTACTCATCGAGGAACAAAATACGCGAGAGTTCGCAACGTTTCGTCACACACACACACACACACACACACAAACACACACACGACCGTAAATTTTTCATCACCTCTTTTTCGTATAAATAATATACAATTTAAAAATATATCTATATATTTATGTGTCTCTATATTTTTCAATCATATTTAGCGGATATATTCGTAAATAAAAAATGTACACCTTTCGTCTACTGACGTGTGATTTTTGCGCGTTGAAAATATTGGTCCGAGTCGTCGAAAGTCATCGACTGTCGATGAGTGTTCTCGCTTCACATTATCTGTTCCCCGGCGTCTAAATTGCAAATAATTCAGGTCGCATCGATTGTTCGCGATCGCTGGAATTTCGCGAGAGGAATACGCGAGACGCAAAATTCGATGATAGTCCGAACTGAGGCGAGAGATGCCTTCAGGCAGCCGAAAATAACCGAATTTTCCCGTTTTTACGAATGTTGACAAGTTTTTTTTCACATTTATTCTAGTTGATTAAAATTTCACGTACATATTGTTAGATCTTTCAATTTTCCAAAAAAAATTCCAATATAGCGGCTGAACGACACTTTCTTCGGAGACGGTACCTCGTGAACCTCGTGCAGGATAACTAAAAAAAATATCTAATCGATCATTTTTCAATTTTGCACACTTTTAGATAACATAATTCTCGTGATAATATTAGATAATTATTTATATAATATTATCACGATAATATTAGATAATTAATTATCTAATATTATCAAGATACATCATTTTTGCTTAGTATTATATTATCTAAAACTGCTTTTAGATAATTAATTATCGTAATTCAATTCGGCACCCTTTTGGATAACTTAATTACGTGATAATTATCACATAATTATCGTGATATATGTGAGCCTCAAGTTTCTTGAAAATGATCTTAAAAAAAAATACCGATTAAGTATCGAACACAACAGTAAAAATTGCACGAAAAAAACAACATTTTTCAAAACACGTACTATTTTTCGAATATTCACTTTTCTTTAGATTTTCTAGGTACCCACAGAGCGCGTGAGTCTCAAAAATCTCAAATTTATTGGCTCTGATGTTTCAGGTCAATGCACAAGGCGCTAGTTTGTACGCCGTGGAACAGCTTAGGTGGCAACCCTCTCTGAAGGATGCATCGTACAGCCGCCATTTTTTAATATAAAAAAAAATAATTGGCAAAAAAGATGTAATAACATATCCATATAATTTGTATTATATAGAATAATTAGTTTCAACAAAAAAAAAAAATCTCGAAAATTCGCTTCTTTTCGGTGGCCCGACAGGATCTCCCCGTTTGATGTACGACGTGCTGCAGCCCCATGGAGCAGTTTTTCATCTTTCCTTTTTTTTCTCTTCCCTGCGAGTCCGCGCTCATAGACTCGGGCTGAGTATGACATCGACGAGGGAGGAATAAAGAGTGATAGTGCGAGAGCGAAGAAAGAAGGAGAGTGCACAATGGGACAGAGAGAGAGAGAGAGAGAGAGAAAGAGCGAGAGAGAGGAAAATAAAAGAATCGTCGAGGCGTTCAGCATGAAAACGCGTAATCGGCCTCGTTCCGAGAGTCACTAACCGACGTGACGCGTTTATATCGAAGGCACGCGTGTAAATTATTAATTTAAATTACGCTCTCGGCCTCTCTCTCTCTCTCTCGCTCTTTCCTTTTTCGCCTCTTTCTCTCCTCCACCCCTCTTCCCGTCATTCGACTCACTGCTCCCAATTGCATGTGCGAGCGAGCCGCACAAACGCGTTCTATTGACGAGCGAAAGAGCCAAAGAGAAAGAAAAAAAAACAAAAAAATTCACCACTCATTGCGCTCATCGTTGCTCGAAACGAGTCGTATTAAGGATGTTGAGTCCCTATGAAACGTGTTAATGTTAATTGTTCAATAAATAGCTTCTTAATCGTCATGAAATTTTTACACGACCTCCTGAATACTTCATGTAAAAACATACCAAATTTTCCGAATTCTATCATCATTACTTCAACCTCCTTAAGGGTTGAAATAAAAAATGATAAGAAAATTCGGAAAATTTCGTATGTTTTTGTATGAAGTATTTAAGAGGTCGTGTTAAAATTTCACGACGATTAGGAAGCTCGTTAATAAAAAATTAACATTTTGTTAAGAACAATTTTTAAAAGAAATAAAAAAAAATTTGTCAATAAACTTCGTTTTGTTTCCGTTGCTTTCAGTATATTGTAGATATTATAAAATTGAGAGGTGAAAAAAAAACTTATTGCAAAGTTACATCAGTTTCCATAAAACAACATTTAATTTGTGAATGTTAATTGTTCAATAACGAGCTTCCTAATTGTCGTGAAATTTTTACACGACCTCTGAAATACTTCATACAAAAACATACCAAATTTTCAGAATTTTATCATTTGCGATTTGGGACTCAACATCCTTAAAGGCTTTTTTGTTTTTCACATCATTTGCATCCTTGAAGTGTTCAGAAGAGGTGGTTTTTTTCGTTTGGGTTGTCTAAAACAAACAGTGAATACGATTTTTCTTATAACGTTAAACTTTGAACGCGTGTTTCCGGAAACAGCATTGTACAACGCGTGAGGCGCTCTACAGCTTCATCGGATGGGCCGATTTCCATGGATTCAAAGGAAATTCAGTTTTCCAGGCCATCGGGAAGCGATTTTTGTCGAAATGTAATTTAGACGATTCTTTTCGTCTGTTGAAGCGAAAAAATTGGGTTATTTCAAATAGCTGCCACTTTGTTATCCAAGAGTTTTTCAAAAAACAAAGAGATGAGACTTCCCCCCATATTTAGTCTAGTTCAATAATCCTTTAGCCGTTTTTTGATTCAATTGAACTGGCGAGGCTGTGGAGTGCCTCGTGCAGGCCGAAACACGTCGTGCATGGCTTTTTTTTCATAGGACTTGAAGCCGCCATTTTGGATTTTTTAAATAAATGAAATTGGAATTTACTCTCGACTGATATGAAGAATAAAATACGTTTAAACCCATTTCCAAAAGTATTTATTTTATATTGAAAAAAATCCCGAAGTTTGTAGATTTTTCATGCCTCTCGACGGGGTAACCTTCCCTCAACGTGTAGATGTGATACTGTTGAAGAAAGAGCCTGATGTTCGATTTCTTTTCAAATTTTGAGGCAAAAAAAGTATGAAGATCGTAGCTACCATAGAATGGATTGTTTGGGTTTGTTTGGGTAATAGTAGTTAGTAACGACTCTCAAAATCTATCGATGCACCGACTTCGTGAACATTTCAAAACCGTTAGGTTCTCGATAGTGAAAACAAAAAAACACATTCAAGCGTTGTTCCAATTTATTTTATGAAAAAATGACGGAGACATTCCCGTTTGGATTTTTGTGACGTAAAACTAGGGAAATTGTACCCCCGAAGCCTCAAAAGATTATCGACAATCCTGAAAACCGATATGGTGTCAGTTTCGAAAAGTGACATTCAGAAGGAAAACCTAGATGCCTCGTATCATCACCTATCCGAATCGCTCTGCGAACTTTGTTAGTTTTCGAAAATAAAACATTCATTTTTTCGACTTTGCCGATAGGGTTTTATTTTTTCTCTCTTCAGTGTACGTACGTTTCTCTCGGAAGTTTTCAAATGCAGCTCGGACTCATTCGGACTATACTGCGTTCAACGAGAGAACGTTCGGTTTCCGAACCTAAATTCGTCCGGCACGGTCAGATGCCGCCTAACTCGTCACCCTCTTTACCCTCTCCACATTGCCACGGTAGTGCAGGACCCAATACGATACTGAGCAGCAGTATCCCCACTACTCTCACCCGACTCAAAGGCCGCGTCAAAAAATTGCTCTATGTCGCCCTCTCGTTGAACGCGGTACACTGCGACCTCTGTTATCGGCACAGCGGTGAAATCGGCTCCGCGTTACACTTGCAAAAATGGACGCTGCGCACCATCCACTCGAGCCAACTCTGCGCAGCTGGGGTAACTCATTGCAGTACCCCTCAAAGCCCTCTCCTAGTGTCTAGCCTGCATCGAGTCCGTCGCTTCTCCCACCGTGCGCTGATCAATATTCCATATTCGGCGCATGGTGGGGGGTGGGCTGTTGCATCTGTGGAGGTCCCGAAAATAGAGGCCCCAGTGTACAAGCATTTTTTTCCCATCCGAACTTTGGTGACTACTATCAAACCTATTTTTTTTTAACTTTTCATCGCAAGCTACTTTTCGCATTATTGTTCAGACGGTAATGTATCGATTGCCCAACAGTGCAAGTCCCGACGATAAAAGTAAAAAAATTCGCGAGGAAAGTACAAACTCAAAGAAGAAAAAAGAACGCTTTCGTTTCGAAGCCCAAGTATAGCGTAAAACACGGGAATGTTTCGGATAGGTATATGTACGTAGTTTGAAACGCATGTTGGACCGTTGCGAGGGTTGCGCTAGTTGGCACGGATTGTCTAGGTCAGAGCATCGATACCGCGCCGAGGTTCAGCTATGTTCGAGCATTCGCTTCCTGGTTTCATCGTTGAGCAAGCAGTGTCAACATCGGAAAGAAGTCGTCCCTGGTAGCGCGTCTATGCGCATCCGGATGCCTGCAGCGGACGTGTGAAGTGTAGTTATCGCGTTGATCCGTCGAGGATCGTCGAGGTCCCGCGATGACGTAGCCAGCGAAGACCGAGAGCGATACGAGGGCCTATTTAATATTTACATCGCCCGTATCCAACGAATCGTCAACGAGGCTGCGCAAGAAGCATCTAGGTGCGCTGCGTTGGTCGATGGACAGCTGACGAACCTCGGGTCATCGAGCCAGGAGCCTTCGAGCGTTGTCGTTCATCCAGGGGACTCCAATGACGGTAAAATCTTGATGCAGTCCTGGGATCGATCGTGGGCGCGACCAGCGCGCCGAATCTGCCACGGTGACGACACCCAGGGACAGCCGAGCAGGGCCGAGAAGCCTCGGCGATGAAAGAAACCGCGATGGGTTGAAGGAAAATAAAAATAAAAAGTAGACGAAGAAAGCTGTAGTAGGTACGCGGTCCTCACGGGGCAGTTGATTGACCGTGCGAATCTCTCGAGGAGTCTGAGTGTTGTTTGTTCGTTCGGTTGTTTTTCCAGCTCTTCAAGAGAGACGGAGAGAGATCCCTCCGACGTCTCGACGAGTCCCGCGAGGCGAAGAGAAACCGAGAGGTCCGGCACATTTCCGTTTGTCCACCGGACACGTGTGGAGGACACGACCAGCGACGAGTGGCTCGATGGAGAGAAGAAAAAAAACGTGGAAAAGAAAGAGATCGCGGTTCTGTACGAGAAGGAGCCCCTGAAGGATATCTCGATCGGAGACCTCCAATCATCGGGATGTACGAGTGGTCGACGTATCCCCACGACGTACTTGGCGATCCGGGTATAGTTGTACACT
Source organism: Ophion costatus (assembly GCA_951751655.1). Lineage (NCBI taxonomy): Eukaryota > Metazoa > Arthropoda > Insecta > Hymenoptera > Ichneumonidae > Ophion > Ophion costatus. The sequence goes on along the minus strand of OX632364.1, from coordinate 30,953,542 downwards.
CGATTCATCCGGGGGGTTCCTTAACGAGTACCACTCGATGTCCGATGTCTTCGGGATTATGCACGACCGTGCATCACCCCATGCCCAGTCCGTTCGACTCTTCGTTAGGAGCTCCGGTCCGGGGGCAGAGGGCTTGGAGACTCTTCCCCGGTAACCCAACAACGGGACAGCGGCTGCGGTAGATGACGAGGGCGGTGGAACACTCGGAAGGAAACTGATGTCAATGCGATGACCTTCCAATCGTAACGCGATCATACCGCATTGCCTGCTCGACGCAATGTCGTCCAAGACGTAATCCAAGTTGGACGTCTGGCTGTTTGCTTCGGGTCCTTCAGCTACCATCCAGCCCCGCCCCACTCAGCAAGTCCAGCAGCGTCATCGAGACTTCGGCAACATCGTTAAGCGATCAGGTACCCAGTTCTTACTCTTCGGCAGCTTCGGTAATCCTTGATGTCGGGCGATAAATTGCATCAATGTCTCGTCACTTGACTCGACGGTTCGAGGTTGGACGATCGAGGCGAAGTATCAAGCAGGAATGGGAATGGGGTACAAATATACGTGAGACGTTCCTCCCCGTGATTGGTGGAAAGGAGGTGAGTGTCGTGGCTACGCTACTATGTCCATGTCGGAGGTGGAGGAATTGGAAGTGGTAAGAGCTAGGCTACCGAGGGTGTCCTCGTCGGGCAACGGATGATGGCAAGCCGGGGCCGGTGGGCTCAAGGGTGGTAGATGCGGAGACGACAGCATTGGATCACCACCGTGTACCGGGCCACCAGCGTCGTCCTCCATCAGATCCTCGAATTGGGCCATGCTCAGTGCCTCCTCGGTCACCACGTCCGGCATCTGCTGAAACATCCACCCCGGAATCAAAAGGAAGCCTGTGCGCCTTCGGCTGATGAAGCGAATGACCGAGCAACGAACGATTGAGCGGGCGCGGCTTGGGCGCTGGCCAAGGCCAACGACACCAGGATGAAAGGCCGGAAGGAACATCAACGGGAACGTGTAAAACGACGCGGAAACACACGGGAGAGATTGCCGCTGGGAAAGTAGTTGGAAAATAACATTTCCGGAAGAATACATTGACGAGATCTCTGCCCGTTTTTTTTTTTTGCTCATTCTTTCTCGTCTTTCGTCCAACTAAATCCCGAACGGGAATAGGAATGTACGGGAAGGTCCGAAAGGACGAGACAGCTGGTTTTTCCTCGGATTTTCTCGAAACTCCTGCGGGTAGCGCGCGGAGAAATTGGACGAAGGAGAATTTAGAGCCGCAGTCTTTCCAATCTCTAGTCAAACGTGGTTAAAGTTTCGGGAAACGAGCAAGTTACCAGGCATGGTATTTTTCAGTCACAGGAGAGGCAAGTCGTCGGGTCTTCCGTAGGAAGAAATTCGACCAATCGGCCAAAGATAAAGCGGATACGAGAGCAATTATTTTCGTCCATTTTTAACAGTTCTCCACGTTCGAGATATTTTATTTCTCAAAAGCAAGTTTATCCGGCTTCCGGAGATAATGAGGTACGAGATTGAGATTACGGGAAAATAATGAACAAAGCGCGCTCCTCGAGGAGGTATTGCCTCCACGTGGCTCGGGAATCTCGACTTTTGAAGATATTTACAGTTTCCACTATCCACCGGGAGAAATATAATCTCAAAATACATATATATATATGGCAGGCGGTCCTTATATCTTGGTGGAAATTTATTGTAATCGCCAAGGAGCGGAGAGTCTGGTCGTGCTGCACGAAGTGCAAACAAAACTGTGGATACAGACTCGAAAGAGGCTGACTAGCGCGAGACTTTTATCTGTAACGATAATTCTTGACGTCGTGGTTGACAGAAAACAGAAAAAGTTTACAACCGGCGGGCAGCTCGAGTAGGACAGTCCACAAAGGGCTTGAAGGTATTTCCAACTGTTTGCGCAGTCTAATTTCCTTTACGCGACAATCTTTTCTACCAACCTTCTCTGGCTGCGGTCGAGACGCCAATTGTAGTTTTCATGGGTATAAACGGAAGGAGGTTTGCTCGTTGAGATTGTCAATGCGGGATCAACGAGGTTGGGATGCACAAAGACATGGCCATTTCTAGCCAAATTCGCGGAATCTTCGACCCAAAATATATCATTCCGAATGACGACTGACGAGGGGATTCGAGCCATGATTGGGATGATTTTTTTTTTTACGTTCATTGGATGCTGACGGAAATCAATGAATGCCACGGTATGGGGATGTGTTGCGAATGGAAAAGGTTGGTAATCGGGAGAATAAAAACTCACGTTGATTTTCCGTCGATCGTGTTTACTCCTGGGAAAAGAGCTGACAACACCGACGGACGTTGACGCCCAATTGAAGTCCGCGATAGGCAGCCCGTGGTTTTTGGCCTGCAACTCGAGCTCCTGCACGCGCAGCAATAATCTACGGTTCTGGTGTTCGAGATGTTTGTTCCTAGATTCGCTCTGTTTCATTCGCGTTATCTCGTTCTTCAGCAGCTTTATGTACTCCACCGAGGACTTCAATATCGTACCTTTGTTCGGTCTCACGTCCCTCACGATCTCGTAATATCTGAAAATGTAACATAACGAAGGTGCGAATTGATACGTGGGATCTTTTCAGCTTTAACGCGAACATCTCGTGCAATTATTTATAAATATGTTTGTAAATCAAATTCCCGGCTGTTTTTTATTAACGTAAATTCTTTCATAAATATTGGTCCGTTTGGGTTTCGTATTTATTTTGGATAAATTTTTTTTGGGTTACATCGATTTTTTTTGTTTGTTTGGGTTTGTATGGCCGAAAAAGTTTTTTTTTTAAGACAGACACAAATAAATGATTAGTTGTGCTTCTTATTTTATTCACGTTGAAAAAAAAAACAGCAATTTCCAGTATACGATTCGAAAATTCAACAATCGCGTCACGATTTGATTTTCGCTGTTGTTTTTTTTTCTTTTTTTTTAGTAACGCGATCTGTTTCGACGCAAGGTCGAATTCGTCGAAACTGAACGATCTCGTAACATCTGAAGATACAAAATAACGGGGGTGTGAATTTATTGACGGAATCTTTTTAGTTTGACTGTAAAAATCTGAGGTAATGTTTTACAATATATTTCTGAATAAAAAACCAGAATTTTTATAAACATCTTATACATTTTTTAACAAACATCGTTTTGTTTCAGTTCAGTATTAATTGTGGATAAATTCTGGATAGACTTACATCGATTTTATTTCGTCATAGGCACGACTTAATGTTCGGATTTGTTTGGTATTGTACGGTCATTAATTGATGTTTTTTTTTCAGGCACAAATAAATGTTTAGTTTTTTTTTCTGGAATTGTATTCTGGATTTAGGGTTGCTTTTTTTATTCACTTTTAAATAAAAAAACGATTTTTCCATCTCCACTACAAGATTCGAAAATTCAGCCATCGCGTTACGTTTTAATCTCCGCTGTTGGTTTTTAGTATTTTTTTTTATATTATAGGTAACTGGATCTGTTTCAACGTAAGATGAGATTCATCGAAAGCACGTCGTCATCGCTTTTCATTCGGGAGAGACCGTCGAGAAGAGCCCTGACATTCCGGGCGATAGAAGGCGACGAGTATAAAGCCTATTACGATGAGGATTCGTCATCTCAACCCCTCGAGGATCACAGGAGGCTACTCGTAAGTATTTCCGCCGATCTGCTTTCGCAGGCCTCATCTTTTCGCGAAAAACTCTCAAGGCCGCGCACGAATAACGGAATCCTCGTTTCGTTGTCCTCTCGGCAATTTAATATTGTCCCTGAACCACCACCCTCCTTTGCGGGGCTCGCGTGAAATTGTACGGAAATGATCGCAGCACGAGCGAGGCAAAAAGAAAACCTCAAAATCGACAAAAAAACTGCTGATTATATTCCTCGGAAATTCAATCGCCTCCGAGGCGATTTGCGGGATTTATGTTTTTTCAAGAAAGATTTCGACGACGGGGAAAAAATGGCCTATCGGTATCAATTGCGCGAGTTATTACCGCGTGCAAAGAATTCCAACTCGCCCGGAGCAGCGAGCCCGCGAGGGATGAACTATCCGGCCACAGCGAAGAAATTTCCACTCGGAGCACTTGAGCGAGAAAAAAAAAACGAAATATCTTGCCCGGAAATATACGAAACTTTGTACCCGGAGTACGAGAGGTCAAGTTTTTCATACCATCCGCTTTTCTCGAAACTCCTCAACGGAAAAAAAAGAGGGGAATAAATAATAAAAGGGAGAAAAGTTTGCGTCTAATAAACGCGTGTACACTCGAGAATATATTTTATCCTCGTTATGCCTGGGTGACTCTAGAACGAGAGAGTGAAATATATAGTGCGCGAGATTGCAAGAGCGGGAAAGGGACGATTACATCGTAGGCATTACCGGGAGGGTGTTCGCCGTCGTGAGAAACGCCCGTGGAAAATGACCGCGATGTCGCGCGCGTAAAAAAAATCGGCATAGACGAAGCAACAGAGGGAGAGATAGAAGAGGGGGGGAAAATGGATATAGTCGACTGGTTGGGAAAGAAACTAGCGATTGTGGACGCATCGTTGATATCGTTCTTTTGTAATTTACGTACTACGACGCTTTAATGACTCTGCTGCAGTGGTGTATATTCGAGCGAGGAATTTATCGTCCTGGAGAAGCCGGTACATCTACGGCACATTTCAAAAGACCTCCCGTGCAGCGTTGCCTTAATATTGTTGATATTCTGCACCTGAAATGCTCTCCCTGTGCCGTATTACAATTCATATCGTCGTGAGCCCCAGGGAAAATGTATATGAGGTTCTCCAGCCGGAATCAACGTATCCGCTATGTTAACCATTAAGGGGTTACCCCCACTTGCGATTTTGAAAAAATCGATTTTTTTATTGCATTTTTTTGAAGTATAAGTATGTGAGAATATGTCCTGAAAATTTCAAGTCGATCCCAACAAAATTGACTGAGATATGAGCGTTGAAAGAGAAGAATCCGTGAATTGAAGAACTGAAATTGAAACTTTAAACGCGTTTTTCCCAAAATGGCATTTCTGAAGTCGGTGACCAAGATTACTCGAACACTAATGAACCGATCTTCTTGAAATTTTGCAGGCTTATTTAATACATAAAAATGTAGTCTTTAATCGTTCGATTTTTTTCGTTAAAATCGAACCATTAACTTTGACTGTCCGCCATTTTGTGAAAAATGAATATTTTTTAAAATCCTTCGATTAAAGACTAGTTTATACTTATACTTGACTAAATCCATCCGCATTTTTTTTCAGATGATCCACTTCGCCGCAATGTTGGTCACCGCAAACCGTGTATATAAAAACATTATTTCATTGACGGCCATTTGCCACTAAAGAATGTAATATTTTTCAAAAAAAAAATGACTGACAGTTCTTCAAGATGTGTTCTTTAAGATGGTATATTGATCGATTGAAAAAGTTTTGTAGTTTTCTTTAAAAAAATTCATGAAAACGGCCTTTTTTGGCGCTACAAGTGGGGGTAACGCCTTAAACCCCTTCGTTGGCGCATTGACGCAATAGTGCGTCAACCTTTGTTTCCCTATTCAACTTGCTCCGATTTGAAATCGGAGTCTCACTCGGGGCTTTTTGGGCTCGCTGAATCCGAATTTTGAGTCAAAATTTGGAAATTCAAAATGGCCGCGCCAATATGGCGGACAAAAATCAAAAACTTTACTCGATTTTGATGAAAATTAGTACTCCGAGATTTTTGAGGTCGCTTATTACGAATCTGAACTTTAAATTTGAAAATTCAACATGGCGGCGCTGGAATGGCGGACCGAAATTGAAAATATTACTCGATTTGGATGAAAGTTGGTAGTCTGGGATTTTCGAGGTCGCTCGTCACGAAGCTGAACGCAAAATTCAAAAATATTTCATGGCGGACGAAAGTGCAAAAAACAGCTCGATTTGGACAAATCTTTTCGTCGATCGATTTTTCATGGTGAATTCAATAAAATGGAGCATAATACAATAAATTGGTGGAAATACATGAAGCTTGAGTACCGAGTTTCGTCTAAATCAATCTGTATCATTTGTACCTTCATTCGCCATATTTGTTCGTCATTGTGAATTCCTGAATTTTGAATTCAGATTCGCAATCAGCACCCTCAAATAACTCAGAGTACAAGTTTTCAGGATGAAAATATTTTCCTCCCATTTTGGGCACTTTTTGTCGAATTCTCTCTGCCAACGAAGAGGCTTACGATATTGAGGTTTTTGAAACGTTGAGGAAATGCCAGTGAAAAAAATCATTTCTTTAGATCTACATGGGTAAATTTGATTGATGTCTTGCCAATGTGTGCAATGGAATCCAGCGACCGGAATCAATTTTTTTCGTCATTTTGATAACAAGTTTCTGTTCATATTTAGCTTTTTTTCGACTTTTCATTTGAGAAAAATTAACCTTGGTTTTTTCGGACTTTGAAAAGTTTGTTTGGGTTCGTTTGGGCCTATGTGAAAATAGGTTGAAAGAATTCTTCCAGTGTCGAAAAAATTAGGAAAAAAGTCGTAAAATGTTGTACGTCATAGTGTAAAATGAGGCAATTTAATACGCGCTTTTGTAAAAGTTTTTTTCCTGAGAAATCCTTAAATTATAACATTGTCGGTGTTAATTCAATTCGAGGTTAATCGGAGAAAAATTTACTGGTTTTTCATGACGAAAAAGTTTGATCGGATTTGTTTGAGTTTCGTCTAAAAAAAAGACAGAATTCTGACGATGTTAAAAAAAGTTAGGATAAAAATTGTGGAATACTGTACGTAAAAGTGTACATTGTGTTGATTTTATTGATGGTTAATTTGAGATTGATTAATGCGAGAAAAATCAGTCCTCCTTTTCAAGACGATGAAAAAGTTTGGTCGCGTTTCGTGAGGTTTATTTTTTTTTTAATTGCACAAATTCCTGCGACGTTAAAAACAGTTAGAAAAAATGCGACGGAACATTGCACGTGACATTGTACATTCGGTTTATTTAACTCGTTGTTTTCTAAAAATTGAATTTTTTCTTCCGAGCCGTCCAAAAATTCTAAAATTAATGGTGTGTTCAATTTAGATCTTTAAAACGCAACGCAAATACGATTCATTTTTTTTCTCACTTTTATCGTTATTTAACATCTCTCAGATAATTGTTGTCAAATTTGATTAAAAGTAAGAGCAAAAAACATTTTTAAAAAATTACTAAGAAACAGGTAAAAATGTTCAAAGGCAACTAACAAATAATTATTTGCCCTTCGGATGAGTATTTTATCCGCAACTTTCATTTTTATTTTGGACTTTGTGGATTTTTCAGGAGAAAATCGCAAATCATTTTTTTTTAACTACGAATTAAATAGACGATGTTTTTTGTTGTTATTATCCAAATGTTATTCATTACTATAACAACAAAAAAGAAACAAATATTGTACATTGTGTGAATTCAATTCGTGGTTAAAAGAAAATGATTTGCCTTTCTCCCAAAAAGTCCACCGATTCCAAAATACAACGTGCTACATTTGTATTTGAAAATGCAACGCAAATACTGTCCTATTTTTCCTCATTTGTTATTATGCAAAAATACTGGTGTAGAGTTAAACCGCTAGGGTTTAAAAAGGAATCCTACAAATAGTTCAGGGATTTTCGTAGCCCAAATTCTATGAAAAAATTCGACCAACGCAAGTAAAATCTCATTACTCGAAGCCTTGCAAGCTTCAACCCCAAAGAAATTACGGGCATCGAACATTTTTCCCCCGCACCGTCGCGGAGGGCTCGGAGTAAAAAAAAGCAAATAAATAAAAGTCGTCAGACTCCCGAGTCGATTGGAGCTGCAATGCCCCATGGAATGACAATAAACTCGCGGAGAGTCCAAGGTACAATAGTCTCGCATATCCCTCACGGTGCGGAGTATTCACAAGAACTCGCAATCCAATGCCCTACTCGCGCTCCGACGCGCAAAAGAAGAATATCCGGCCGAGAGCATCGAATATCGAAGGTACAAAGAGCGCCTGTGCGATCCGCAGCTTACAGCCTCTTTTCAAATAAATCCAATAACAAATGTTTAATTTATAAATTAAATAAAATTTATAATAATAAATTCAACAATAAATTTTCAATTTATAAATAAAATAAAATTTATAATAATAAATTCAATTAAAAAATTTCAATTTATAAATAAAATAAAATTTATAATAATAAATTCAACAATAAATTTTCAATTTATAAATAAAATAAAATTTATAATAATAAATTCAATAAGAAATTTTCAATTTATAAATAAAATAAAATGTACAATAATAAATTTAATGTAATTTGATAAAAGATTTTTTTAATTGATCGCAACGATTTTCTCGCTCACGTGCGAACAAGAAAATTGCGCCGGCTCATTCAAGCTGTACGGAAAGAATGTTCTTATCGTTAGCGAGTAACGAACGGCGCGGCCTTCGCGATGAAAATCCCAAGATCGATCGGAGTATTCGTGGATGATTTTCATTGCGCAACTGACGGGCAAATATGCGCATGAATTTCTCGTCTTGATTCAACTCGATTGTTTGCCATCGTGACATTGGAAAAGCGGAGTTATTGGGTTAGGCATCTCCCGTGAGATTGGAATCCTCTCCCCGTGGATGGCAATTTATTTTATTAGACGCTCGATAAAATCGCCAATCCGTGCAAACTCAACGACGATTCCTCGTTATTGCATAAACCGAGAAAAAGTTTAAAATTGAATTTTCGACTCATCCTCGAATTAGCTCCGTTTCTCCACATTTTCCTTTCCCCCTGAGCCAATCGCCTCCCTTCGTGGCCGTCCCGAAAATTGGCGATGTCTTTCCGGCAGCGTCTGGCGGGGATGCGCGACAAGCGACAACCGTCAAGAAAACGCTTCTCCCGTTCTTACGAGCAGCCGATAATTTCTTTTGGATCGAGCCACTCGTTATATTCTTCGTGTCGAGCCCTTTGTGCATTTTTTGCTCCCGGGAGCGTCACGGAGCGAGGGTAGAGATAGTGCGTTCGCGGAGGGAAAAATAAGGCCAAGAGAAGGGTGGCGAGAAAGGGCGGTCAGAGGGGTGGAGAAATAAGAGTGACGTGTCAGGTGTTGGCGTCGCGACGCTTCGTCGGTGTCGAAGATCTAACGACGAGATCGATCCACACACGTCCCACCCACTTCATCCCTCTTGCGCAACCCTCCTTGTACATATAGATGGTGAACCGTCTATAGTGACTCGTATCAATCTTTTTCAGTTTTCCAGAAAAAAAGCATTTTTTCGACAGTTTTTCCGTAGCATAGTTTAATTTTTTTTTCTATCTTATGCATCTACTTTTTTTTAGAATTTTTTTAAACCCAATCGGGAGACGTTCGGACTAGGGTACACTACGACCTCTATTATCGTACGCTCCACCGGTGGATATTCGGCATATAGTGGGGGGCCGTCGTGTGAAGGTTCCGGTAATAGAGGTCGCAGTGTAGGTATTTTTTTTATCATCGGAACTTTAGTGATCGATCCGCGCAAACCTTTTTTTTTACTTTTGATAAAAATCTAGTGAAAATAAAAATGCTGCTTCTCGAAAGCTAAGAAAGATCGTGCAACATACGTGGGGGTGGTCCGGAGTGATACGAGGCAGTGACATTTTCCATTTGGACGTCACTGCTCTGGTCGCCCTGTATATGTGTGTGTGGGGGGGGGGGGGGGGGGTAGGGGCGACAGGAGGTGGAACGTACGTTGCGAAACGGTTTTTGAGCCTCCAGCGAGAGACACTGACTAATGGATTGCTACGCAGATTGATAAATGGTAGATCAACGAGGGTATACTAGGACACACGCTGGTGGCCAACGACGACGGCGTCTTTCCTACTCGTGATGAGAGCTCGTTAGTAAAACGCTGGAGATCGGTACCCTCGTTCTTCGCACTTCTAAATATTAAGTATTCTTCTTGCTTTTTGCTCTGTTTGGAGATAACTATGGTACACTTTTAGGCATTCTTGTCTGGTCTATGAATTTCGATGTCTTGTATCAAGGTGTACTGGAGAAAAATTGCAACTCTCAATTCTTTAGGGAGAGAAAGCGGAATCTAGTTGAAAAATTAAGGGGTCTGCGTAAGCTTGAAACTTTGAAAATATATTTTTTTATTGCATAGTTTCATAGCCTAAAGTGTTGACCACAATTTGTATCAGAGATTTTGCAAAAACTTCGAAAATTGACCGAATTAGGACGACTCGTGGAAGGCGTCAGGTCGTGTAAAAAAATCATGCTTCATTGCTTTGTCCCCATTTAATTTCGGCGGAAAATTTGCTATGTACGTTCAAACTTGAATATCGGAATGATTGATTAATATTTATCGAATTTAGTCGAACGTTTTCGAAGCCTTGCAGCTAAAAAAAAGCTTTTTTGAAAATCATGCTATCATTATTTGACATCAATTGCCAATACTTAAAAAAACCCATGTATTCTTATTGAAGGTTTAAAAAAAGCTTCTTTCGAGTAGCTGTTCTTTCACGTAAAAAATAACGATATCGATATTTTAAAAAAAGGCATTTGAAGCCGTAAATGCCAGCTTTAAGAGTCTTCAACTGCGTTTAGCAAATATTCGTTAGTTGTTGAATTATTCGAGCGTAAACGTAGAAAATGAATTCTCCGTATAAATAAATTGGGAGAAAAATTGAGCGCTGCCACGTAGACTTGAGTTAGAGGGCTCAAATTTGGCATATAATCGTTTTCAACCTTAAAGGACACCACAGTGAAGGAGAAATTTTCAATTTTTATTTTTCCTTGATACGAGCACTTAATTTTAAACTAAATTTAGTTCTTGATTAACCTTTCTTTAACATGAACTAAATTTTGAATTTGAATTTTTTCGACCCACTTTAATTTTTACTTATATTAGAATTGGGCTTTAATTATCTAACCTCAAAATGGATGTGAACGCGAAGTCTCAGAGAGAGAGAGAGAGAGAGAGAGAGGGAGGGGGAAGTAAAAAAGTGAAAAAAAAACAGCTAAGTGCATGCTCGTGAAATGAAAATTGAAGAATTTGGCGCGAAGGAGGTGGAGAACGAGCGTGAAAATAACGAAGGATTCAATCATCCTTCGCGTCGTGAGAGGACCTCTCGAGTGTTTCATTTCCTTCGCTGTTTCTGCGGATAGAGCGCGACGAGGATGAAGGGTGTGCGTCAGGACGAATATCGAATCAGAGAAAAGATATTGAAGGGTAGAAGAAGACGGCAAGACGATTACCCGATGCATCGATCGAACACGTGTCACGACCCGGGAATTTCGACGGGACGAAATAATTAAGGAACGGCAAGGAGGTTCTACAATTTCTGTGTATTTTGGTAATTACTGCCACCCCTCCCCCCTCCCCTGATAAATCGGTTAAAGAAGCTATTTGTGTACGAAGACGAAGTGGTAATAACGGCCGACGACGGTACCGAAATCTTCCGATCGATAATATCGATAAAATTTATTGCGCTCGTACGACGAAAATGTTGTCTCTTTTCTGCAATTATTTCCAACGACATGCTCGAAATAAAATGTTAGTCGGAATTTCGTTCCGACGGTGTTCCGCCCTGTACTTACAGGACATAACCAACCCTCTCTTGAGGCTTCACTATAACTTATAATTAGCCCTTATTTATTCTCTAAAAGTTAAAAAAAAAAAAAAAATGGAAATACTCACGGATCATTGGTTTTGGGTAGCAGTGTCCCGAGCTCTTTGATTCTGTCGTTTATGTTGAATCTTCTTCTTCTTTCGACTGTAGGACAAGCACAGTGAAAGAGACAACAATTAATAAAGCGTTCACTTATCAATTACTGAACATGTATTATTCCTAAATAAATTAAAATAATAGAATAAAATAAAATAAACTAAAAATTATACGCTTATGATAATAATAATTATTATTATATGTGTATAACGTTATATGTATATTTTATTTCATAAATCAAATGAATTAAATATATAAAACCGTACACATATACTAATAATAATAATAATAATCATAAGTATTACTGTAATTGTCAGTGATAATAAATATAATTTTAATTAATAGTAATAACAACAGAAATAATGATTTTCCAGCGCAAACTGAAGAAGTGTGTTGCCCGGAGCAATAAAATCGTATAATAATATTGAAAAATAATAATAAGCACAATAAACATATATACGATGTAGACACTAAAATGATATTCCAAGAATTCACACACTGATTGTCAATGACCTGAAACGATTTTTATTCTCCACTCATCGCTCACTCGATCAATTCTGTTAATTCCACCAAAGTCTTATTTGCAATTGGAAATCCGTGATCTGGAATATGTCGGCGCATACCGAGAGCCATTAGACGCGTACATCGCTCTACATTTAATACTATCACCTTTAATCGTCGAACAGCAATAAAAGGTGTTGAAGTCCCACAACGACGCCGCCTCTTTTTTTCTTCACTTCCATTCTTATCTTCGCATTATCATTAATAGACTTTATCGAGGAAGCAGTCGTCGAGGCGCAATCGCGCGTGCGTGAATTTATTGCTTCGCGGAAATGAGGAAAAATTATTATTTTCCGGGAGTAAAAAATATTGGCGTTCATCCCGGCAGTGCAATAATAATGATATATACGGGGCGAGGACTTTTCGAACCCGTTGTATCTGTGCAATGTTGGCAATCGGCTCATCTGGCTGTTTCGGGAACGCTCCTTGAATTTTCATTAAATAAATTATTGTCTTTGAGGGCTGGAACGTTCTCGGAGTGGTGTTTGCATGAATTCAGACGAAGGCGATTTTGAAGACATTCGGGTTTACTTAACGTTGAGTTTTGGGTCCTGCAGCAATTTTGCAGACCTTGGGGTTTAGTTAACGTTGAGTTTGGGGCTCAATGGCTATTTCGAAGCCGTTGGCGTTTACTTAATGTTGTGTTTGGGATCTAAAGGCGATTTTGAAGTCGTTGGTGTTTACTAAACGTTGACGTTGGGCTCCAAAGACAATTGTGGCCAAGATGGACTTCACTTAACGTTGAGTTTGGGGTCCAAAGGCTATTTTGAAGACGTTGGCGTTTACTTAACGTTGAGTTTGGGCTTCGTAGACAATTTTGGACAAGTTGGGCTTTACTTAACGTTGAGTTTGGGGTCCATTGGCAATTTTGAATAAGACGTTGGCGTTTCCTTAACGTCGAGTTTGGGGTCCGAAGGTAATTTCGAAGACGTCGGGGCTTACTTAAGGATGTTGAGTCCCAAATCGCAAATGATGATAAAATTCTGAAAATTTGGTATGTTTTTGTATAAAGTATTTCAGAGGTCGTGTAAACATTTCACGACAATTAGGAAGCTCGTTATTGAACAATTAACACTCACAAATTAAATGTTGTTTTATGGAAACTGATGTAACTTTGCAATAAGTTTTTTTTTGACCTCTCAATTTTATAATATCTACAATATACTGAAAGCAACGGAAACAAAACGAAGTTTATTGATAAATTTTTTTTTATTTCTTTTCAAAATTGTTCTTAACAAAATGTTAATTTTTTAATAACGAGCTTCCTAATCGTCGTGAAATTTTAACACGACCTCTTAAATACTTCATACAAAAACATACAAAATTTTCCGAATTTTCTTATCATTTTTTATTTCAACCCTTAAGGAGGTTGAAGTAATGATGATAGAATTCGGAAAATTTGGTATGTTTTTACATGAAGTATTGAGGAGGTCGTGTAAAAATTTCATGACGATTAAGAAGCTATTTATTGAACAATTAACATCAACATGTTTCATAAGGACTCAACATCCTTAATGTTGAGTTTGGGGACCATTGGCGAATATGAGGACGTTCATCGACGACGAATGGCTTGAAAGTCACGTTTCCGTGTATGTGCGAAAGCATCGAGCTGCAGGCGCCAAGCGAACGAGGGAGGCAGCGAGACGGATGTACACAGAAGTGAGAAGGCTCATTTGTCAGTTTGCTGTTTCCTCTCTCGTTATCAGTGGCAAGCACGCGAGGCAAACGTGCGCGAGGAGTCGATCGCGACGCACTGTCGAGCAACGGAGAAATCGGCGTAAGGACGTTCGCCGAGGCATCGCATGGCCTCTTCGGAACAACATTATTCCGCATTGAAACCCAAACACAGCCACACACCCGCATACACGAGTATCCGTTACGTGTACCTCATTAACGGAACTAATAATAATAAATCTTTTTTATTGGTGCTATTCCACGGGTACACGGTAGATTTCAGCTAAATTCGAGCCTCGAAAATGTTACGTAAAAAATGGGAAAGGAATATATGTATATATACAATTAAATCGCGAAAAAAGACGAAAAATAGTAGGTGCCGTTGATTTCGTAATGCTACAGAAAAATATTTCTGCACGAGTGCACAATTACTTCGGAGCAATCGAAAAAACAAGACATCACGCTGGGATGTAGCGATGTTTTTATGACATTGAAGATTGCATCGTTAAAATGCAACAAAAATTGATTCTTTTTAATTGCTTAATTTTTTTTGCCTCATTTAGACTTTGAAAATCACTCAAACGTTTTACGTATGCTCATCAGATATTTATTACCCTAATTCACAGGATAGGCTTCGGTTAATGATAAAGATAAAAAATGAACAATGAAAAAAAATCTCTATATATATATATATAATAAAATAGCAAAAACTGCAACTGAAAATGTATCTACACAAGTACACAATTACGTCGAAATATTATTTAAAAAAGAGACATCACGTTGCGATGTAGCTACTTTTTTGTAACGTGGATGTCCGCATCATTGGAGTGCATCGGAAATTAATTCGTGTTAATTCTTTGATTTTTCTCCCCGATTTAAGCTTTGGAAATCACTAAAACGTTTTACGTATTCGCATTAGAGATTTATGACCTCGATTAGCAGAAAGACTTTGACGGACGAAAAAAAAAATATATCGACGTAATAAAATCGCGAAATAAATTACGAAAAATAGCAGACACCGTCGAACTGCTACTCGAAAATATTGTTGCACCAGTGCACAATTACTGCCAAGAAATGAAAAAAAAGGGAGACATCACCTTGCGCTGTAGCGAATTTTTTATGACGTTGAGTTTGTATCGTCAGAATGCAATGAAACATAATTCGCTTAAATTCCTCATCTTTTTTTTGCTCATCTAGACTTTGAAAAACACTCAATCATTTTACATATTCTCTTTAAATATTTATCGCCCTAATGTGCAAAAAAGGCTCCCGATCATGCTAAAGACAAATAAAAATGAAAAATAAGGAAAAAAATGTCGTTGCATTCCAACGAAAACTTCAACGTCATATCCACATATTATTTGGCCCCTCGCATAATTCATTCGAAACGAAACTGTGCGAGTTTCCGCGTCGAAACGGAGACAATTATTTCTCAGGACTAATTCGTTTTGTCACACGCGCTACTGTACCCACAATACACATTCGCAACATCATTTATACGTCCTATATCCGTGAAGTATATGCAAAAACGATCGGGCATTTACGAATTCCAAGGACTTGCTTATTTATTACCTCCAGTCATTAATATTTATTGACGCACGATCGATCTTCGATATCGCGAACAATATCTTTGATGTCTGCACTAGTGTATGCAAACACGTGCACGTAAAAATAATATTAAAATGTGTATATTCGTACGTGCAATCGGTAAACAGAGTGGACAAGATAATGGAACGAATTGTCAAGAAATATAATTTGTTCCGTGTACGTATATGCAAATGCACATGGGGATTCGCGGTACATAATTTTTCCTGCGGCCGATTAGCCTAGGGTGGTTCGTACGCGGATAGAGATAGGAAGCCAAGCAGCGAGAATTAACAAACACGTTTCCAATGGCACACGATATCGAATGAGCGAGATGGGTAGGAAACGGACCATTGGGAAATGAGCAGAGCAGAGAAAGATACAAAGCATAGATATGTGTGTGTGTGTGTGTGTGTGTGTGTGTGTGTGTGTGTGTGTGTGTGTGCGTGCGTGCGTGCGTGCGTGCGTGTGTGTGTGTGTGTGTGTGTGTGTGTGTGTGTGTGTGTGTGTGTGTGTGTGTGTGTGTGTGTGTGTGTGCGCGTGTGTGTGCGTGTGTGCCTGTTCGTGCGGGTGTGTGTGTGTGTGTGTGTGTGTGTGTGTGTGTGTGTGTGTGTGTGTGTGTGTGTGTGTGTGTGTGTGTGTGTGTGCGCGTGTGTGTGTGCGCGTGTGCGTGTGTGTGTGTGTGTGTGTGTGTGTGTGTGTGTGTGTGTGTGTGTGTGTGTGTGTGTGTGTGTGTGTGTGTGTGTGTGTGTGTGTGTGTGTGTGTGTGTGTGTGTGTGTGTGTGTGTGTGTGTGTGTGTGTGTGCGTGTGCGTGTGTGTGCGTGTGTGCCTGTTCGTGCGGTGTGTGTGTGTGTGTGTGTGTGTGTGTGTGTGTGTGTGTGTGTGTGTGTGTGTGTGTGTGTGTGTGTGTGTGTGTGTGTGTGTGTGTGTGTGTGTGTGTGCGTGCGTGCGTGTGTGTGCGTGCGTGTGTGTGTGTGTGTGTGTGTGTGTGTGTGTGTGTGTGTGTGTGTGTGTGTGTGTGTGTGTGTGTGTGTGTGTGTGTGTGTGTGTGTGTGTGTGTGTGTGTGTGTGTGTGTGTGTGTGTGTGTGTGTGTGTGTGTGTGTGTGTGTGTGTGAATATACAAAGGATATTTCGAGGACCGTCGTTGCTCCGAAATCGACGAGAGGTTTGAAGGCGCATTTTGGGACCGGCCTCGGAATAGCCCGGTGTGCTGATAGCCAACTTTACATGCTTGTAACGCGGGTTCTATACCCCACGTGTCTATGTAGGCACATATATGCAGGGTGACGATTATAAAGTGGTCATGGGAGCTTTGAGGGTCTTGGACGGAGATTCAGTGACCGAGGAAAATATTATTATGAGTCCTCTTCGAAAAAACAATATAACGGATTTTTGTTACGAATAGTCACAAAAAATGTTCCCAAAGTCAGAAAACGTTTTTGCCAGATAAAAATGAGCGTTCTGGAAAAAAATCGAAGTTTGATTTTGAGTACAGCAGAAGGAAGACAATTTAATTTCGAGTACGAAAGATGCCACATTCATAGTGTTCGAACGAAGGATTGAATGAAATACTGATTTTTGAAAAAAAGGCCGCGGTCTAGCAACGCATTTTCATAGGTAAAAGAAACTTCTAGAACACACGGTTGATCCGTGCAGCGGTTTTTGAGATATCGTGATCATCGATTTCGAAAAGTTTATGTTCAGCAATACGCGTTTAAAATTCGCCGGTTCGCGGACCTATGAATGCTCATAACTCGCCCAATTTCAAACGGAACGACTTGAAATTTTCAGGCAATATTTTTGAAATGATATATTTCGAGAATCCGTCAAAAACCAAAAATTGATATTTTCAAAAACATCAACTAGACGGCCTTGAATTTTATTTTAATTCCATATAAAAAAAACTTTTGTTTTGCCAATATTTCGTATTCGTAATTTCTCTACCTCCATTCTGCTGACCGTAAAATAGAATTTCGACTTTTTTCCAGAATGCTTAATTGTTTTCTGTCAAATACTACTTGCTCCAAAAATATGCTAAATTTTGTTTCGCGAAGGACTTGAAGAACCATTGACTATCGTATTTCCTATTTCCAAACATCGCCGCGTCAGAGCTTTAAAAAAAACATATGGTCGTATTACAATCGTCACCGCGTGTATATGTGCACGCCGTTCGTACGTTGTATACGAATCAACTGAATCAGTGAGCCAATAGTATTACCAACGTTTGTGGATTACGAAGTTCGCGTCAACGGGACTTGATTAACGACGATATTAACGGTCTCAATAATATTCGGCATCCGACAAATCTTGAATGGAGAGGAGTATCGATTATTCCGGCAGGTAGGAGAGAGAGAGAGAGAGAGGGAGGGAGAGAGAGAGAGGAAGAGGAAGAGAGAGAAGGAGAGAACATTATCCGACTGCACAGTTTGCCGGACCGAGTGAATGGTACGACCTGTTAAGCACCGGAAGTTCCAGTTCAGTGTACCAATCGATGTGCCACGGTTTTCCGCGTTGTCGATCAAAAACTGACCGTGCAAAAAAGCAGCCACGAAGTCGACGGAAACAAACAAAAAACGGGGAAATTTCGAAGGAGGTAAAAAATCGGATTTCGATGGCTCTCTTCGCTATTCAACGATCCGTTAGATTTTGTTTCCATGACGTTCCTCGTTGGAGATTTTCGTAGAGGATCGCGAGGAAGGGCAGAGGGGGCGAGTCGTAAGCAAAAAACTGTAAGTGCCATGGACCCCGAAAAACTACTTTCTACACGGTTTGTTTTGTCGAGGAGAGTCCAAAGTCAGGCTTCAACTTTTTCACGATAAGTTTGATTAAAGTAGCCTAGAATGAAATTCGGACGAGAGAGAGAGAGAGAGAGAGAGAGAGAGAGAGAGAGAGAGAGAGAGAGAGAGGGAGAGAGTAAATATCGGATGTGTCAGGATCCGGTACGATTCCCAAATCGTTTCGAGTCCCGATTGGCCTTCTCTCTCCCTCTCCCTCCCTCCCCCTCTCTCTCTTTGACTGCTAGAGTGTACCTATGTACTTGGCGGAGGGAATGTGCTGGTAAAGTCTGTGGGGGAATCACAGGAAGGGAGAAGAGGTCGAGCGCACACCGCTGCGGAAAAGTTTGCTCCTCCGCGAACTCCTCAAGGAATCGCGCAAGTTTCTCTCTCGTCGAGCCACTCCTCTCGCCTTCTCTCCCGTCGACCAAGAGGGGAAACGGAAAACTTGTTCCGATCCAGCTGATTAGATTGCGACGGTTAATTCGAAAGACGCGAACGTTCTCGATCCGCGCCCCCCGCCATTACCCAAAAGAATGTCTATGTAGTTCCCGCTCCCTTTCCCATCAACACCCCAAAATGTATTTTTTGTTCGTTGATCCCGTGGCAAGAGTGCCTGGGAGCAGGGCGGTGTAATACGTGCTTTGAGATTTGCCGAGGCTCCGGACTACTGCCCGAGTCGAAATTTAGACCCTCCTTTGAATGCTCGAGAACCTATTTCCTTTGTAACGCACAGACCGCCGCCCTCCTTTGACTCCCCTTGAACCTATATGGAGAAATTTGCACCGTTGGCGACCCTCCTTTAGCCCTACTGAACCTTCTATTCAACCTCCTGAGCCTCCTTTAGGCCTACGGGCGCGGCTTGCGTGAACCTACACAACCTCGTTTTGGCCTAAAGTCCTATCTGTACCCTACAGAACCTCCTTTGAATCCAAAGCAGAAGGAAAATGAAAGATTGGATCCAAAGGAGGTTCTGTAGGGTCAAGCTATATCTGAAAAATAAATTATATGTGTGAATTAAAAATATGATGTTTGATTATTTATTATAAGATTGATTTATTAATTCGAACCATATACATACATTGTCACAACTATAAATTATTTCGTGTAACTTAAAAAAACGTTATATTAAACCTACTCAAGTTCCATAGAATTTATAGGGTATCCTATGTACGATTGATTGTCGATAGAAATGAAGACGCATATTGATTGTAAGGTCGCTACAGGTATAAATAACTTGTCCTCAGTTCTGTGGCACTTGTTTCATTATTATAAATAAATGATATATAGTTTATCTGAAAATATTTTTTAATTATATTTATCCCTGCTTTGGAATATCGGTGAACTGCGGATGGGAGAGAAGGGCGGAGGGCAGCATATTGAAGTAGGCTTAAAGGAGGTTTAGTAGGGTCAGAAGAGGTTTAAAGGAGGGCTAGGAGGCTCTGCGAGCCACCGGTGAAAGGAGTCAAAGGAGAGTTAGTAGGGCGAAAGGAGGTTTAAGAGAGGGTCTGTAGGTTTGCGTAAGCATTGAATCAGGCTCAGTAGGGTTTAAAGGAGGTTCACATGAACCTGCTAAACCTCCTTTGAGTGAAGAAGTCCAATTTCTGTCACTTTTGGAGGTTCAGTAGGTTCTGATATACATGTTTTTGAAATTTCCATTTGAACTTCTTGAACCTCCATTGAATGACAAATTGGGATCGAAAGGGGGTTTAAAGGAGGGTCTAAATTTCGACTCGGGTGCTGCTCGGAGATCGAACAGTGGGTTTTGAAAAATAGTGCCTACGAGCGAAAGACGAAAATAAAAGTGGCTTCGGCTCGTCCGGTACGATTGGAATATCGAATTAAAACTCGATTACTCGAAAATTTATCCGTCAATCGTCAAACACCAGTATTCCACGAGAAAAGACAATTATCAATATTCAACAAATGCCAAATGAAGACTCAAAAGTGTGAAAGAAAAAAGCCATTATTGAATTTTTCCCGTAAATAATTGTTTCGATGTGACTGCGGTAATTTTTTTCAAAGGTACTCACTTTAGGCTATTCTGACGAATTATTTGTGATTTTTAATCCAAAGGATGAGAAGACTAGAGGCGGGGGGAGAGGTCACCCCAGTGTGGCTGACGTACAGTTGGACATGGTGGAATTGCAAGGTAGGTTCCTAGTTCCTAGTACCTCGAACATTGAGTGCTGTCAAAATAATTACTTTCTCAGCTAACGAACGAGTCAATGTTTGACGAAAGCCGAAGAAAAAAATGGCTACCCGAGAAAGGCTTACGATCGGTGGAAAGCCCGTTTTCGAAGATGAAGAAACTGTATCGTGGACGAAACAGCGTTGAGTATAAATCCTACCCATATAGGAGCAGTCGATGCTAGGTGAAAAAAATGTATTAAAAAAACATCGTATCACGTACCACGATCGTCGGTCACGTGTAAAATACGTGAGCCGGGATCGTTCTCGTTTATTTTCTTCTCTCTGCCTCTTTCTTCGTCCAGCTCGCACGCCGAAAGTGATCTTTTTCCCTGCTTTGCCCTCGAAGCGAGAGTCGCTTATACACGTCGCTCCTCGAAAACCGGCAAGCCTGACCACGGTAATACCATCGGGCAGCGCACACACTGTATCCCGGGCTTTTCAAGCATCCCAATATACCGAGGGTCCAATAAGCATCGGGCGTGCCAGCAACTCTTTTCGGAACACGAAGATTGCCTCGCGTAAAAAGCTCACCTCGTTCCCGATGTATATATGGCGTGTTTGCCGTGCGGCAAGAAGCGAGACGCCAGTCATCGAGAGCTGGGTCGAGAATGTGCAACGAGAAAACCGAGTGCCTCCAGCCAAAATTACATTTTATTTTGTCGCCGCGGCGCATCAATCCGTCGTTTCATTTGCCTTGTACTGGGCTACCCTCATTGGCGAACCCTCATTCCGAGGGATCAAAAGATTCGAGCTTGTTTCACTTTTTTTTTGCCATCTTCCCGCCGCTCTGAGTTTCCGGTGGCACAGGTACTCGAGAGCCGAGTCCAAAGGGGAATGCCTACTCGATCCTGGCGGGTTCAATCTTCCGAAACACAGATTTGGGGGTTTTTCTATTTCGTTTTTTCCTCGTGTCAATTTCGACATATCGAAGTGTGGCGGTCTTAGCGTCATCGGCTTGTCATCGGGCTTGAGTATTAGCCCGATGACATATGAGTTGGAAAATCGAGTAGCGTTCATTCCTATTGGGCCTTATCGTATTGAGGCCCCGTGTACTATTTTTCGAACAAAAGCATGAACTCGTATATAGCCAGTTTTCAAATCACCCCGTTGGAAACATCACCTGGTACGAGAGAACTTCATTTCCGAAGTTTAAATCTTCGAGTCGTGTGGCATGTCAGTTTGACAGTTTTGTTTACGGAGACAAATATTTGGAGGGATTTCTTCTACTTTTTGGCATCCCCGAGTCAATATAAGAATACCCTCTCAATACGAAGAAGCCTAATACCGATACGTTTTTCGTTACGGAATAACTAGTCTTTTGCAAATGTGGAAACCAGTACTTGTTTTCCAAATCAGCTGGAAATAGCAGGTGTAGATGTCCAGTATCAAACGATAATTCGAAAGATCCGATATGGACCTATCAAGTGTCGACGTCGCGAAAGTTCCAATCGGCGTGATAATCTGAAGGGTTTACTTACTCATATTATGATTGTCCTTTTTTTGTCTATCCTTGGCGAGGGCATGGATTTCGGAATCGGTGAGAAGAAGGGGCTCCGGCTTAATCTGAAGATCTGGAAGGCTGCTGAGACTACCGGAGTGGCCTTCCTTCAGGCCCCCATCACCGAGCGAGCCAGCCTCGAACGACAGGATGTCGTCGAGCAGATCTTCCGCCTGTTCGAGATAACAGAGGCAGCAAATACACGATTAAGACACTCGCTACGACCCAAAAC
Organism: Ophion costatus; assembly: GCA_951751655.1. NCBI lineage: Eukaryota > Metazoa > Arthropoda > Insecta > Hymenoptera > Ichneumonidae > Ophion > Ophion costatus. The sequence goes on along the minus strand of OX632364.1, from coordinate 30,931,354 downwards.
TCTCGTACATTTTGTCGTGTAATTCAGCGACAAAAAACTTAACACTCAAACCGAAAAACGCCGCGAGATCCCGGCGTGGATGCGAGAGTTACACAGTTTCACGTTCGTTCGTTAACGTTGATGGGATCTTTCGAAAGTTATAAAACTGATAAAACGTAATAGTTCCTTTATCAATGTCGATGCAGATAAGAGTTATCGATCGGCGTACTATTTTACTCAGAATGTTGGTAATAATTATCCAGTTGAATGTCTTACTTGAGGGGTGTATTGTTTTATGAATCTACGAACTTTTGGAAATTTGATTCATCTGCATGTCAAGAATGGATTGTAGGGTCATATCGTATCATACTGAAGTTTTCATGGAATAACGTTTCCTCCATAAGCAAAAAACTGCTTTTGACAAAGTCAAGTGCATGCTCACCACATCACTAGAAAAAAAAAACCAAACCATACACTCGGTAATGATTGAGGCTAATGAAACAGTTTGGCATCAGATATTTACTAAAGAGCTTCCAGTAGAGATTTTAAAAAGTGCTGGAAAATTCTCGAAGCGCTCATTTCCACATGACGATGATTCAGGAAAAAAGCTTCATCTCTTTTCGCGCCAACTTCCCTCCAACAGGCAAATGGACATGCTTTCCAAAAATGACAGACATGGTCTCAGCATTCCATTCTAGCCCTAGTTCAATTTCTGCCTACCGAATCGAATGTACAGACACTACAATTTTATAATACTAGTAAGATGTCATTTTGATATGTCAGGCAACGAGTCTCAATGAGGTTCGTCAAGCACGTTCCCACTTCTGCGTCTAAAGATGTCTTTCAATCTCGCCACCACTTTTTCGTTCCATTGGTTGTCCTCTTCTCGAACAATCGCTACGGACTTGTATGCCGCTGTCTTAGCTCAACATCGATCAATGAAGACATTCACGAGGATATGCGAAGCCTCTTGTCATTTTCCTCCTGCCTCCCTCTCTCTCTCTCTCTCTATCTAAGTGTTCTCTGCGCCATCCCCCCCACTCGTATCCTCGGCCGAGTGCCTCGAACAACCGTGTTGCCGAGAGCGAACATAGCGTCGTTAATAATTCCCTGAACGACGCGTCGGTGGCGTTAAATCACGGTTCGCCTTGAGCCACTCCGCCACGGCCCGCAGCTGAGAAGAAGAGGAATACCTATAGGAAGCTGGTGACTAGGAGAACGGGGTATAGTGGCCAAAACGCACGGCTATGTTTCCAGAGGGCGGTTGGCTTAGGTACGTTAAGGGAGAGCTGCGAGCGAGTATAACGGGCAAAGGGACGCCTGCACACAATGCCGTCGGGACGGCTGCCGGCCGATTATTCACGGGAACTGTAGGGAAGAGTGATATTGCTCTCTCTCTCTCTCTCTCTCTCTCTCTCTCTCTCTCTCTCTCTCTCTCTCTCCCTCTCTTTCTCTCTGTCTCGCGCTAGATCTCTCCCACTTCGTGCCTCTCGCGGATGATCAGGAGAATCTCCGGAAAGCTCTACGCGCCATCAGGAGCAGGAACTACGATAGCTCGAGAGAGACTGCCAGACGCCCTTTCTCTCTCTCTCTCCCGCGATCTCTCCATCCTGCGTCCTCGGCGAATCTGAGGATTTCACCAGCAGCTTGAGGACGCAACGGAGGAGTTGGAAGGAGAAAGAGATAGCAGGAGCTGGTCCCGGAGTCATTACTTCCGGATCATAGACGGCAGTGAATCCGGCTGGTCCATTCCTTCGAGGATTCCGTCGCGATAGAACATTTCGGCTGAAATGAGTTGGTACGACGACCAGTCTTGCCCCAGGAATACTACGGGAAATTAATGGACGAAAGTCCTTCTCTCTTTGCCTCTATTCGGATAAGGGCTAATGGCGGCTATTGCGAACGAGTACACGCTTGGAAATGTTTGCGACAACGATTCCCTCCGGATTTCACTGTCAACATGACAAAATGTGCGTTGATCTCTCCCTCCGGCTATTGCGGCCAGTGAGATCGTATCTCGGAGAAAATGAATTGAGCGGGGCAGTTTGGATCAAAATGCAGCTCAAAGGCTACTGCAGTTTGACAGATTTAGCCTGCGCCGGTTCACCGTGGTGAGCAGCTATGGTCTGGGCCGGTACTTGGATGGGTGACCGCTCCATGGCAGGTTTATCGATACTATGACATCCAACCGAATAAAAAATACTTTATTGCTCAATGTATTCGTTCGATGGAGTAATTCTTAATGATGTGGTATTCGATTTTATCAATGAATAATTGGTTGGCACTCAATGATAGTGGACAAACTGTAGAGACCATACCAGGAGCAGAGCATGAAAGTGTCGACAGTGCAAAGAAACGATGACAAAACATCTCAGCGAGTGCTCGAACATTGTTGCACTCGGTTGGATCGAAGATACGAAACTTTGCCCAATCATCACTGCTGTCCCGAAATCGATGCAATCTCGCCTCGCTGGATACGTCCCGCATAATGATAATACGACGCTTTTGCAAATGCGCGGAAAATGTGGAGATGGGAAAATCGCAACAGAGTATCGTTAGTTCTGGATTGAAGTCTCCGAAAGGAATGAGACGAGAGTTGACGTATGGCGAAGTACAAATTGTACGAACGCGACCGACTGTTGAGATATTCCTTTCGCAAAGGGCCGTATTTTGTGGGGGCATGAGGAGGGCCCTTCTGAATCATTGGTAAATTACCGTTGCGCTTAATGAACATAAGTCACAATCAATTATTGTATACAACGGTAAACTGGAATAAAAAATTTCGCGCGAATTTAGTAGATTTAGATAGTTGTACATTTTCTGCAAAAGTCTCGGTTACGAAAAATTCTCTGCTGGTCTATTTTTCTAAGTTTTATCATTGATATATTTTTTTAACATTCGGTGACCGCCTGTATTTATCTTCATTGCGCAATATTTCGTTATTTTTACACGCGTGAGTACTTTATATCAGGCATCTGGAGCTATTTAGTGTATAAATTATATTAAGCAGAAATGTGGCAAGCGTGTTATCTCCATAAAGCGCCGTATATAAATGAGACGACTTCTAGAGTCGTAATTTATCATTGAATGTTCGATAACTCGGCTTGAAATTTTACCAGCATACTGGGATGTATTTTCACTCCATTATAGACGAAAATCAGTCAACTGTTGAGATTTCTTTTTTACTCTTTTCTCTTATTTTTTATCGATCGAAAAACGTGAGCCAATCAAAATCGTTACTTTTATTATTTATTTCCAAGAACTGCGCGCGAATTGTTGAGATAGAGAGTAGCCTTGTGTTAATTGGGGACTCGAATCGTTCGTATGCAGAGTGTTTCTCATCCTGATCAGTCCGTTCCTTGAAGCGCGATTGAGCTAAAACGAGCCAACAGACTTTCACATTTTCTACGCTGGTAGGGATTTTTATTGAAAACGTGTTCCTAATGATCGTTGCATGTTTATGATTATTGAAAAATCATACTCTCCAGGACTTTTTAAGAGCGAGAGAGAGAGAGAGAGAGAGAGAGAGAGAGAAGGAAAGATAAAATGTGATTCCATGACTGGCATGGAATTCCACGAGCACAGGGAATTTCCGAGATAAGGGTCTCAATGACCCGCGGCGTTTTCCGCAATGTTAGTTATCGAGGACTTCAATGGTATCGAGAGAGATGGAGAGAGAAAGAGAAAGAGAGACAGAGATGGAGAGATTAGTGACGATACGGATCCATTCGAAATATTCCGCGACATGAATACTCGTTCGTCCGGATGACTCATCATATTCTAAGAGGTTTACCTAGCTCTGAATCAACAAACAAATAATGATTGTCAATTAATCAATAATTCACATTGCTGATTTTCATGATTTTTTTTTTTAAAGAAAGATATCTCCACATTTGTTGAGACTTAAGCAATTTTTCGTTACTACTTATGGCTGTTACATGGTATTTTTAAATTAATTTTCAAATATGGTAGAGCTAGGGCACGGCCCTCGACATTGCATTTTCAAAACTGGCGTAACGTATTGCTGAAAAACTAATCGACCGATGCTCATAAAGTTGAGTATAAATCTTTCTAACCTTATTGTCTAAAACATGTTCATAAATGTTTTAGAAAAAATAGTATTTGATTATCGCAAAATCTAGCAATTATTCCGGAAAATTCAATCTTTTAGTTTCAAAGCGTACTATTTCATCGATTTTCACCATTCCTCACTTCTCTTGGTTCATATTCTGCGTACGGCTGTTAATAAAAGCACTATCTTTGTCTGTTTTTTTTTTCAGATCAATCCCGCCCACGTGACGTGTCACGCCGTCTGAAAACATTCAGCCAAACATACCCAGTCTCAAAAATGGTGAAGAAATCTTCCCATATAAATTTAAAAAATCATGAAAATCAGCAATTTTTTCCTTGCCTAAAGGTATCTCCCTCCATTGCAGATGTAAAAGGCGTTACATCTGTGTGGCTCGCCGAAAAAAGGGACCCCATTGGGATTTTTTTGGAGAATACTACAAGGGTTGATGTATACAAAAAAAAGATGCTATGAACAAAAGATACGGAATGGCGGCTCAGTCGTAGCTGCACTAACAATAAAAGCGATATTCGGCGCTCTGCTGGAGGACGCAGAACTTTTATGGATTAGCGCATACAGCAAACAAAAAAATTCTTTCCCCATGTTGGTGTTTGTTTGGGTACCGCGGATGACACTTATTCCCAATAACTTTCCGTTTCAATTCAAGCGAGTGCAGTTCCCCATAACCGTCTGCTTTGCGATGACGAAACGTAGTGTACAATGAAAGTTTGTAAGATCGATTCAATTTGAATTGTACACAACTCATTTCAGAAAATAACACATTATCCAAAATACATAGGATTCATCTTAGTACTTGCTTTATTTAGTGAAGTTAAGATCAATCAATGTAATTTTCATTGAAGTGTGCATAAGTGAATCCTCAATTTATCGATACTCAAAAGAAAGATGTAAAGGACAGAAAATCAGTATATAGGAACATCCCTCAGGTGTCGTCCTTCGATTTTGTTGAAGCTTATATTTGCGTAGAAGCATTGAAAACCGAACGACACGTATTTTTTTATCCGTGTAAAAACGGTGTTAAGGGGTGAAACCAGCCCTCGAATAGGGTTTTTTGCGATAACTCTCTAGTGGATTTTTCATCGCTTCGGATCCGACGAATTTTCGGTATTGTTTAATTGCGATCGATGCGGTCATTGCTTGCCATGCCTTTATTCGAAGGCTGCTTTCACCCCATAAGACCGTTTTTCCGCCGATAAAAAAAATACGTGTCGCTTAGATTTCATTGCTTTATAACATATACAAGTTTCAACAAAATCGAAGGACGACATCTGAGGGCTGTCCATTGCGAGAAGTTACATGAGGAAACGAGCTGTGGGTGACACTCCAGTCACCCACAGTGGGTGTCTCGGTTGACTAGCGATCGTTAAAAATCTGCAATCGCGTACGAAGGGTCATTGGATGCAAAAAAACAAAAATGCTCCGCGACTGAACGTCCCCAACGTCATTGACGGTAAAATCCCGAAAAAAATTGAAGTACCACGTATATAGCTAGCTATGCGTCACCCAAGAATTATTGTGTTAAATTCATACTGTTATGGAGTGAGCACGGGAGGAAAAAAATTCCGGGTATACCCGCTCGTCATTGAGCGCGGCTGCGCGATGTCCCCGTTCACGTATCTTTTATCCTCGAATGAAAACGTCGCGAGCATATATATATATATGCTCACACAAATGCACAGAAACGGTAAAAATGTTACAGTCGGTAAAACGATGACTGTATGGATTCGCGCAACCGTAACCGTACAGCTATACTCCCTTCCTCGTTGCTACATACGCGTGGGCGTTACGTAAACATTACATAAACAATAATAAGCGACGAATTACCTTGCGCTACTCCCGTGCCGCTCGAGCACATCCATAAGTTCCACCGACTTTGACATTTGTCGAAAGTTGTACGGAAAAAAAACCACTTGACGAAACGAGTCAAGTATGCCTTTCCATTTACCGAACGATCAGAAGTAAAGACCGTATGAGTGAGTTGTATCTAATGTACAATTGGCCCTGACGACACGTTAGGAAATGTAAATGGGCAAAATAAAAAGAAATAAATCAAATAGTGCATTCGTCGAGGCTCGATAGATGCACTTACGCCATGCCGAAATTGATAGATTTTTTATTACGGCGGGGAACGAAATAACGTGATGTTCCAGCAAAAAATTGTTACTGCATGAGCTTATATACATATATAGATATCAATTCAATTTAATTAAAAAATTGATTAAAAAAATGATTTAATTTAATTAAATCAATCAATTTAATTAAAGAAAACAGTGCGTTCGTCGTGATTGGATAGATGCACTGACGGAATTATGAAATAGATATATTTTAAATTCAGTGGAGTGCAAAATGATGTGATGGACAGGAAAAATCACAGCACATTATTTTGCACTCTACTGAATTAAAAATGTATCTATTTCATAATTCCGTCAGTGCATCTATCCAATCACGACGAACGCACTGTTTTTTTTCGTAGTCATTTTCTAGTAATGTGTAAGTAACGGCGTAATTCGTATAGTACCATTTGCAGATACGTTTTTCTAGAAGAAAATGTTCCAAAATCCTGCATAATATTGCTATACGCATTTATAATTTTTGATAAACGTTTATAAAGAATAAAAATACTTTTACATTAATGATATATATATATACATATATATTTATGGTTTAGAAACAGTAACATTTTTAATATCCAATTTTAATGAATCTAAATAGCTGCATGACATATCATCGTAATAATCTGGAAATATTTAATGTGTATAAGAAGCCTTATAAAGATCGCAAACCCTCAACCAAGTATAGTAATAACACAGATGTCGCGCGAAGACTCGTTGCCGGATCAAGAAAAGCTTTTATGAGCTTACAGCTATCTTGGCTAAGCGAGATCTGCATACCGCAACAAGATGCGATTATCCCTCTCGCCTCCCTCCCGCGCTCTGTCTCTTTCTGCATAAATGCTGCGGGTGAAGAGGCAAGGGAACAGAAGCGCGAACAGACTCGGAGAATTACGAGACCGAGGTCATACCGACTGCTATACGGCCGATCTCTCTTTTCGTCTCCGAAGAACTTGGTTTCGGTCATAGCATCGGGATTACGTAAAATACGCCCTCGTCCTTCGGCCGTGCCGATCTTATCGTTTTCCGTCTCTCATTTCGTCCCTTGCTCTACGTTTTCCTCCTTCCTTACGGCTATGGACAGTTTATTCCGTTTCGTTGCAAACGTTGATGCGACAGAAAGGCAGAGTGAGAGAGGGGGGGGGGGGGGGGTAAGGCGGCAATTTTAGTAATCCGAGCTAGCGAGCCAGTCACACGCTCTGCGCATTGCGATAACAGACTTAGACTTGACATAAGGAAATATTATTTTTTTAACCCGTATACATCAACGTCCCCCTCAGCCGCGGAAGAAAAAAAAAAGCCTCGCGATCTAATCATCTAATGATTAATTATCTAATGCATAAGAAGCAAAGAAAATGGTTTTTGGAAGCAACCCCAACGAAGAATTTTCAACGGCAATTCGCTGATGAACAAATGTGTAGATATACAGGGTGTATGGGAGAAGCAAACAAGCGGGAGAAAATTTGATTTTTTTGTTCATTGGTGAATGATAAACGATGCAATTGATTAAAAGCAAAGAAAACTTTGTTTTTGGACCAAAACAAACCCAAACGACAATGTGCAGCGGTCATTCAATGATGAGTGGAAATATAGAAGTAGGAGGTAAAGTTAATTGAACGACAATTGTGTTTGTCGATTTCTATCAATGTAATCAGAGTTTGCAAATGTATTTATCGGGAAATGTCAGGAAATATTTATTGTTCATCAGTCAACATGATCTTATTCATGATCTGTTATCGCCCGGACTAACTCCACGACCCAGTGGGGGAAGTGATTGATAGAGAGAGTGAGAGAGAGTGAGCCAAGCAGGGGGCGCGGGGGTGGCAACCCAACGAATAACTCAGGACCGGAGCATTTTCTATGGGATACGGTGGCGACCAACTGCAGCCGCACGACTACTGTGAACTCACCAAACAACGGCAGAAGAAATCTCTCATTTTTTTTCTTCGTTCTCAGCTCTTTCGCAAAGTTTGTTCTTCCGTGAGATTTTCCTTTACCCCTTTTATTTCTCCTCAACATCCTCCGCGAGTCGACTCGAACGCAAACACGAATTTGCATTCTTCGCGGTTAAGTTTGACCCGGATATGTAAAGCTCGAAGTAACCGAACTGTACGAGAAAACGAATACGATCGTAAACTCGAGAAAGTGTTTAACAAGTGCGAACGCGGTCTCGGAAGTGTATCGCAGTCTTAGTGAGAATTTACGTTTGCCGATAGGTTTCGCGTACTTTTTTGTGAGATGGAAAATTTAAAAAATAGTTCTTGCCGAAGGTTCGATAAGAAGTGGAGTTTGTTTGGGTTTTGAAAGATAATTAATTATCTTACAACTTGTGTGTTGTCGAATTTGAGTTCCGAAGAATAATTGCATAATAGGTTATTGAGAATTATGGAAGACCGTAGGCCACGCTAGAGGCCGAAAAAATGGGCTTTTTGGGGATTTTTTTCAGAAAAACTACAACATAAATCGAGATTACAAAAAGGGTGTTTATTATACATTGTGACTGTATACAATAATTTTTTTGAAGCGATTAATTTCAAAATGACGGCTGTGCAGCGTTTTTGCGATGACGTTTCCGTTTGACGTTGGCCGGAAACATAACTCAGACAATTTTCAACCGTTTCACTTGAAACGTTGAATATATCCTGGAAAATACATTGGTCATGGAAGTGGGTAGGATTTTTTTTTTATATTGCATAGTTCATTTGTTATTAACAATTATCTGACGATGTTTTAGGCAATTTTTTCACTTTTCACTCTACAAGTGCGCCAATGGCCAAAAATCAATATATCGAAAAAATCCTACGTACTTCTATAGCCGTTATTATATGTAATCGAAAAAAATTATTGTATACAGTCACTGATATGTATGATAAACCCTTTTTTTTTGTATTCTCGATTTATTTTGTAGTTTTTCTGAAAAAAAAATCCCCAAAAAGCCTATTTTTTCGGCCTCTAGAGTGGCCTAAGGCCTTGAGAATAATTTAGTTGGGGAGAATAAAAATATTTATACAAACTGTGGGTTATCAAGTTTGTGTTATGTGTTAATTGAGGGGGTATCCCTCTCTGGAAGCTTGAAAAAAAAAATTTCTTTTTGCACATGGTTATAGTGTAGATGTTTCAAGAATATTTTAAGACCAATCGGAACCTGAGGTTCTAAAAATTGACAAAGTTACACTTATTTTAGTGAAACAGTGCGCGTTGGGTTAAGGATGATTCGCGTGTAACGAAAGCAGACGTCAATGCTCAAGAATACTCAAAAAAGGCCGAAACTGTCCGCAAAGTGCGTAGATTATGTGTCCAACGCGATCTCGATTATGAGGAGGAGGGATACTTATACGGTACCGGAATCACTGACTAGCGGTAAGATCCGGCATTAATAAAAAAAATCCTGTTTATTTTTTTGGGTTGCTATATTCAAAAATAATCAACGGTTACAGAATTGTAAAGTTATTCAGAACTATTCGTGTCTAAAAAATACAAAACACATCGAAAACCTTTGCTAGAATCGAATCGAACTTGTCATTGAGCACAGCTCGATGTAGAATTCTTTTCCCGCCATTGTCGCCCTCTTTCGCGTGACGTATTTACCTCGTACATATTTGTACCAGCGAAGATTTGTGAGAACCATGTAACCGTACGTCTCACGCGATAAGCGACGAGATTTATTGAACTCAAAGGAGCGTTCAACTTGAAAAATTACGCAAACGCGGTGCTCTCTCATAAAATTGTGTAACATTCCTATCAGATTCGTGGCACGATATAATTACCAAATTTTTTCGTCACACTTTTATCATCATTACATTCGGCAATTGAAATGCAGCTGTCGCGTATGAACTTTTGAAGACGCTGGACTTTGAGGACGGTCCTCGTAGTAGACTGTTCATACCTAACCCTATCCCCGATTGGTTTCCAAATGCCTTCAAGCAGACGGTGAGCATTCCTGCAAAGAGGGCAGGTCATAACCAATTTTAGGACCTCCGAATCAGCCAGCTGTCTCGATAGCTAACATTCCACATACACAACGAGGTCGAAATGTCCTTTGGCTATCCGTGTAACGTATGTTTGTATGTAAACTGGTTTGTGCCGCTCTTGCATACCGGATGGACAGGAAGCAATTGCATTTGTAATTGCACAATACGAATGGTCCATCTAATTGCATACAATCGAGTACCGCAAGCGCAGAAAATAATGCGAGAGAGGGAACATAGACGAGGCTTTAATTAATGACACCAGTTACGAGACATCCGGCGCTTCTTGGTCGTTTCATCTCCGATACTTATTCGTCTACACCTACGCTCACGAACAGTTACCCGAAAAGAAATATCCTCCACGAAATGTTTCCTAAAAAGCGCGAATAAACGTGACGAAGGAAAGCACAGGGCAATATTGTATTTCCATTGAAGAAACGGAAGGAAAAGTGCAATTGCCTTGATTTCTAGACTCATCAAGAACTTCAGAGCCAGGAAGCATACCGACAAAATTCCTGCATAGGCAACGACATGCCTTATAGGCGCGGTGGCAGTGCTCTTCGCGCGAGAGAAATCGTTGCAAAAGCCATCTAGCGGCGCGTCGAGGAACTATCGCATTTTATTAAGCGCCGTGACATTCCGTTGCAGTAAGGCCTCCCAACGACACTAGGAATCTAAATGAACCTCAATTTAACGGAATAGCAGTATCGAAAACAAAATCATACTTTTGTCGGATCAAAATATCTGGGCCACACGATTATTTCTGTACGTGTACACTCCACAAGACGTTTGTATGCAGACAAACACACACGCACGCACTTATACGGACAGATACGAGATACACTAACGGGAGAAACAGGAAGAGGGGAGATAAGATAGCAGTTGTGCATTTCACTTTTTTTTTCACCACCGTTTAATTTACGAGTTATTTGAGATTCGGTTGATACAAGGATATACATTTTTCTGTATATCTGTGTACGCGACGAGTCGTCGCGAAACGCGTCAACCCGAGTTGTGTGACAATTTTTTTATTTTTGTTTCGTGTATCCGAAGTAATGCCGCTTTGGCTTCCGTCGCTGCTGACGATGACGATAACGGGACTATAGAACATTATTTCAGAACGTGGTCGACTCGGTACAACACATGAATATATATATATATATATATATATATATATATATATATATATATATATATATATATATATATATATTGTACGAGGAGACGAAACAACACACAAGTGCGTATTGTACGTGGGCTGCCGTCTGGGCGATATTATAGCCCACGTATCCTCATCTCAAAAAAAATTGAACGTCTGTCTGCCAAATGATGTTATGCTAATATGCGTCACTTGTATTACTGCAATACGTAAAATAAGTGCGTGTATATATATATATATATATATATATATATATATATATATATATGCAGGGTGCCATGAAAAATGACGTCCAAAAGAAAAATCCAGATGCCTCGTATCGATACCTATCTGTAACACTCCCATGTATGTTCTACGATCTTTTTTAGTTTTCGATAATAAAGCATTTTTTATTTTTCTCTTTCGTACAGGTACTTTTTGCGATTTTTCTACCTGCGTTGTCGTTTTGAAGTACACCCTTACGCAATAAACAAATGACCAACTTAACAGTAACGTAAGTGCCTTAGATTTTTTTTCAACGATTTGAAAAATAATTTTACGAGAATCAGTCACTAAAGTTCAACTGTTAGCAAAAAATACTAATACCAGTCTAAATAATTCCCAATTGCGTTTAAAAATTTCTAAGGGAATAGTACATTTACAAAAAAGAAAAGGACAATAACCTATGCCACCGGGAACGTGGGATTTTTGTAATGCTCGTGTCTCATAACGTTGAAGTTTACATCGTGGAGAAGCAACTATTTTATTTAATCTTCATTTTTATAATTTTATTATTATTCGGAGGCTTTATTTATAAATTTAGATCATAAATCTCTAGTGAGGCTATGTAAAAAACCTTTAAGCGATTTTTATAGTCTGACACGGTAAAAAAAACATGGAGCAACCAAAACGAATTTACGATGTTGAAGTTTGCATGATTGCAATGAAGATAAAATCTTTTGAATTGTCAATTTTTCTCGGCCGTTTTCGGCTGTGAAAAACACCCAAACGTTTCTACGTATTCTTGTTAGGGATTCACACGCTCTATTAGCAAAAAATGCTTTGAATAATGAGAAAAATTTAAAAAAAAACAAAAAGTTTGTGCAAAAATCGTTGCATTCCAACGATGCAAACGTCGACGTTATAAGAATTTTCGTTGCATTTCAACGATGCAAACTTCAACATCGTGTTTTATCGGGAACTAAAACAGATCGTAGAACGTACACTACCGACAAAAAGTTTCCGGACACTCCAGATAATTGCAAAACTTTTGATCACTTTGGGTAATGGCGAAATTATATTGAAATAATATAATTAATTGTACGGAGCTATATGATATCTTCACAAAATGATAAATGAAATGAACTATATTGTTCTAACATTATTTTGCAATTTTTCAGTCATCTAAAGTTTTGCAATTATCTGAAGGGTCCGGAAACTTTTAGCCGGTAGTGTACATGGGGATAATTCGAAAAGATATTGACCCAAGGAATCTAGATTTTCCTTTTGGGTGTCACTTTTCGGGCCACTCTGTATGTGTGTGTGTATATATATATATATATATATATATATATACACACACACACACACACACACAAACTATCGGGTAGTTTTCAAATTAAAAAGCCATTCCACTGGAGGATCAACGTCAAAGCTCGCGAGACGATTATTAACAGGTGTCGCGAGCATGCAAGAACGGAGCCCGCATTGCATCGTTATCGCGTCGACATCGAGTATGATGTATCAACGAGACGACAATGATGAGTACACGCGTACACCGTTACGACCACCGCGTGTACATCTGCATACCCGTACATTCCCGTATACTTGCACGCACATAAAAACGTAAAAGAATACATAATTGCCGCGTCAGAAAACAAAATAGCAGGGCGTAATTCGTAATGCGTATACAATTAAGTGGGTTACGCCCTGTTCGACTAGTTAGGAATCCATATAGCTGAGTATGCGACTCTATAGCTCCTTCAGACTTTTCTCTTTTTAACGTCACTCGCTGACAATATCGGAGTGTGCGATGCATATTCGGAACGCGGCTCGGTAACTGAAAGCTACCATGGGCGTGTCGTTGTCGCGTAATCGAAAAGTGTGCGAAATTCAAGTGTCCTTCGCGGTATATATATATATATATATATATATATTTTTTTTTTTATGTACCAGAAGTTTTTATTTCAATTAAATCGAGTTTTGTGTGTACAACTTTTAACAGTTTTTTTTTACAAAATAATGACTTTCCTCTTACATGATCCTTCACTTATTTATTCGAAGTTTTCATTATTTTTTTCTCTTTCGTGAGGGTACTTTGCTCTCAGAAGTGTTCCAAAGCAATTGGCAATCATTAAAACTAGTATAAGTATTCTCTATTATTTGAATTTTGGTGATTGATCCTCTCGGACCTATTTTTTAAACTTTCGATAAAAATCTACGATCTACGATAGTGTTCAGTTGGCCATTTATCTGTTGCTCAGCAGTGCACTTCGTAACGATAACACAAGTATAAAAAGTCGCGAGAAAAGTACATACACAAAAGAGAAAAATGGAAAAAATGTTGTTTTCTCGAAAACTGAAAAAATATCGTAGAACCTACGTGCGGGTTCGAATGCGTATGAGGCATATCTAGATTTTCTTTTGGGACGTCGCTTTTCGAGCCACCCTGTAAATACGAGGAAGGACGATTTTCAACACATAGTGCAACGTCTTTGGAATCCCCTTTGGATAAAAGGAACCATATTTATGTAAAGGTCATTTTAAGGACCGTTCCGTCCCCAAAATTAACAACTGTTTTTGAACAGTTGTAAATACTGTCCTCACAATGTCCAGTCGTTTTTGAAGTCAACGTTGCATTGATATATATATATACCGTTTGAGGCAACAACTAAAGGGTGTCTTGAAATGACCTGACATGTTTCTTTATCAATAAAACGTATTATTTATTTAAAAAGTACAGGGGTAATATTTTCTACCCTATCAGACTTAGGAGAAAACTTTTCCCACAAAAGTTGCATGTTTCGAAGAGGGTCAATCGAGTGGTGGCTACAAGGTTTATCCTGATGAAGGCGCTTCGGAGATTTCAAAGTTACCTCCAATTTTTTAATGGAAACACTATTTTTTAAAGATATTTATCAAGCAACTGGAAATAAGTTTACAGGCGAAATTTCAAAATGCGTTGCCTTTTTGACATTCTTTGTAAATTGGGATAATATCAACTTGCTCTTGATAAGGAAACTTTTGCGGAAAATTTAATGCTAATCTCACAGAACGAAACTCTGTCATAGTCCTCTTCATTGAATGGACCACACATTATTATGGAAACCACAAACTTCTCGCTGCTTTCCAGACAAGTTGATAAGATTCTTAGTTACGAACAATGTGACCAAGGCCGTACGACTAACCTGGATTTTGCTTAGTATTAAACTATCGGAACCTTAATTATAGCCTGACGTATATAGTCAATACAGACTGACGTGATTAATAAGCCAATACACGATCAATGCGAATGAGATCGCAAGCGTGCATTGAAAGTGGTGGCCATAACTTTGAGCACCTTTCATAGGAGTAAGTGTTCGCACCCTTTTTCCATCGATTCAGGCTACAAACATCGAAGATTTTCAATTTTCTCAATCATCAATTTTTCATCCTAAATCTCGATCGATCATCTGGAAAAATGGTGTGTCACCTTATATTTAATTTCTTCATAAAATTCTCACGAAAAATAGTGGTCCCATTTTAGAAACTGGAAGTGCCCTCGAAATCTCCGAAGCCTCGCCTTGAAGTTTGTCCACCTGGACAAACCTCGTATGCACCACTCAATCGCCTCCTTCGTAGTATGCAACTTTTGTAAGAAAAGGTGTCCCTCAAGTCTGATAGGTTCAAAAAAACTTCGACCGCCAATAGTCGATGGCTCAGCCGGTGCATACGTTTGCCACAAAGCGACACCTCACCAGTGCTGGGCAAAATTGTAATAGAAAATTAACAATTACAAATTACTAAAGGTAATTTGTAATTAAATCGTATTCCATTGAATTTGGTAATAATAATTGAATCGGAGTTCATTGAAATTACTTTCGATAATTGTAATTGAATTAGAGTCCATTGAAATTATTTCCAGTAATTGTAATTGAATTGGAGTTAATTAAAATTACATTGAGTCATTTTAATTAAATCGAAGTTCATTAAAATTACTTTCAGTGATTGTAATTGAATCAGAAATCATTACAATTATTTTCAGTGATTGTAATTAAATCAGAAATTATTAAAATTACTTAGCAATAGTAAACCGCGCAATGTGGTTTCATTAGATTTTTTTTGCTTGAGAGTATTCTATGCATCGAAATGAATATCTCGTTTTTTTTTCGTAAAAACGAAGCTTTTTTATACAATATTTTGCAAAAATATTGTATAAAAAATAATTTTAGCGAAACTTAAGTGGCGCCATTCGAAGGAGCGGCCTTGAAAATAGTCGACAAAGTACTTTAGGAATTTTTTCCCCGACATTTTCATCGTAAATAATCACGTCGAAAAAAAGACTTGTGAAAAGTGTCTTCGTGACGTTAAAGGGTTAATCGTAAGAAAATTGTAATTGATATAAAAAAGTAACAATTATCCCAAGTAATTGTAATGAATAATACAAAAAATACTATTTTTTTCCAGTAATTGTAATTGATAACGGAAAAATTACGATTCTTCCAAGTAATTGTAATTAGCCGCGAAAAATTACAAATTTTTCAAGTAATTTCATGTGGCAACAAAAAAATTACATTTATTTCGACTAGTTGTAGTTGATAATCACAAAATTACAAATGTTTATAGTAACTGTAATTGATAAATAAACGTTATAATTGTTTCCCGTAATTGTAATTAGTGGCTAAATATTGCAGTTATTGACAGTAATTGTAATTTACGGGTAATGCAATTACAAAAGTAATGTCTGCTGGCCAATTCTGCACCTCACATACAGAAGCAATAAAACGAGGTCGACGGAGTGCGCCGGTGTGTGTGTGCTCCGAATACGTAAGCAACGGAAATGTACGTCGACGAGGCGAGACTGCTGCGCCAGGGATGACGGTGGGGAGCTTATCAAGAGCCACCAGGCGAAAGTGTATCATATCCGAGGATCAACTGTAGTTCATGACGGCCAAGAGAAATTTATTTCGATGCTTTCGAACACTCGTAAAATGCTTGTATAAACATCGATCAAAATTGAATTATCGCGCACACTCAGACACGCATGCCGATCGAATGTTTGCGCCTATTATCAATGCAACAATAACGTTTGCGCGGCTCGTTCTAATGCAGACAAAAAAATCTCTCCCAGTGCCGCATTCCGCCTTCTACACATACGTTCAACGATCAACGATGACAACTTCGTTCTAATTACTCCCGTCGCCCATGGAGTTTCCGATGAATAAAAAAAGAGTACCTAATGAGAAGAATGAAAAAATTCTCGAAGCGCATGAATCGCTATGCTGCGTGTATTTGTGCATACGAGCAGACACACGTGTAGGTACGTAAGCGTGTGCACGTGCGATCGAACTACATTCGCTCGGGAGGCTCGCCCTCCGTTCGACGGGACAATAATCGCGTGTACCTGACATTGAGGCGTTGGCGAGTATATTGTCGTGATATGCAGCGCACGCGGTTTTGTGTATATAAAATACACACCTCATTAATGCGATGGACTCACGCGACGACCGTTCACTATATTCCCTCGCTCCATTCACTTTTTTCCTCTCCCGTCTAACGTTACCGTTCTGTTTTTTTTATATTCCTTTTTTTGCGCTCGCACTGTCGCAGGCTTGCTCGGGGAACGGCGACAAAAAAGTGAACAATTGAGAAATGACAAAAAATTTATTACGGTATGAATTATTGCCGCTAATCTTCTAGAATAATTCAAAGAAACTAAACCTCGGAATTATTGTTGTTATGATTATTATTGGCAAGTGTGTATTTGATATTCCCGGCATTGAGTTATCAACTGGAAAAATTCTATTATTTTGATTATTATGATTGTGTTAGTGTTTTTTTACTAGATTTCATTATCTAAATAAATCTTATGATTATTATGAAATTTTGTTGCTCCGGGCAACATACATTCCCAGTTTGCACTGTAAAACATGCATTTATTATAATAATAAATAAATTATCAATGAATTTTCATGGTTTTTATTATTAGTAGTAGCATTAGTGGAAATAGTAGTTTTTTTTATTGCCGTTTCCATTTCTTATTCCGCCTTTAAGGCTGCTTACACATGTATTAGCATAGTAGTGTAATATAATAATAATAATAATAATTATTATTATTATTATTATTATCCTCATTTTATCATTACCACATTAATTATTATATTTATGATTATACACGAGCCTTGACGTGCAAGATATCATTGCTTGATATTATTATATCATTGTTATATTCATTATTGATCACAAGTCTCAATCTGCAATCTTGATACCTAGCCATACCTATAAAAATCCTATTGCTGTTATTATTATCTTCCTATGATTCACTAGATATTACTATAAATTTAATTTCTTTTCCGTAGTTCCGACATATAGTCTTGCGGGTTTTTTCTCTCTAGATTTTATGATATTGTTTATCTTAATCTAATTTCATAATCTATTATTTGATGATATTGTTTATCTTAATTATTATTCTTATCGATCTCTTCTAAGATTACTTTTGCCTCGAACGATTGCCAGTAGAATAATTTATTTCGTTCGTGAATGAAACTGCTTTTAATAAATAATAAAAATTACGTTTCCAAAAGATGATACGGCACATTTTTTTTTAAACTTTTTATCGTGTTTTTTTTCATTATTTATTAAAAGAGTACAGTTCACCAGTTTTGCAAGAGAACTGCGTTAATTAATAATAACAATTTCAATTCGTCGAACGCAGATGGAGGATAAAAGAATTTTTAATGAAACTGCTTTTAATAAACAATAAAAATGTTTTTTTTTTCCAAAAATACAAGAGCACAAATTTTTTTCTACTTTTTCATCGTGTTCTTTGATGATTTATTAAAAGGGTACGGTTCACCAATGTGACGAGAGGTATGCGTTAATTAATAAAAAGAATTCTGACTCGTCGAGTGCAAAGGGAGAACGAAAGAATGTTTGGTCGTTTGCAGTAACGTCAAGGATGGGAATCGTTTACGTGAAGTGGGAGTATCGTTCGAAAAACAATTGATCATTCGATAAGAGAATTTCTAGAGCATACGATTATCTTGGACGTTAGCGAATTCAGGTCGAGCATCTGACGATTTCACGTACCGAGTGTATACACGCAGTGAATAAGGGACTTGCGTAACTCGTTGTTTACGAGGAGCGCATATCTATGTTCATCCGTAACGATTGTTCGCTAAGGAATGAAACGTAGATTGCACGATTTACCGGCTAAATTGATGCGCATCGCAATCTTGCCTCGTATTTGTGGGATTCCCTGCAACGGAAACCACCGAGGGTCTTGCAATTTTTTTGTAAAGCTTACGGTCTTTTCGGGGTTGAATGTACATAATTTTTATTTTCGAAGAGCGCTGGAGCCATTGCTCGGATGGGTGACCGCTCAGCCGAGCACCGGCTTGAGACTACCAAGCGGGACGGAAATTTTACCGAGTTTGAACATAAATGAACTTTAATTCTCACCTTTTCAGTCAGTTCTTACTTATTCTTAGAAATATTTCATCTTTGCTTTCAAATTACTTAAAATTGAGGTTAAAAAAATTAACCCAAACAAAAAAGCGTAGAAAAACTTAAAAATAAAAACTTCGCACTACATTTTAAAATACAAGATGAGAAACTTTACACTAAAACTGTAAAAGATAAAAAACCACTTCTCTAAAATTAAGCTCTAAAATTATTTTCTAAACTCAATGTCTAAAATTAATTTCTCTAAAATTAATTGTTTTTCAAAGACTCATTTCTTAATGTTAATTTCTCTAAAATCAATTTCTGAAATAAATCTCTAAAGTTAATTTCGTTAAAATCAATATCTAAAATGAACTTATCTAAAATTATTTTCTCCAAAATAAATCTCTAAAATCAACTTCCGAAATTAACTTGTCTCTAAGCCTCATTGTGGGTCCAATTAAAAAATGAGGAACTTTTCAGTCACACCAATTGAGACCGATTTCGATGGTTTGATCCGCTCGGTACGGTACTACCCTTACCAATTGAAAAATTCTGCGCTGATCACGATTGTTCGATTCAGAACTCGATTGGATGAAGACTTTTCGTCCAAAACTGATTTTAAGATTAAAAATTGGCGCTGTTTCTGTCAGTTTCCCTGTGCCCTCGTGGGAAACATCGAAAAGGGACAGGATCGAAAAGCAAGGGCACACGAAGGAGCATTCAAATTAAGAGTAGAATAATTATCCACGTCGTAAAATCGTCGACGATTTTTATAGTGAAGAAATGAGCTCGAAGGCACGCTTTCCAATTGAAATTAAGAGCCGAATGTTCGCACAGTCTCCTTTACAGTTATTCGGGTCCGGTCTGTCGGGTGCTTGTGTAGAAATTCGTCGACGCCTTTAACAAGAGGCACACCCAACGCTTGGGCAAACTTTTCGTGCTATTCGCACAGAAGTGGCTCTAACGTGAGAAAGGGACTCGAGTTTTGTGACGGAGTGTACAGCCAGAAGGCAAATTGCGAGGAGTGATGCTAGTGAAAAAAAGAGCCGTATGGCATACGGCTTGAATGATCGTGTGTGTACTCCTGAGTACGCGAACGGCACAGTTCGATTTTTTCTTTTCAGTGCTTGCCTCGTTTTACCATTGCATTGGCATCCCTCGACTATGTACAGCCTCTCACGAATTAGTGCACGAACGCGTTGGAATGAATGTGCAGCTACGTTTCCAGGTGTTCCGATGGCGCGGTAATTAAAATTTATTTCGGTTTGTACTTTTTTTTTAATTCTTTTTCTTCGATTGTAGCGTCGAGAAGAACGTCACGGCATAAAAAAAAGGAATCGCGTCGTCTTTCGTTGAATAAATCCGCTATAGGTATATCAGCCTCGGATAGTTGTATTTAAATGTTAATTATCGATACGTTCTGCGCTTGACAATTCGTATACGGTATGCAGTACGGAAAGAGCGAGAGAGAGAGAGAGAGAGAGAGAGATTGATTGATTGATTGATTATTTATTAACTATGCCTTGGCAAAGCCTTGAGGCAAATGGTGTACAATTCAAGAAAGAAAATCAAATAAAATAAATAAAAATAACAATCTTGTTTTAATAATACAGACTATAAATATATTCTGAGTACTTATGAGTAAAGATGATATTCTTAACCATATTATAACTATTAATGTTGATAGCTAACTAAATTAATAACTAAATTTCAGATCCCGAAACTAACTAAATAAATAACTAAGTTACAGTCCCCGAAGCATATTTCGACAATACTCTATATAATTCAAAATTGGAAATTAACAAAACAAATTACAAATTACAAATCAACATTAAAAAGAGAGAGAGAGAGAGAGAGAGAGAGAGAGAGAGAGAGAGAGAGAGAGAGATGTTGATGACAAGAAAGGCTCAAGCCTCCTATTGATTGCCCCTCTTATCTTTAAAAAAATCGCTCTAAATATATTTGGAAACACATGGAAGTTCAATGACTTGATCACTCATCGTAAAATTCTTAAAGGGTTTGGCTACTGTGACCATTTCCCAAAATCGTCCGGGGCTTGGGGTAGCTCAAATGAAAGAGGAAGGTGCAAAGTATGGTGCAGGAATCGCAGATTGAAAATAAACTTACGATTACAACGATATAACAACCAGTAAAACTTCAAATGCATTTTTCTCGAAACTATGCATTTCAAAACGGTGTACATGATTTCTCGACGTATAATATATGGATTGACTTCGAATTTGATACACTTATTCAGTATAATAGTAGTTTAGTCTTGACATACCCTTTTCTTCCTAACATTTTTTTTCATTCGTTATCAACAATAATGTCATTTATCCCCGAAAAATCGATAACATTTTTTTTCGACGATTCAAACACGATAACAAAAGAAAGCTCGGTCAAGTCACAGCCGATATTGTATATTTTAAGAAAAAAAAAACGGTTTTTTGGTTCCGATGAACCAGGTGGCCGAAATCAGGTACACCGTGCTCCTCACGTTCAAAGGTCCTGCACGATATTGTTCATAACGTCCTTCGTAATTTCTTTTTTTTCTATAAAATTTCGTACACAACTTTGTTGATGTATATATAGAAATGAATTTTCAAACAATTTTTCAATCATCCTTCTCATTCCTTCAAAATTAAGTTTTTTTTAGCACAGTTTTTTTAACAACTGTGTGATATAAAAGTCGTGAAATTTTGGAAGCTTTGGAAAAATTCCATTTCTACTGCTTTATTTTAATCGTACTTTTTATTTGCAATATTTGATCTTTCAAATTACGTGAAAGCGGAATGAAAAAAAAGATATCATCAAAAACGAAAAAAAATACGATAAAAAAAATAACTTTACATTAAAGCTGCAAAATAAAAATAAGAACTTTACACTAAAACCGTTAAACAAAAGGAAACTTTTCTTTAAATGTAATTTCGCTAAAACTAGTCTGCAAAATTAATTTCTTGAAAATACATCTCCAAAATTAATTTCTCTGAAATTCGTTTCTCCGAAAATAATCTCAAAAATTAATTTCTCTAGAATTAACTTTTCTTAAGACTAATTATTTCTAACTGGCATAAATTTATGTTCTCCACAGTTAGGCAACGAGAAAATGTCACTCAAAGAAATGTTCTATAATTAATTTCTCTAAAATAGACTTTTCTTGAGACTATCTTTTTCTAACCTGCCTAAATTTATGTTCTCCACCATTAGGCAACGAGAATCACTCGATCGATTTCGTATCACCGTTATTAGAGTCGCAGCGCCCAAAAAATGTGGGCGCAAAAGAGTAAAGTAGAAATAAAAAGCGAAACGAAATAAATGTTCCTCACGTTACAACGTCGCAACGAAGCATCAATGCCATAGTGCAGTTCCGTATCGCTTCAACGTATGCCTCGTTGGTCGATAAGGACACACGTCTTTCGCCGTGTCGGCGAGGAGCAAACAATTTTCGTCGAGGACCGCCGTTTGACGTTGGGGTGTGAGAGTTGAAAAGCAGGCGAAGTGGCAAACATACATACGACAGGTAAAGCAGATAGAAGCTCGCCCATGCGATGTGTGGTAAATCATCGTTTTATCTCAGCGCACGTATCTTTACGTAACGAAGCGAGTTGCTCGCATTGCTCGACCCAAGATCGCGCACATTCACTAGATACGTATATATCGTAGGTGGATATTTGACTGCGCCAGTTGCAACAAATGGCTGAGCAGTAACTATAAGAAAATGTCATCGTGTTATCAGCAAGGTTAAGCACTACGCCATGGTTTCTTCGCTTTTTCCGATACAGGTAATGAGCAACGATCGTGGCTTGTGAAAATCGTTAAATTTTTACCTTGACTTGTTAATTTGACGCTGACCTTGTCATCGAATTGACGACAACCGTTCCGACGATATCGAAGTTTCCGTTGCCCTGCATTGACAATTCATTTTTTCCCAATTGGGACATTTTTTTCCCAAAATTTCCCAATTTTGTCCCAATTCGTCCCCAGATTTGAGCTACGAGAATCACCGAAATGTCTTACAGGATCATCGTCAGACCTCCATATGCAAACAGATCCTTCGGATGATCATAAGTCGCGATAGCAGAGGAATTTAAAAAATATTTTAAAAGAGTAATTTTCGCTGCACAAAACGGATAAAAAATATGATCGAAAACGAAAGAAAATATTTTTTTCAAACTTAAACAAAAAGTTTACTGAAACTTCAAAATGATAACAAAACTTGCACTAAAACTCAAAAATAAAATAAACACTTTACAGTTAAGCTTCCGAATAAACGTAAGAACCTGACGCTAAACCTTGCAAATAAAAATACGAACTTTACCCAAAAACCATAAAATGAAAGGCGACTTTGCTCAAAAATTAATTTCTGTAGAACTAGTCAATTTCTAGCTCGAAAATCAATTTCTTTAAAATTAATTTCCAAAATTGATTTCTCTACGACGACGACTCTGGAACGACCTCCATAAGCAAACAAATACTTGAGACGATCGCGAATCGCGATCACGGAAGAATTAAAAAATGATTGAAAAAGAGTAATTTTCGGTGCGCTCAAACGATCAAAACTGGATACGTATATTTGTCACGTGAGTAAATATGTACGTCGGACGATGAAAATATCAGGATAATTTACACATTCTTTTCACGAAATGTTTTCGCAAGTGTCGAATTCGCTGCAGCCACGTCCCGCCACCATAGCCACGAATATTACTCATGACTCAAAACGTCTCCAAAAGTGTGAAAGACCTTCTAAAATTACCAAAACGGACAAGTTCTTGAAAAAAAACTCTTGATCCTCTTGTAATGTTCATTCTTGTCTCTGTCGTGAGACGCGATTTGTGCTCAACGAGCATGCCCATTTTGGTATCTTTTGGAAGATTTTTCACACTTCTTGGACGTTTTGAGACGCATAAGTGGGCGACAAAAGTGAATGGCATACGGGTGACGTTCCGAACGAGTTCAGGAAGTAATTATCGTTATTTCGAGTCGGAAGCTCTTCATTTTTTTTTCACACGTCGTTGCGTTTGAATGGGTGCAAAATTTGGCTGGTTTTTTAATCGCGAGAGGTAAAGTGTGACGATAAAACTGTTACGTACAGAGGCCGCAGCGTCTGATAGCAAGAGTGCAAATGTTACAAACTCTTCTCGGTCTCTCTCTCTCTCTCTCTCTCTCTCTCTCTCTCTCTCTCGCTCACGCTCTCCCTCTCTTTGTAACATCAGGAAGTTAGCTAACGAGACGAGTTGGATGTCATGAATTTACGTTAACTCTGGTCTACGACCATAATGGCCAGAGGTGTCTCTCCCTCCCTCTCTCTCTCCCTCTCGCTCTTCCGCTCACTCTCCTCTCCCTCCCGCTCCTTGACGCAACAATGTTCTTCATGATAGTCTTATTCTTCATCGGATTAGCCAGAAACAATTCTATCACTCGACGATCAACGCTTCCCTCGGACAAGCCCGCGATAAGTGATGATTGGCGATTAAGTACCACTTAAAAATGAATTAAAACGAGCTCGATTGGTGAGAAAAAAAAGAAGCGGGAACCGTCGCGGTTAAATCTTCCAATTTGCCGATTCCGACAAGATACGGCTACGAGAAAAATAAACGGCCGAACAAAACGTAATTGCGGAAATTTGACAGAAGAAAAACGGGCAAGAAGATGAGGGAAAAGATTCGAGCGACCTCGAAGATTTTCTAACGAAGCAAAAAAATCGTCACCTTCCAGCGGATCGAAGGCTCGATCGTGTGAAACTGGTCTGACTGATTAATTTTTTCTTGCTCTGTTCAGCCTCCAAAAATAATTCAGTCGTTCGCCAATTTTGTTACAAGTATTCAGCATTAATTTATCAAGCACATTAGATACGGATATTCAGCATTGTCACGTGAGCCATTTTTCGTGATTGGAAAATTAATACTCTCACATCACGAAAATTGATCGCTGCAATTGCTCCACGTGTAAATATATTTTTTCACGCACAGCCGAAGAAGAAAAAGATTGTCGCAGTTCTCTTGATATCAGAGTAAAGGAATTATGAAAAGAAGAAAACGAGAAAAAGAAATATCGAAAAATCCACTGAGAGATCTGAGGTAGCTTCCAGAATCCTGATAAGATGGGGTATCTCTTATCAGCAACGTGCGTTAGATATCGTGTCGTCGCAACACCTCGCCGCGCTTTTCCTCTCATCATCGCCATCGTCACAATCGCTTGATACTTGTTCATTGGCAAGGGAAAAAAATTGTGCCATTTTCGACGGCGAGTCCACCATTCATGGAAATATGTCGAAACTACGAAAATCACTATACACATCTATATATATATATATGTATATGTGGAGGGGGATTTTGCAACCAAGAAAACTTTATTTACAGTCGTATTTCAAGTCTTTTCCAAGAGAAAATCTATAGCATATGTTTGTAATGAGTGTAACATGCAAAAAAAAAATTGTGCATTTTGAAAAATTATCAAAATGCCATTTTGAGTACAGCAGAATGGAGATAATTGAGCTCTGAATACGAAGCACTGTTAGAAAACTTCTCGTGTGATACAATGATCACAGATGCATTTTAAAGTGGGCAAATGAAATTCACTTCCATTAAGGGGTTACCCCCACTTGCGATTTAAAAAAAATCGTTTTTTTATTGCATTTTTTGAAGTATAAGTATTTGAGAATATGTCCTGAAAATTTCAAGTCGATCCAAACAAAATTGACTGAGATATGAGCGTTGAAAGAGAAGAATCCGTTCTTCGTGTAAACTGAAATTGAAACTTTAAACGCGTTTTTCTCAAAATGGCATTTCTGAAGTCGGTGACCAAGATTACTCGAACACTAATGAACCGATCTTCTTGAAATTTTGCAGGCTCATTTAATACATAAAAATGTAGTCTTTAATAGTTCGATTTTTTTTTCGAAAAAAAATGGCCGTTTTATAGCCAAAAAACGGCCGTTTTTTTTCGTTAGAATCGAACCATTAACTTTGACTGTCCGCCATTTTGTGAAAAATGAATATTTTTTAAAATCCTTCGATTAAAGACTAGTTTATACTTATATTTGACTAAATCCATCCGCATTTTTTTTTCAGATGAACCACTTCGCCGCAATGTTGGTCACCGCAAACCGTGTATATAAAAACATTATTTCATTGACGGCCATTTGCCACTAAGCGGCGTAATATTTTTCAATAAAAAAATTACTGAAAGTTCTTCAAGATGTGTTCTTTAAGATGGTATATTGATCGATTAAAAAAGTTATGTAGTTTTCTTTAAAAAAATTCATGAAAACGGCCTTTTTTCGCTACAAGTGGGGGTAACGCCTTAAGAGCTTTCACCAAGATGACATTTTTGAAAACATCGATTTTCGGTGTGCGTCGGAATCTCAAAATATAACATTTCAAAGATATTTTTTGGCCATTTCAAGTCGATCGATTCAAAATTAAGAGAGTTGTGGGCGGTTCATAGGTAGGTTCCGCGAACCCACGAATTTTGAACACGTTTTTTTTTCCAAAGTGCCTCTTTCACGATTGGTGGTCTCAAAAATCACTGCACTGATCAACTTCAATCTGTACTCTTTACGAGCTTCTTTTTACGTACGAAAAAGCAGTGTAATTTTTATTTAGATGCATGGTTTATTTTTTGTCAACGAAAATACACTGGTGGAATTTACTTTAGACACTTTTAATAGAAATTACCTTTTTTCAATGTTTACGCAGAGAATGTATATTCTGCTACGGCGAAATGATACTGTAATGTATTTAATTGTTATCTATATTGTTTCTGCTTAATATTTGCCTTAATAAGCCTACTTTGATAAGAATATGTTAGTGATTATAACAGAAAAGTGATTCATAAAAGCGAAATTTAAAAAAAATTTAAAAGTGTCCATAACTAATTCTACTACTACTACTACTACTGTAGAGCGTTTTTTTTACCGAAAATCGATACTTTACTTAGGACTGCGGCAATTTTTTAAAACGCAACATTTTATTAAATCCTTCATCCGAGCAGTAGATAATTTCATGCAAAAACTAATCGCGTTTGATTGTTTTATTTCAGATGATTTGGTTCCGAACAGCAGTGGTCACCGCGAATGACGTTTTCCGTAAAGCTCTCTACACGAACCATTGTATCTACCACATTTATAAATATTTTTCAATAAAAAAATCGTAAAACATACTTAAAACCATAGTTTTCGCCGTAAATAAATTAAATGTCCATACCCGCCCACGATGTCCCATAAAAACGCGAAAAATCTTCATTCGGCCACGCGCCAGCTTCAAAAAAGCCCATTCAAAAAACGTTCTTTTTCAATCGTTTCGTGTTTGAATTTTAATTATCTTCTTTAATTGTCATTTTACTTAACCGAATATGGAATTTTTGTTTTAATCCAGAATGATTTATTATCTTCCAAAATGATTAATTTTATTCCTGAATATTTTCAGGCAAATACACATCACAAAAGTACGCTATATTTTTCTTCCAAAGAGGACTCGAAAATCCATTAAATATTTGATCTTCCTCGGTTGCAAAATCATCGTGCCAGAGCTTTAAAAAAATAACCACCTTATAATTGTCACCCCTATATATATATATATATATATATAAATACACACACATAAGTATATAAATGTGTGTGCACACCATTGTTCACGGAAACAAAAACTCACCTTGCATCTCCTCGCTATTATGTTGAACACGGGCATCTTCACGGAACTTTGCGATTCTGTCCTTTTCCTCTCAGTCTATCACTCTCCCACCCGCTCAGCGCGACGCTCAGCGCGACGCTCAGCCTCTCTCTCTCTCTCTCTCTCTCACTCTCCTTCTCTCTCTTCCTGTATCTCAGTCGTTAATATCCACGTGCGGGTAGAGGAGAGGAGAGTTTCTCGATTACACAATCGGCAACTCGGCTCGGCGAAACTTGGCGAGTTATTGCGAGCTCAAAAGAGCCGGGAAGATGATCGCGCGCAGCGTATATCCTTTTGCGAGGAGCACATGCACGAAAACACCCACATAGGCGCACTAACCGGGATAAGCCGAATGCACGAACAGGCAGGAAACGCGCGATAGTACAGGTGCATACAAACGCGTTATTTGTGCACTGATATGCACGTAGACATATGTGAATGTACGTGTGGGCTTTAGTGGTAGAGAGGCGTATGTGGAGCCTCCGGTGAATACGGAAGACGAGGAAGAGAAGCGTCTCTCTCTCTCTCTCTCTCTCTCTCTCTCTCTCGCGGTCGTATTCACTCAGCCGTTTAATTTTCCTCCGCGGGCACCAAGTTTCCACGGCTCATACAGTTTCGTTTCATTACGCTTCGCCCTCGAGAGCCTCTTCTTTTCAGCGCGCGGGGCGCACTCGCGTTTCGCGCTGTTCGAGCCAAACTTAACCAATTATCGACGGATCATCGATCTTACGACAATTTCAATAATGTGGGCAAAGTTGGTGCGGCATTGAAAAAAAAAAAATTGAACAAACAGTCAGAAACAAGAAGAAAAATTGTGGTTACTGCATCACCGAGGGAAGTCGTAACGGCATTGACACGCCGTCAATCGAACATTTTTTTTTTTTTTTCACGATTGTTCATCACTGTACACGCGGTCCTATCGCGGTCTTGCTTCTTTGTAAATATAGCGAGTCTCTTTTTTCATCGGGGGAAAGCGAACTTCCAACTGCTTGGATGTTGTGTCTCCTTAAAGCGTTTCTAATTGGCGGCGAGGTAGGAGTGAATTATTTGGGAGAAGAAATGACGAAATAAGAATATATATATATATATATATATATAATAGTGATAAAATGAAATATTATATCATAATAAAATAAAATATAATAAAAGAAATATAAACTATTAAGTTTGAAGTTAAAGTTTTGTTTCTATCGTTAATTTACGACTTGCTGGAAGTGTTCGACTTCGTGAGAACGCTTGTTTTGTGCGATATCACGGTGATTGGCAGATTTTAGAATTTCATTGCCTACTTTTCATACGATGACACCGATTTGACTCGGAATACTCGGTTCTTTTGGGTCTCTGGGACAAGCAAGGGAAATTCGTTGACAGACGTATATATATGTGTGTGTGTGTGTGTGTGTGTGTGTGTGGGTGCATATATATGTATATTTTTTTGGGCTACGGCACGAATATTTTGCGATCGAGAAAAATAGGTATTTGATGGTCCTTCAAGTGCTGTTCGAAAAAAAAAATATCGCGTTTTTTGTGATAAGTAGAATCGTCAGAACAGAATTGAGTATTCTCGAGAAAAAAAGAAATTCCATTTTCCGTTCAGCAGGCGGACATACGAGACACCACTGTGACGGGTCAGAAAAGTCGATTTTTTTGCACTTTCTCGATTCTTTTGCACATATTTGCGAATATGGGGGGGAAAAATGTAAAGTGAAAATATTGATAATTAACTAAGTTACAGACGCAGTTACAAGTTGGTGAGAGCAAGTAGCGCCACGATTAACGTATACTAAAACTTTCAATAGCGTTTTTCTTAAAACGATTTTTCTCGACCTAACTGGAATCATAACTCTAACGATAATTTTCCGATGTTTTATTTGAACAAACCAACACTTCCGTAATCGTAGTAGCTATCGTTGCATGTAGCCGTTTTTTTAAATTTCGTATCTTTTGAGCCGCCGAATGTAAGTAAAAATGTTGCCAAAAATATACGTTTTTTAACACGTTGTGAAAAAAACTTGTGAAACTTAGTTTTTCCAAAAGACAGCTACGTACAACGAGGAACACATTCATACTGATTATGAAATTTTTGAATTTTTGTTCTTGAGACCAACCATTATCAAGTTATCGATATCCGACCGTTAAACTACATTTTTATACAGCAGCTTGTTTATCTCCATTAACGTTGTTAATTTTTTATTTTTTAAATATGCTAATTCACACGAAATAAGTTCGATGTATGCTTAATAACATACTTTTTTTCCAAATCCCAAATAAATAATCCAGTAGACAAAAAAAAATTGGGAAGACCGACCTTTTTCGGCCCGTCACAGTCCTCCCTCAAATTCCAAATACGGAAGACTCGTTAAGAAACTTTTTTTTTCAATAGAATCAACTTCCATTTATCCACTTCGGAATACAACTTTGATCATTTTTTCTTCCATTACGGGATGTACAAAAAAAGTTTTGCAGGAGCGTTTCGTATTCGAAATTTAATTATCTTCATTCCATTGTACTGAAAATGGAAGTTTGATTATTTTCCAGAATTCTTAATCTTTCCGGGCAAATACTAGTCCATAACAAAAATACGCTACATTTTTTCAGACAGAACTTGAAAAACCTTCAACATTCATATTTTTCTCAGTCGAAAAGCACACGGCCACCTTACAATTGTCACTATATATATATATATATATATATATATATATATATATATATATATATATATATATATATATATATATATATATATATATATATATATATATATATATATATATATATATATATATATGTATATATCAGTCTATCAGGATCAACCAGCCCTCAACGATGTGACGAACGTCAATTCGGAACATTGGGCTAATGGAGTGGAGCGTGGATGTGGACAATAAGAGACAGACTGGCGGGAAGAGGAAAAGATACAAGGCCTAAAAGAAGAAGCCGTTCGATAAAAAATTCACGGCGTTTGCAACTTTTTCGCAAACGTGTACTTACATTTATGTGTGTATGTGTATATATATATATTGATGTGTTTGTACGTGTGTGGAATCGTCACAATACACACGATTTTATGGTGCAGCAGACGGTGTAACTGTACGTCGATTCGTTTGTCATGACGTATAGGACGTTGCTTTAAATTCATCGCACGTTTTGGTTTAGTGGATCGAAACTGCGTTCCACGTGTGTGACCGTTTCACCATCATTCCTTTTTCACTGCCCTCATCCTCTCCTCTCCCCCTCTCTCCCTATGGGTACCATATAGTTTTTGCTCAACTTGCATCTGTGTTTGCACCCATTTTTCACCGCCGACCTTTTTACGTTTTATTCCTCCTAACCCGTGTTCCCCCTTCGTTACTTTTTGCCACGTCCTGTTTTTTTTTGTTGTTCCTACGGGCCGACATTTTGTTATTCGATTTCTTCGACGTTTTGAATGTCCATTTCCAGCCTAAACTTCCGGTCTAAATGTGCCACCAGTTTCGCCCCTATCTCTCCCTCTCTCTCTCTCTCTCTCCCTCCGCCCCTCTCGCTCGTTTCGCTTTCTCTCTTTTTCGGTCTGTGTCGTTCCATCCTGAACACACCGTGGGGCTGTTTCTGCCGATGCAGCTCGACTACCCCGGCTGTCTACATCAATACGCATAAAAAATGTATATGTATATATATATATATATACACACAGGGTGTCCTGTTATGAATGGATAAGCCTGCAGCTGTCAATTGGTCACATCACGTCCTACAATATGCTGGAATTTCAGTTTAGTCAAAGTACCATGGTTTTCGATATTTATGGCTCCATGATTATTTTTTGATAGAAATCAGCTGCTTTTGGTTTTTCGCGTGCCATTTCTGGAAATGATACGAGTCGACAATAATTAACAACTTCTTTAAGTAATTGGCGCGATATGCGTAGTACTTTTTTTTTACTCCGCAGGCTATCAAAGTCTGGAGTTCGAATTGGTTTGTACGAAACCTCTGCGTGAAATCTTTTTTTTTCATAAAGTTCCCTTAACATTTAAGGTTAAGAAGAAGACTTTTCTAGATAAGACAAATAACCAAGAGTACTTTTTTTAACCGGGTAAAAAAAGTTATCATTTGTAGAAATGGCATGTGAAAAACCGAAAGATGATGATTCTTATCTCGAAAACCGTGGGACTTTTGCTGAACAGAAATTGCAGCATATAGTAGGATGTGATCTGACCCATCGACAGTTGCAGCGTTATCCATTCATAACAGTCCACCCTGTATATATATATATTTGTATATCTAAGGCGATATTTTTTCCAATCACGTGGATTCTGAGATAACTGGCACGTCGATCAGTGACGCGCGAGGGACAACTCGTTCGACGCCTCGTGGCTCGAATCCAGGTCGAACAATCGGACTTGTTTTTTCACGCTCCCCTCCCCCCTTCTTATCCTTTCACCCATTCTCTTCTTTGCACTACACACACCGTCATTAACGTCGTTTCGCATTACTTTTTATCCCTCTTTCTTTGCACGGGCTCAGAAGCATTCACCGAGCGAACGAATTGATTTTCGCAAAAGCCCTCGAGGCTCTTATTCTGAAGAATGTCCCGAGACGGTGCAGTACAAAACACGGGCGGGCATATACACGGCGAATGGCAATTTCGAAGACATTCGACTTCGAGGAACGTCCTCAAGGTAGCCCATTGTCCCCGTACCCCATGCTATGCCCAATGGCTTCGAAATCATCTTTAGGCAAGAGTACACGTATTGACATAGAAACAATGTCAAGTCCTGTGGCCGGAATTGGGGATTCGCTTGAATGGCAAATTTGAGAATCGGTCTGTGAACGGCCGGACGGTATCAAAGTTGCCACCGTTGGAATGCAACTTTTTTTTTAAATAATATTTTTATTTTCTTTTTTGTATTATCAGGCAAAATACTGTTGTGCAGATATTGATTGCAGATCCCCGAAGAAGGATATCAAAAAATGATCGAGTGATTGTTATGTAATGTTATAGCTAAAATCGGTTGAACGAAAATTTGAGAAAGCGGAGAAAAATCATTTTCATTGCACTCCAATGATGGAAAGTTTGAATTCATGTGGAGGGAAGAGACATTGGTAGACCAATGTTACATAGACTCAACGGGTTCGAAATATCCTTTTTCCATATATCTATACATGTGAAACACTTGCTTGACCAACTGACTGACTGATTGACTGACTGAGATATAGACTACGCACTGCCTACACCGCTGAATTTCGAAACATGAAATTTGGAAGATATGTTATTTGGAAAGTGCAGAGGTGCACTGAGATAGGATTTTTCGGAAATCAACTCCGGTGGGCGTGAATGGGGTGTGAAAGTTGTATGCAAAATTGAATTCGTTGCGTGTATCAATGCGGGCGAAGCCGCGAGTGGAAGCTACTATATCTTTATATATATATATATATATATATATATATATATATATATATATATATATATATATATAGGGTGGCCGGAAAAGTGACACCCAAAAAGCAAACCTGAATGCCGCATATCAACACCTATCTGAATAAGCCCCATGTATATTCTACAATATTTTTTACCTTTCGAGAACAGATAATTTTCGTTTTTTTGTGTATGCATGTTCCTCGTGATTTTTTTTATTTATGTTATCGTTATTAAGTGCACTGTCAAGCAACAAATAAATGACTAACTGAACACTGACGTAAAAAGTAGATTTTGAGCGAAAGTAAAAAAAAGAGAATCGGCTGCTAATATTCAGATGAGAAAAAAATACTTATACTAGTCTAAATGCCTCACAATTAGTTTTAAAAACTTCTAAGAGGGAAATACCTACACAAATTAAAAAAAAAGTAGATCCAATGCGGCCGGAAAATTCGAAAAAAAAAAATTTTAATACTTCTTTCTCGGAAACATAAAAATAAGGTTGAAGTGAAAAATAAGGCGTCGTTGGAATGCAGCGAAAATGTCTTTAACCACTGTTTGACATATTTATTAAGGGATCTACAAATCTATTTTAAGAAACGGTCTTTTATGGTTGTAAAATTATGGACAATAAAATGTAAAAAAAACACATTTGCTGCGTTCCAACGATGAAAACTTCAACACTATAACTTAAAAAGATCTTAGAACATACATGGGGGTGATTCGGATAGGTATTAATACGAGGCATCCAGATTTTAATTTCTACTTCACTTTTCTGGCCACCCTGTATATATACATAGATACACACGCACCCAAACAAACTCATATATATATATTAGACTGATTAAGAAAATAAAAATAAAAATTTTCCTCCTGGATTCTTGTGCTACTGCTGGGCACTAATAAAATAAAATTTCCCTAAAAAAATGGGCGCGGTCACTCAGGTTTTAGAGGTGGCTATCTCGACTTTTTGTTTTTTTTTCCATGATTTTACTTAATAAATATGATCATGGTATTAGATTATACCGGAAATAGAATAAATAAAGGAAATAGTATGTTTCACAGCTGTTTTGCGACGAAGAAAAGTATATCGCCCACACATTGAATCCCTAGAAAACAAAATCGAAAATATTATTATGAATCGGTAAATAAATTGAGCCCAAACAATATTTCAAACGCTGTTTAATAAAACATAATAACTTATTACTATGACGACTTGTTTTATCATCGATAATTTAACAAAAACTGATAATAATAATGAACTAAATAATACAAATATTCATAAGCGTAGCATTTTGAAAATGTAAATACATGATTTTCGAATAAAAGCGTATAATTTAATTTTTCGTAAAAAGTGCGAAATGTTAATGCCTATAAATAAATCTACATGAATAACGAGAGTAGTATAAACGCCGTTATTGATCTACCTGGATTTGAATTGTGAATATTGCAATCTTTTCAAATTGTTGGAGTTTATTTTTGTTACGAAATAGCTGCTGGATGTGATTTTTATCTGTAATCCGAAGCCATGACTATGCTTAAATGCAATACGTTCATTAAAAAAATTCAAATACAAAAAAGTCGAGATAGCCACCTCTAAAAATTGAGTGACCGTGCCTATTTTTTTAGAGAAATTTTCTTTCATTAGTGCCCAACAATAGCACGAGAATCCAGAAGGAATATTTTTTTTGAATCAGCCTAATATATATATATATGTACAGAATTGTAGCTCCAAGGTTTGTGGGAAATGAGCAGCCCCAGAGCTACAAGTGGTAACAGCCGATGTTCAAGGAAACGTGCAAGTAGTAACGTCAGTTATGACAGCAGCCATGAAAACAGCGACCGATAAAACGCCAGTCTTTCAAATTGTAAACACAGTATGCATCGCGGTACCGTGAATCAAGACGCTTTTATTTTTCTACCTTGTTTCCTTTTTCCCCTACCTAACGCGAACAACAATATTTCCACTACAAATCTAACATCGATGATTTTTCAATAAGAAATTGTACAAAATTTGTAATAAAATCGCGAAGCTCGATACTGACGATAGAAGAATGCAAAGCCCGCAAACAGTCTACCGCAAGCTCAACGAAACGTCATTCTCTCTCCATACTAGTATTTTAAGGAACGTTTCAACTTTGTTGGGCCAAAAAAATACATCTTTTTCCATTTTGCTACATCGGAAAGAACCAATGAAGAGGAAGGTGTACTCTATGGTCTCGGCATAGCAGATAAAGTGTAAGTATGAAACTTTTCATTTTGTTCGCACATAAACTTCAGTTTAATTTTCAACGCGGTTTTGCTCGAGACCACGTTTTCCAACTTTACGGAAGTGCTCCTAAAAGCCCTGGATGAGCAATCGTTATGAAATTTAAGAAGCACGTGTCCCACAAACATCTTCACGAGTTAAACTAGAATTATCCAAAAATATTCAAACGTTTTTATTTTACGCGCAAAAAACTTCAAAAATGATTGGTAAAAAACTAAACTTCCCCTTCGATCGCTCACTGTTTTTTTTTTTTATTATTCATCTTTTCTTCTCGATTCTAATTCGACTTATACGCAATATTGCACCAAGTAAAAATATGTTTGATTTTGTGCTTCCGATCACCCGTTCATGACTTAAGACTTCCGCAAGCGAAGAATGTTTTGTCAAGCTTGAAAAAAATATGATCACGTTCAATAAAGACCGCTTGGTAAACATACCAAATTTCATCATTCTATATTTATTATTTTTAGCGTAAAAAAATTGGTGAAAAATCGAACATTTTTCGGCCTAACGAAGTGGAAACTTTCCTTAACGAAACAATTGGTTTTTACGTATCTTTTTGTTTTTCGACGAAAATCGTTCATTAAATTTAAACGATGCTGTGACAATCCGCCTCGAGTGCTCTGGAGATCTAAACTCGTGTACGGATACTCTGCCAGTGAACAGTACACACGTACACACAAATGCGCGAGCGTATTAGCAATCGAGTACGCGCGTTCAAGGTTCAATCGTGGTCAGCCAATGACGAGACTTTTTCTGTCAAACTCCATAGGAATTTAGCTCTCGCGTATGCACGCTTGTCCGCGCTTCGTTTGTGCCTACATGTGTGTGTGTGTTCGTGTTAGTATGTCTACTACGTGTGTTTGTGTGTGTGTACGGGCTCGCATTGTTTGATTTACGTATTGATGGACGATCGAGGACCCGAGGTTCACGTCCGTCGCGTCCACGAGAGAGCGAGGAGAACTTTTTTTTTTTTCCTTCGCGCATGCTCCTTCGAAGAAAACAACGTAACACAATCTAATTGCCGGGCAAATTATGTACATAGCTGCGAACAGTTGTAATCCGAGATAATATATATGACGGCTTATCGTCTATCTCTGCCTATTCTCCTTCAATCGCGAGCGCGCTATCTCTTTGTCTCATGCGGAGGTGATTCGATGAGTTGATTAGCCATTTTCCCCGCTCGTTCCCGAGGGCCTTCGTGACGCGAATTGTAAACGAGAGAGCGAAAAGCAGAACGGAATAAACGTATGTGGGCCATGTGTTTTTTATGATAACCAATGAAAATTTTCATGAAATTTTGAAGATAATTATGATTTTCAATGGTTTTTGAAGTCCACTTTCGAAACAAAAATAAAACGTATTTTTGTGACGAACTGTAAACAAGAGAGCAAAAAGCAGAACGGAATAAACGTATGTGGGCCATGTGTTTTTTATGAAAGCCAATCAAAATTTTCATGAAATTTTGAAGATAATTATTATGTTCAATGGTCTCTTAAGTCCACTTTCGAAACAAAAATAAAACGTATTTTTGTGACGAAATGTAAACGAGCGAGCAAAAATCAGAACGGAACGAACGAGATGTACACGCACATGCAGGATGAAAATGACAAGTTAGCCATGTGTTATTCATAAAAACAAATCCAAGTTTTTATGAAATTTTGAAAATAACTATGATTTTCAATGATTCTTTAGGCCCTCTTTCGAAAAATAAAATGAAACGTATTTTTGTGACGAACTGTATTTGGTAGAAAAAGTTAAGCATTCTGGAAAAAAGACAAAATTTCACTTTGAGTACAGCAGAATGAAAATAATTGAATTCCGAACACGAAACACTTATGAGCTGGTTTTTTTGTGCATGATGTCGTTAAGAAAAAAAAATATCAAAGATGCATTTTGCGGGGGTAGATTCCATTGGGCAGCCGAAAGTGAGCAAATTTTCAAGATTTTTTGCGTTAAAAATGTTTATTCTACACAATTGAAACTTTATCTACATAATATTACATCTTGTAGTTTACCAAAAAATCTTTCTTCAATATTTAAATGAGCTGGCTGTACGACACTCGCTTCAGAGACGGCTGCTGCCTGAGACGTTCCATGACATACAACCTAGCTTCCGATGGAGTCATCTGAAACACCACAGCCAAGAAGTTTTAGGTTTCTAGAACCCACACGCTCTAAGTGAACCGTAAATTCCGTGGGTATAGATTTTGGAAACAGCTTTTTCATTAACAAATACTATAGCAAAATTTTCATGAAAAATAGAACATTTTTTCAAACGCGTACCATTTTTCGAAATGTCACGTTTCTTAAGATTTTTTGGGTTCACATACAGCGTGTGGGTCTTAGAGATCTAAAACTTCTTAGCTCTCATAATTCAGATCAATGGATCAGGCGCTAGGTTGTACCCCATGAAAAAACTCAGGCGGTAACCCTCTCTCAAGCAAGTGTCTCACAGCCGCCATTTTTAAGTACAAAAAGAGTCGAAAAATTAAAAAAAATAATGATATGAACATAAAAATTGGAACATGTAGAACAAATAGTTTCAACACGAAAAAATCTCGAAAATTCTCTCTTCTCGAAAATCTCAATTATCTTCATCCTGCTGATCTCAAAATGGAATTTTGATTTTTTTTCAGAATACTCAATTTTTTCTGGCAAATAATACGCATCACAAAAATACGAAATATTTTTTTTTCACAAAGGACTCAAAAAACAATTGTTTATGACACTTTTCTGTGGTCGCAAAATTTCCTCGCCAGAGGCTTCGAGACATATGGCCACCTTACAATTGTCACCCTGTAGATGTATTCAAGAATAGCACAGAGATTTCACGCGATACCGATTGCTCCTTTTGATGTCACTCTTGATTGGCCAATGCTAATAATTCAGCTACGTCTGCACAAAATATATATGTCTATGTTTAAGCTTTGGAACGTTGGCTATCAACGGGTCCAGTTGTTTTAACAAAGGTGTTGAATTTTTCAAAAACGAATCACTGATTTTGGCTACAGGACGCTCGTCGGAATGATTTTCACATTAACATGTTTATAATTATCTAGAGGCGATTTAAAAGCCATTAGGGCTTCCACGATATTGAATATTGGGACAAACAGCCACTATGAGGACGGTCCTCGAAGTCGACGGTCTTCAAAGTCACTTTCCCCTATATATATATATATAAAGATGCGAAGATTGATAACGGAGACGCAGAAACGTCGTGATCGTGTCAACAAGGCCATGGGAGACATCAAAGCTTCCTACACACGACATACCCTCATACCATGGATCAATTCATAGTTGTTTCAAATACCGCAAATCAAGCCGAAGATGACAAATCACTCAACGATGCTTTTGTGTACGAGATCGAAAACGTACCTGAGCCAAAAAAAAAGATTCACCGATCTGTATCGATACTGGAGCGTCGTTTTTTCGTTGCAGGAATAGGCGTAGAAGCCTAGGGAAATGTAATAATCTAGGAAGACATTATTCAATGAAATTCGGTGGAAGTTTTGGGGAGGATCCAACCGGAAGCACCTGTACCTCAGGACTCTAGCAGTGGATAGGAGACCCAAAATATTCCATCATCGGGTTAATGACGGAATGTTGAGCTTGGGATCTGACACCTGAAGGTCTCAAGAGCCAAGAAGATTAATGCAAGCGACTAGCCACTTGCATTCCTATCTGCAAATGAAGTCTCCAATGTCACAATCAGGAAATTGGTTGGATGAAAGAAGACTTGCATTCAATGAAGTTGATCACCAAAGGTCAACCGATCCCCAGGGCATCGATCTTCATTTTTTTCTCCAACCGGTGATACCGATAGAGGTGACTGCTACAATTGGACTGGGAATCCTTCGGTAGGTCAAACGTTGAATGGAGAACGAGGAACGAGGGGAGAACCGGTAGCTCGCGTTTCGAGTCAAATCGATCGGCATTGCGGAAATTGCCAACCAGACTGGCAAGAATGCCGATAATGGTAATAGTGATGGTAATGATCGGGGTGGTGGATGATAAAGCTTTAAATTCGTACGGAGCACTGTTTCGTTGATATATTCCTTCGTTGAACGATCCAGTTTACGAATCGATCGATGCAGCGTTCGCGCGAAAAAGTGAGGTTAAAGACGGCCGCGTACGTCGTCGGGGAGACAGAACGGTAACGCGCGGCGCGCGCGTTCGAATCAAAACTGACGAAGTGGTAGCGCGCACACGCGGCCCGCGGAGAACGAACACGCGGCGGACGACAATACGCGAGAGTAGGAGAAGCTTCACGATTGATATTGCCCGTGAGATCCTCCGTACTTTTTCTCTCTCTCTCTCTCTCTCTCTCTCTCTCTCTCTCTCTCTCTCTCTCTCTCTCTCTCTCTCTCTCTCTCTCTCTCTCTCTCTCTCTCTCTCTCTCGCTCACTCACTCACTCACTCACTCACTCACTCACTCACTCACTCACTCACTCACTCACTCACTCACTCACTCACTCACTCACTCTCACTCACTCACTCACTCACTCACTCACTCACTCACTCACTCACTCACTCACTCACTCACTCACTCACTCACTCACTCACTCACTCACTCACTCACTCACTCACTCACTCACTCACTCACTCACTCACTCACTCTTACTCACTCACTCACTCACTCACTCACTCACTCACTCTTACTCACTCACTCACTCACTCACTCACTCACTCACTCTCACTCACTCACTCACTCTCACTCACTCACTCACTCACTCACTCACTCACTCACTCACTCACTCACTCACTCACTCACTCACTCACTCACTCACTCACTCACTCACTCACTCACTCACTCACTCACTCACTCACTCACTCACTCACTCACTCACTCACTCACTCACTCACTCACTCACTCACTCACTCACTCACTCACTCACTCACTCACTCACTCACTCACTCACTCACTCACTCACTCACTCACTCACTCACTCACTCACTCACTCACTCACTCACTCACTCACTCACTCACTCACTCACTCACTCACTCACTCTCACTCACTCACTCACTCACTCACTCACTCACTCACTCACTCACTCACTCACTCACTCACTCACTCTCACTCACTCACTCTCACTCACTCACTCACCCACGCACTCACTCACTCACTCACTCATTCACTCACTCACTCTCTCTCTCTCTCTCTCTCTCTCTCTCTCTCTCTCTCTCTCACTCGCTCTTGTCCTTAACGCTACTTGATCGTAATCTCGATGATTCAAGCATACCAGCACTTGATTTCCTTCGATTATTTCGTTGGCTTCGTTACTCCTTTTCTTGTGCCAAGGTAGATGATTTTCTACTGGCAGAGAGAGCGAGAGAGAGAGAGAGAGAGAGAGAGAGAGAGAGAGAGAGAGAGAGCCAAATGGTAACGTTTGTTTATCGAGCCAACATTTTTTCACAATGTCAACCGAGTTGCCTAAATCGGTCAATTTGTGGCACGTCGTTGATCCCTTTACAAACAATCAGCTGCCAAAATAAATTCCAAAAATTCCCTGAGTTTCAATGCTCGTTCGCGGTAAAACTTTCCAAAATCCTGGTGTTTCCTATACGAGTATGTCCTTCTTTGTTCTTAAATTTCTTTTCGCAATGAAATATAAACTGTGTCATGGACGACCGCCAATTTCGACCCGGAAGGTCTGCCGATCATGCTCCATTTGCGCAGAAGTGTCAACAGCGGCGCGCCGTATCATCTTCGATTATCATCGTTTTGTTGTCCCAGCCAATGCAGTTTTTACCGTGGCGTCACTCTCTCCGCTCCACACATTTCAAACCGACCTCACCAACCATCCATTGCAACTCTTTTTATATATACAAATTGTACCAGAAGGCGTTTATTTTCTTCTTCAAAGTTCTTGATGAAGATAAAAAGTTGGCGAGAATCGTTCAACCAAAAGTTATTAAGCAGCCTGACTATAAGACATTAATCCGTTAATTAATTCGCCCAATTACGTCGGTTCCGGACAATGGGTACTTACAGCAGAGCCGAAATAACGGTCCATATCTGCGCCAACGGACTTTGCGTTCGAACGAATGTGCAGCTCAATTGATCTTGCAAGTTAATTGGTGTTTTTCTGTACGTTACGATTGGGGAACAGCGGGAGAGAGAGAGGGGGGAACAATTTAGGCCAGCTGCACACATTGCAGGTTGTCACCAAAGACTGAT
Organism: Ophion costatus; assembly: GCA_951751655.1. Lineage (NCBI taxonomy): Eukaryota > Metazoa > Arthropoda > Insecta > Hymenoptera > Ichneumonidae > Ophion > Ophion costatus. The sequence continues at coordinate 30,889,912 of OX632364.1, read as the reverse complement.
AGCTCATCACCTATTTATCACAAAAGTGGCCGAGTGTGTTTAATGTCATTACTTCTCTTTGTTCTTTATCAATTTCATTATACATTGGCGTTGCCCAAGGCACTCCAACATTTCTCAAACTAAAGTATTTTGTGCCCTACGTTACTTACTTAACAGTGCGGTAACTCCATTTGCTGGGAACATATAGTGCATGATCGCGTCAACAGCTTGCTCAGGGATTTCGGCCATTTTCAGTATGCAACGACAAATGTACGCCTCTGCATATATAACTCCGATAGAATTTACAGTGTGCAAGCAGTTTGTCACTGGTAGCGAAGAGAAGTATATATATATATATATATATATATGGGGTATTCCAGCTCAACCCAGACAACTATTTCCATCACCATCGCTGATTATAGATTTCCATAGTGGAAAATCTCACTCCTGAGGGCGAAAAAACACCGATTTTTTCAATTTTTCCCCGCCTACACCGTACTCTTCTACAGCTGCAAAAAATTGCAGTCCACTCGAGCCGGTTTGAGAATTCCGAAAAAAATTAAGCTACGTTTTAGACCTCCATTCTGCATTTTTCAGCCAAGCTCAACTTGTGCTTCCAATATCCGGTAAAATTTCGATTTTTGCGATAATTCTTCCATTCAGTTTGGAAGTACGAAAAGTAAAATGAAAAAGTACGGAAGTTAAAACAGTCAAAGTTTTTTGGTCTGGCGAGTGAAAAAATCTTCGGAAATATGGTTTCAGATGAAATTCAATTTGGGTCGGATGAATGGGTAGACCGAAAACGTACTCTTTTCACTTGAAATGGTCGAACAATCATGCGCAAAATCAAAATTTTTCCGAAAAAAATCGTAAATGCCAGAAGCACAAGTTGAGCTTTAATGGAAAATGGACAAAACAGGTTTCGAATTAATCGAAATTTTTTGTTAGCATCTTCAAAGTAGCTCGAGTGAACTTCGATTTTTTGCAGCTGCGGAAAGGCACAGGGAGGGGGAATTGTTTTTTTTCAATTCCATGATTTCTCACAGGAGATTAATTTATCACTATAGACATTTACAATGAACTTTGTCGGGGGGGGGGGGGGGGGGATAGTTACCTGAGTTGAGCAGGAATACCCCATATGTATAAAGTATACGCACACACGTTACCGTTACACTCGTACGTACATGGGTCATTCGATGTAAAGCGGAATGCCTCACGCGGACTGTCAAGGTCCGGAGCTAAGAAAAAAAAATCCTGTCTGTCTCTTTGCCAGCCCTGCGTTTAAGGGCGGGGTAAAGTATTAAAATTTGTTTTTTCATTTTTTAAATGAATGCATAATATATCAAGAATATTGTGTTAAAATTTCAAGTCGATCGGAGTAAAATTGACGAAGTTATGAGTATTTGAGCGTCTATTGCTCCATGCCGAGTTTTATACCTGAGCAAGCGGCGCACGACAGTAAAGAAGAAAGAGTTTTGCGTAGACAAACGCAAAAAGATGCTCGCGATCATTTTGATGGAAGCCTTTTGCTCTACGGACCTGGCATCGACGACTTTGAGTGAGTATAAGAAAATTATCGAGTTTTATTTTGAATTTCTAAAAATTCAAAGATAATTGAAAAATCTGAAAAAATTCATACGTATTCAGAAAAATGAACGAATCACGAAAAAAATTGGGTTGCGGGGAAATTTGTTGACTAATTTTTTGTTTTCATCATTTTGTTAATAACATTTTGGAATTATTATTATGCAAAATTAATCTTTTGAGTACCTTTAATATGCATGAATTTTCTCAGATTTTTATGCAATCGAGAAGTGTTCTCAAACTTATGTGCAATGAGCGCTAAGCGACTAAACTCTTCTGTGTTTTTCAAGCCGTTTTTCTGAGACTTGTCATATTTGAAGCCCGTGTGCACGATAACTCAAAATCTACTGGACCAATCGCTTTGAAATTTTGCACAGTACTTCTTCACACAATTCACCAGGTATTGTCGAGAGCTTTTTTGTTTTTTTCAATAATTACTAATTTTTCACCAACAAATTAGCCGATTTTTTTTAGCGAAAATCGGGTTTTTGGCTCCCAAGTGCTACGAAAAATCGAAAAATCGAAATAAAAAAAAAATCCTCCCGTCATTACCTCGAGAAACATCTCCTTGAACAAATGCATTTTGATTTTTTTGTTTCAGATGATTCTGTTGCGAGTTATGGTGCACACCGCAAACCAACTTTTTTTCGAGGCGCCTCCGGGGTTTAATTTTCACTCGCTCAATTTTGAATATTTTGCAATGCAAATTTAGGAGAATGTTGTTCAAATGTTACTTTATTATATGTAAATTTTTCAATAAACGAACATTATTCGTTACGCCAAAAAAAAATCTTAAAAACATGCCTTTTTTTCGCCGAATTAACTTTACCCGGCCCTTAATGTTTGCTCGAATTCAAGACAGCCAAAAACGTGCACGTAAGACAAGCTCCAGAGACAAATGATTACTTATCCATCGTCCGAATGTTCGAATGGAATCGCCTGTACACAATAGAACGCGTATCGACTGCTGGACGGCAGAGTGAAAAAAATTGAGGCGTACTCCGCTTCGGATTTTGAGCTATGATGCAAGTGCGTATGAATTTCGCTGGCTGTGACATATGGACCGATGTACGGGGCGTTCGGTTTGAAAAGGGGCGCGATTAGTTAAGCCTGCAGCTAGTCGAAAGTGCAGTTGGTATGTGCCATACTTTTTTTTCGAGAGTTCGTTCAAATAGTCGAATGGAGTATCGAAATAGAACAAAATCGAAATAAAATACGGGAGGTCGAAATCCCGTTGATTGGTGAACTCGTACGGTGGAATTATTCACGGAGCGTCCCGGCTGAATTACGAGCTGTGGTGATTCGTCATCAGGAGACGGGCCTCTACTGGGCACACTGGCCATACACGCCCCGTACACACAGAGGACTCCACGTGGCACTGATAATCATGTTGCTTGATAGACTCGCGCCCTGCACTCTTTGCCATATACAGGGAGATTCACAACCAGCGGGATTCCCTTTGTGAGGGTACTGGGTGTGTTTTTGCGTTGTAAGCAAAATCCAATTGTAATTTGCATCCTTCAAGTGTTTAGAACGCGTGGGTAAAAGGATATTTTCATATCTGAAGTCTTTTTTACAATTTTTTTTATTTAAGTTGACTTTCTGTGAGATGCAAAACGGAAAATCGATATTTCATCCTCTTCCCGACTACTTAGGGTTCGGAAATGTTGCAAACATGCATCTAAAAGGTGGCAATGCATGATTCAACTTAAAAAATATGTTTTCTTATATATCCATAAAATATTAACTTTTCATGTAAAATTAGCGATATCTAATAATCCATATAAAATCTCACTCACACGTACAAAGAAATTCGTAATCGACGGCGTTTGCATGTGAAAATTTTACACGCAGCGATTAGTCGTAAGTTCAATCCCAATTACAGTCTTTGTTATTTTTCACACGCGTTTCGTGTTCCCAGCGTGCAAACCCAAACAAACTAGTGAACAACTAGTAAAATCAGTCGAAGACTAAAAAGTAGAATATAATTCATATGTAAACAGTTTTTTTTTTCAAATGCAAGCTTTTAGTTAATTTGCCAAAAAGTAATATTATAAATATTACTTTTGGATTCTATTTTGGAAAGGACATTCTATTTGCGGGACCATCAGGAAGCGATTTTTGTCGAAAATTGATTTAGAAATATTCATTTCGTGTGTGAAGCAAAAAACTGGCCAAAAAGTAGGGGTTTTTTCCCAAACGGCTGCCAATTTGTTATCCACAGGTTTTTCGAAAAACCTGTCTCGGATGAACTGGCAAGGCTGTGGAGCGCACCCTGCGCAGACCAAAACACGCCGTGCATGTCTTTGACGGGAGCTGGAGCCGCCATTTTGGATTTTTTTAAATTAATAAATTCGGAATTTACTCCTCATTGATAGAAGAATAGAATACTTTGAAACCCATTACCAGAAGTATTTATTTTATATTAAAAAAAATCCCAAAGTTCATGCATTTTTCACGCGCGACAAAGATTGGCCTAGATATTCGCGTTCAAATTCCCAATAGTAACAATGCTACTGTTCGGAATGGGCTCGAATCCATTTTCGGACATGGGAGATTTTTTCGTAAAATTTTTTTCTGGTGAAAAATAATGTGAAAAGTAGACTTGCTTTGCAAATCGATAATATGATTCAATAATTTTCGTTTTTTATTTAATACTTGGAGAAAAAATGTGTTAGTCAAAGATTTAAAAAGTAAAAAAGAAGCGAAAAAAAGATTTAACTAATGGTGATTCGTAACATTTAATTATGTATCCCAATTAATGATTAAGACTAATAAATAATTCTGTAACAATTGAAAATATTTATGATTATGATTTTATGATTTTTTTGGCTTTTTATGTTTTTATGATTTTTATTATATTGTTTGTTGAATTATGTTTATTGAATTATGATTTTTTATTTGAACCGACAACTGCCAATGAATACTAGTAGTCTTTTAGGGAAATGGAAAGAACGATAGAAAAGGTTACGAAAACAAAAGTCGACCAAGAAATCAAACGGGATTGGAACAAAATTGAAGAATCGACGTATTGCCCTCGTTACAAATGCAGGGAGACCGAATAGAGACAGAAAAGTATTGGGAGGTTTTATATAACAGGAAAAACAACAGAAACTTGGGCGAGAATTAAAATGTGGAAATGTGGGGAAAGAAGGAAATAGGGGGTATGCTGATAACAGGTGGAGGGTTTGTAAAAAAAAGTAGAAAACCTAAGGCATACATGTACGTGTAAAAAAGCCAGGGAGAAAATTCGAAAAGAAATAGTAGAAAACTAGAAGCTATTCGAGAAACTCATTGGTAAAATTGTGAATGAAGAAATGAATGCGAGAGGAACCGCAAAGCAAAACGACAGTGGAATAAAAGTTTCGAAATAGGAAAATATTGTAAGAGGAAACATATACCATGTAGGGGCCTGGGGCCTATGTTCTGTGTAAACACCCGAAAGCGGTATACCTAGAATAATAAAACTACTACTACCATTACTCTAACAATTAATAACGTCCCGTAATGCTTTATAAATAAATATTTATTATGTTTGATTATTACTTCAATTTTGTCATACTGGATTATACGACTAATAAAACATTCTGTAACAATTGGTAATATATATCACGATTTGATTGATATTCAATTTTAATTTTTCATTTTAATATTTCATTTTTAGGAAAAATGGATGACAAATGCTTTCTTCATTTAACAATTGATACGAATTTTCTGTACTTTATCTTACTTCCAAAATAAACAAATTTTCAATAAAAAATGTGAAAACAAAAAATTGAAACGAAAATAAATAGACATTTAAAAAAAACGGTAAATGTCTAGAATCGGGGCTCCTGACCAAAAAGGGGTTGAACTTTTTTTCACCGAGCTGATATTTTTCAGGGTACTTTCTTATGATTATAAAACTAGGGGAAAGACAATTCCCAGCCTTATTTTAAAACTTAAAGACTTTTTTGCTTTAAAAAAAATATTAAAAAAAAATAGTTTGCTTAGAGTTTTTTATTGACATTGTGAAAGATTGTTGTTTATAGGCGTCCCAGCGATAATTGTTGAAATCACGGCTCCAGCCTGCAGTAAAAAATATTTTAAACTATTTTAACGCCGCGCCCTACTCCCTGACCTCAATATCCACGTCGAAGTGTTTAAAATCCGCAACTTCGACGCGTATTTTCCCAATTTGAAAAAACTCAAAATTTATCAAATTAATAAAAATTGTTAGCCTCCGCCGACAAAATATCATTAGTGGAGTCCAATTGAAACTGCTCATGGCACAAAAAAATCTTTGTTTACGTTTTTGGTCAAGAGCCCCGATTCTAGACATTCACCAAAGAGACATTTTGCTTGCAATGACACAGCCTACGTACTTACCAAGGGAAGCCTAATCGTTGTGAATCACCCTATATATATGTGTATAAGTAGGGAAAAGCCATTTTGAATCCATTAAGGCAAAGTGAAAGCTGAACCACATGACATACGACTGCGAGAGAGACAGCTGAAATTTTTGAACACTAATTCCTCTGACATAAATAATATTCAGGGCGAAAGAAAATCGTCATCACCTGTGTTAATTCTATGGAGCCTAACGTTTTGTTTTTTTTTAATTAAAATCTTGACCATCTATAAGGAAGCCCCGTCTGAAAATTCGTGAAGTCACCTTGTGGCAGTTTTGTAGCAAACCACCTAAGTCATCACAATATCCCGAAAAGACATTTAATTATTTTTTAAATCAATGTCACATGACGGCTACGAGCCGTTTTATGGCCTTTCAATGCAATTCATGCAAACCAGATGGCGTTAGCTGGATCAACATTTGTTCCAAGTTCACTCATCGTGAGATTGCAAGATTCGAGTGTGCGTAAGGTTTGCAAAAATCGAAAAAAAAATATGAAAACGACAAACGGGGTGTGAAAAAAGTGGCGTAGCTTTGTTCTATAACAAGCAAAATAAATTATTCGAAGCATTCCATAGATCATAAAAGAATGGTACGACATAATGTAACATGTGTGTCACACTTTCTTCATTGTTTTATAACTAGCCCCATGATTACATTTTTCGAAAATCTAAATAATAAGTACGCGTATTTCTCGATTTAACAAAACCTACGATAACGTGAACTATTTAAAAATTCTTACGTTGTTGAGTTATGCAGGGTTAATATCTACGTCACATTGGCTAGCACCAAACGTGGCTGTTTTGAAGACATATCTCAAATTTACAACCAATCTTCAAGGGGGGGAGAAACCTTTAGGCGAGGAAATTTTTTTACTGACCTGCATGATTTTTTTCAGAGCAAAGATTTCTTCGGCATTTTTTAGATTTAGGGTATGTTCTATCATTACTTTTGGCTCACGGTACTTACATTTTTGTATTATTTCTAAAGGTGAAGGAGGTACTGCATTTTTAAAACTGGCGTGACGTACAGCTCAGAAACTAATCGATCGATTCTAATGTAATTTGGTAGAAATCTTTCTAACCTTATTTTCCACAACTTGACACTAAATATTTTTGAGAATTAAGAAATAAGCATTTTTTATTGTAAAATGAAGCCATTTTTTTCGAAATATTCAATCTTTTTGTTTCAAATCATACTATTTCATTGATTCTCAACATTGCTCATTTTTTCTCGGTTCATATTTTGCGTACGAGTGTTAATAAAAGGAAAATCTTCGTTGGCTTTTTTTATAGAGTAATTCCGCTTACGCTACGTGTCACGCCGTCTGATAATATCCACCACAACCCGTTTAGTAGACCGTGTTATACCGCCGCCATTTTTAAAGATTAATAGAAAAAATACCATGTATCAGCCAAAAGTAGCAATAAAACGTACTCCAAGTTTCATGAATAGTAAGAAAATATTTCCATTAAAATAAAAATCATGTAAATCAGCAATTTTTTCTCCTCGCCCCTAATTTCCGTCGACAGGAGTATCCTCGGCCTTTATCTAAACACGCTGTCACTCATCTAAAGATTATTCGGTGATTCAGACAAGTGACTTTTCCGGAAAATGAGCCATTAATACTTTTTTTTGCTATTTTCTCACTTGTTCGGTTACGAATGATGATATTCCGTCCGCGGAAGCTGAAATTCACCCGTCCGTAAAAAGTAATGGGGTTTTGAAGTTCGCGGAAACACGTGATAACATAGGGCATTTTTGAACATTTCGAGGCCTACATTAGATTTTTGAAAAATTCGAAATTACCCTTAACGATTTTTTGCTCGTAAAAAGTGTATTAATGAAAAATGTCAGCTTCCCCCGACCGAACATCATCATTTGTAACCCAATAAATGATATTTTATCGGAGAAATCGGTTCTAAAGAATAACCCGTAATCCAAAGAATTATAAATCTAAAGAATTCCAAATAATAATCGGTAATCCAAAATGAATTACCGATGATTCTGAAGACTGAATTGTACCCAACGTTGAATACGAGAAAGCTACTGCGAGGACTCTCCTCGAAGGAAAAAAAGATCGAAGAGAATAAAACAGCGGGGGTATACAACTGGTGTGCACCGAGGGAGCTATGGGCCCTCGCGCAATTGGATGGAGCACCAGTCGTTGGCTATCAAGCCTGTTAGCGGCTTGCTTGCCAAAGTGAGCTTGTTCGTTTCCACGCTTCGTTTCTTTGCCGCGTGGACGTACCCGTTCTTCGTTAACGCGTACAAATACATTCGTATGCATATATGTATCGGCTGAGTTACTGAAAATCTTGGAGACTCGAAAACTCTCATGAATATTGATTTTCGACAAAAACGATCGTAAACGAACTCGGGTGCGGGTGGCGAGATCTACATTTCGATAGTTCTTTTTATTTTTTATTTTTATTGCTGTCGAATTGATTGCAAGGCCAACTCCGCAGTTTTTCAAACGCAAGCTCCTATTTTTCAACCACTTTCTGTAGTTCTTTTTTTCAACGCAAAACCCATGTGCTCTCATCTTGGGTTTGCTCGGGATCACTTGGACAGATGGATATTTATACGAAATGAAAGTAGAATTAATTTGCGAAGCAAAGAAATTGAAAAAATAAAAATGCTAAGTGAAAGAAGATTTAATTGAACGATTAAAATATTGAATATTAAGAAACTAAAAAATTGAATTATTCAAAAAAATATAAATTTCAAAAATTCATTACAAACATGTTATTCCATAAATATTATTATTCACTTCGGAAAGTACGGCAAAATTTAAAAATTGGATACCTAAACACGGTGAATAATTTCAAAATGAGAAAATAAAATCAGCATTCCAAACACGTGATTTAATAAACAAAAATAATTATTTACGTCCAAACGCACGACATAATTAAAAAAAAAAGACAAAAATGAAAGGAGTAGATGGTTACAAAATCGGAAAATTAAAAAATACAAAATCTTCAAACTAACCGATTGAAAAATCGAAAAATACAGTGAAATGGAAATAACGAAATTGGGCAGGTGACAGGCAATGCGCTTAACCACTGAGCTACCCCGCTGACTCGAAAATAGTTCCAAAAATATCCCTCAAGTTCTACTCAGAAATCTTTTGGTTTGTTTTACCCTTCTTTATGGCCCAGTCAGGTGAAATGTTTTAGGAATGTTAGCAGGGGACACCTCCTTCTGCCCACGCAGTTTGGGCGAATTCGATGGGTCCCGATTGATGCTCTGCCCTAGTAGGCAGAGTATCTATGACCTACCATGATCTCGAATTGACCTGGGCATACCGTCAAATTATTTAAACAGACGGTAGCTCGAGGGGAATAACCAACGGGATACTTCCAGAAGTAAATAATAATTTGTATTAAACAACATTTCCAAGAGGCTTTCTATTGATCGCATCCTGTTATAGATGGATAACCCTGCAACCGTCGATAAGTCAGATCATATCCTCCTAGATTCTGGAATTTCAGTTTAGTAAAAGTCCCACGGTTTTCGAGATACAACCCGAGTCGAAATTTAGACCCTCCTTTGAATGCTCGAGAACCTATTTCCTTTGTAACGCACAGACCGCCGCCCTCCTTTGACTCTCCTTGAACCTATATGGAGAAATTTGCATCGTTGGCGACCCTCCTTTAGCCCTACTGAACCTTCTATTCAACCTCCTGAGCCTCCTTTAGGCCTATGGGCTCGGCTTGCGTGAACCTACACAATCTCGTTTTGGCCTAAAGTCCTATCTGTACCCTACAGAACCTCCTTTGAATCCAAAGCAGAAGGAAAATGAAAGATTGGATCCTAAGGAGGTTCTGTAGGGTCAAGCTATATCTGAAAAATAAATTATATGTGTGAATTAAAAATATGATGTTTGATTATTTATTATAAGATTGATTTATTAATTCGAAACATATACATACATTGTCACAACTATAAATTATTTCGTGTAACTGAAAATATTTGTTAATTATAATTATCCCTTCTTTGGAATATCGGTGAACTGCGGATGGGAGAGAAGGGGGGGGAGCGGAGGGCAGCATATTGAAGTAGGCTTAAAGGAGGGTTAGTAGGGTCAGAAGAGGTTTAAAGGAGGGCTAGGAGGCTCTGCGAGCCACCGGTGAAAGGAGTCAAAGGAGAGTTAGTAGGGCGAAAGGAGGTTTAAAAGAGGGTCTGTAGGTTTGCGTAAGCATTAAATCAGGCTCACTAGGGTTTAAAGGAGGTTCAGATGAACCTACTAAACCTCCTTTGAGTGAAAAAGTCCAATTTCTGCCACTTTTGGAGGTTCAGTAGGTTCTGATATACATGTTTTTGAGATTTCCATTTGAACCTCTTGAACCTCCATTGAATGACAAATTGGGATCGAAAGGAGGTTTAAAGGAGGGTCTAAATTTCGACTCGGGAAATCATCTGCTCTTGCTTTTTCGCATGCCAGTTGTACAAATGGTAATTTGTTTGACCCGGTGGTTTAAAACTATAACTATATATCTATCTATAACAGAACAACCTATATATATATATGCACACAAACACACACACACACACACACACACACACACACACACACACACACACATACATACAGAGAGGGAGAGAGAGAGAGAGAGTGTGCTCTAAACGCAGTATCATACACTTGCGGCTTTGCCTACCGGGGTCTCGGACAAAATTGGCAGACCGCAGCACGCTCGTTTTACGTTACGTAATATCGAGTACGAAGATAGAGCAAGAGAGACAGAGAGAGAAAGAGAGAGAGAGAGAGAGAGAGAGAGAGAGAGAGAGAGAGAGAGAGAGAGAGAGAGAGAGAGAGAGAGAGAGAGAGATACGAACACTGCGGAAGCGCGAAAAGCGCAGTCCGACTGTACGAATGAACAATGCGAGCTGCGGAGGAATCGCGCGGTGGGGGAAGTGGCGCGCGCAGGTTAGGAACTCGGGAAGGGGAAGGTCGACTTTGCTCGAGTCTCGCATCGTATCTATGGGAGATGCTACTCTATTGAGAAAAAGAGAAGGAGAGGCACATTGGAGTTTGAAAAATTCAAGCACGTGTCACTTATTTATTTATGGCTTATACACTTTGTTGAACTTTTCAAAAATATCGATTTTTGGTTTTCGATGGATTCCGACGAAGAAAGAGAGAGGCGAATTGGATTTTGAGAAAATTTAAGTACTTGCAAGTTTTCTTATTAAAGGCGTACCCGTAAGTGAAATTTTTGGAACTATCGATTTTTGGTTTTCGCCGGATTCTCAAAATAAAACCCTCCGAAGTATTCCTCGAAAATTTCAAAACGATCCGTTCGAAATTGAGGGAATTATTGGAACACGTAGGTAGATTCCGCGAACCGGCGAACATTAAACGCGTTCTTCGCAAAATGACGTTTTCGAATTTGGTTACCACGATTATCTGATAAATTACTGCACCGATCAACTTCGAATTTTACGAGCTTCCTTTACATATCGAAAGCCAGTGCTTGGACGAAGGATTTTTCTTTCGATCCTCAGTTTGTGTTCATCACCGAAAATAAAGGGTTTTTTCACCGGAATCGATACTTTTGCTTTGGACTGCAGACATTTTTTTTAAATCTCTTTTATATTGAATCCTTTTTACTATGTCTACATAATTTCGTGCAAAAAATACATGAGTTTGATTTTTGTTTTCGAATGATTTGTTTCCGAAAAGCAGTAATTATATCTATCCGATATCTACATTATATCTACCCAATTTAGCAAAAATTTTCAATACCAACATTGTAAAAGATACTTTAAAACCATAATCTTCGGTGTAAAAAAAAAACGATTGGAACACCGGCGCCCATTTTGCCAAAATAAATCTCGTTACCCGTTAAAACAGAAGCCTTTTTTAGCATTTTCTTTTTTTTCACGTTGTGTTCGTAGAGAAAGGAAGGCTAGGTAAGAACAATGATTTTAATGATATAATAATAATAGTTATAATAATAAATGGCTATCCTCGTACTAGCTGTGCCCGTGTAGTCAAATTATTTTTATTGTCTATAATACCAAAATATAATAATAATTGTACGAATACCAACAACGATATCGATAATATTAATGACAAAAATAATAAATAATAATACTTCTACTGTTTATGCTCTTATAATAAAAATAACCATTGTTATTAATATAGCAATAACAGTGATAATATTTTTATTAAACAACAATCATACTTTTAGCAAAATATAAAATAAAGGCGAATTGAAATACCGACTGAGCCGCAATGAGTGTCTGACGGACAGCAAAAAAATTATTTTCTCGTATTCTTCTAAACGACTTATATTGGCAAAAAAAAAGTGAATAACGATTCTCGCCTCTATTCAAAGCCAAACGGAATGGCTCATCTCGTTCTTTTACTTCGAAACAACTGTCGAAAGGGAATTTTTTACCGACTGAGCTTGTTTCATATATGACATGTGCGGCGATACTTGTGCGCTCGAAAATGGTATATTGGCACTGGAATCGCGTGTAGCAACGCGCGTGCTCAAAATGGCCAGAAAAATAATACAATTCTCACATGCGTGTGTACGGGCGATAATTAAATCATGGCTGAATGACGTACGCTGCGAGTCTAAATAAATTCAAGCCGTCTATTTGTACACGTATTTTGTTTTATGTGTCTGGCGATAAACGACGGCGTTACGTTTTTTTCGATCTATTTTTTTTTTTTTTTTTTTTTTTCGTCCCGCAAAGCACGCGCGAGCCGCGCGCAAGGAACGCGGTCGAGAGAGGGAGATGAGGGAACACGAGAATACGTCTGCAGGACGTATGTGCACGGAGAGCTTTGCTCTCGTCACGATATCTTATCTTTTTTTCTTTTATCTTCTTCGTTTTTTGATATAGTGATCTCAACGGGCTCGTATGCGTCGTGTATTATTACCGACTGAGCGACAAACTCTCGTTTATGATTCTGCTTCGCCTTGTGAAACACGAACGGGAAGTGAGATTGTATCGTATACACACACACGTAAGATTTATAGTAGTATGTACGTATGGCGCATTCCAGGGCACAACGGCTAACCTCAAATCTCAGTTTTCGCTTTTCGGAATTAAATATGGTAGGACGAAAAAATATTAAAACTCGTTTTGACAATTTCGAGACTTTTTTTAATATCGCTGGGGTTGCGGCATTTCAACTAACACTTGTGGTAAAATTTTTTTTGAAAATGAATTGGATTTTTGTGATTCGATTAATAAGGTTTTTTTTTATTAATATTTACTTCGAACAATATATGATAAGTGCTAATTTAGAATTTTCTCGAAAGGAATAATATTTATTTGCGATGATTTTGTTAATGGTGATCGATAACATTTTATTATTTTTCCCAATTAATGATTGAGCCAAAGAGGTCATTTTGTAACAATTGATAATGTTTATGACAATATATTATCACATTTCATTATTGCTAACAATTGATACAATATTAATTTACAATTGATGATAAATACTAATACTCATTGGATAACGAATAATATTTTTCGGTAATGTGCATTTACTATAAGTAAGCTTTGATTTTATTATATTTTATTGTAAGGTCAATAAACATTTTCCTAACAATTGATGATAAACACTAATACTTATTGAACAATGAATAATATTGTTCTGTAATGCTTATTAAGAATTAATTTATTATACTTGATAATAAGAAAAATAATTTTCTAACATTTGATAATATTTATAACGATCTAATTAACAATTGATAATGATATTTCGTTATAGCTAACAATCATCAATACTAATAGTTATCGAACAATGAATAATATATTTCTGCAATGCTCAGTACATTTAATTTTTTTTTTATAATCACTTTGACTTTATTGTATGCGCCTAGCAGATTAAAAAATAATCTTCTTAAAAAATGACACTTGACAATATTCATAACGAATCATTATTAATAATGGATAATAATATTTTATCATTGCTAGCAACTGGTGATAAATAGTAATCCTCATACAACAATTAATAATATTTTCTGCAATGCTAAATAAATAATCATTGATCATATTTGATTATTTGTTGAAATAAATGACCTTCCTTTTCATTATAATCAATGTCTGCTTGAATGAGAAAAAAAATAAAATTCAAAGCCCTTTCGAGCTGCTTTTTGTAAATATTTTTGCATTCGACTGCGACCGATTTTTTAGGAGCAATTTCTTGCAATTTCGTTATTTTTCAAACAAAGAGAAAAAACCATCGATGACGCGAACAAATTTGTCCGGTTGACGTAAAAATCGCCACGTCAATGGCTAATCGCCCAAAAACGAACATTAGGTTGAATTTAATAATTCATCATTAGCCGACGATAGTTCTCGACCCTTTTCGTGCTACAGCACAACTTTTCGATTATTTAGCAGCACGCGAATAGATTATACATCCGGGAAAAAATATTGCGTCGATTAGGCATCCGATGACCCATGTACCTACTAAAAAATAAGCAAAACGCGTCGGGAAGTCCATACCCCGATATTGGTATGTTTTTATGTCGAGTAAGCAATGAATCGTTGGTCTCGTAATGAATCGTTGATCGACGAGTTCGCGGAACATTTTTTATCGTGAGAGGCGATAAGGTCAATCGCGTAGGATTCACCGGGAGCAGACTTCGTTTTGTATCAACACACGTTCGTGTCCGGGTGGGAATTAATGGCGTTATCGGTTGAAAAATGCTAATACAATAATAATTAAACAAAAATAAAAGCATCACGATGAAAAGCAATGCCCGAAAATAAAAATAACGAAATACATAAAATAATGCCGACGAATCAGAATTACGATAAAAATATAATTATCAAAGAATAATAATTGATAAAAAATAATAAGAATGATAGCAATTACTAAAGAATGATTATTGATGATAATAATAATTATAATCAAAGAACAATGATTAACAAAAGTCAATCATAATAATGAAATAATGATAATTGATAGTAATAATAATAATAAGAGAATAATCATTGATAATAATAATAATCACGGAATGTCTCGCCGTCCGGTTATCGGACGAATAAGGGTATGTAATTTGTCCCGGATAGCGGCTCAGTTCACGTCGTATTTCCAGTAGGCGTACCTATTATTGTGATTCGTTAAAGCTAGTATCCGGACGAATAACATATATATAATTTCCCGGATGGAATGTGTTAAATTATTAAACAAATTATCCGGAACAATATTTACACGTCGTCATCCAAAGAATTTTTTTAAATTATTTTGTTTGCGTTTGGGTTGGTTGGTTGTGTTTCGGTTTGTTTGGTTTGGGTTGGTTGGTTTTGTTTGGGTTTTGGTTTTTCTTGGGGTTGTTTGCGTTTGGGTTTGTGTTGCTCGGGTGTATTTTTTTGGTTTCGGTTGGTTGGTTTTTTTTTGGGTTTTGGTTTTTTGGGTTTGTTTGCGTTTGGGTTTGTGTTGCATGGGTGTGTTTGTTTGGTTTTGTTTGGCTTTGGGGTGGTCTATTTGCGCTCGTCATTTTGAGTTTGGGTTGGTTGGTTGTGTTTCGGTTTGTTTGGTTTGGGTTGGCTGGTTTTGTTTGGGTTTTGGTTTCTTTTAGGGTTGTTTGCGTTTGGGTTTGTGTTGCTCGGGTGTATTTTTTTTGGTTTCGGTTGGTTGGTTTTTTTTGGGTTTTGGTTTTTTTGGGTTTGTTTGTTTGGGTGTGTTTGTTTGGTTTTGTTTGGCTTTGGGGTTGTTTTTTGGGGTGGTCTGTTTGCGCTCGTCATTTTGAGTTTGGGTTGGTTGGTTGTGTTTCCGTTTGTTTGGTTTGGGTTGGTTGGTTTTGTTTGGGTTTTGGTTTCTTTTAGGGTTGTTTGCGTTTGCGTATGTGTTGCTCGGGTGTATTTTTTTGGTTTCGGTTGGTTGGTTTTTTTTTTGGGTTTTGGTTTTTTGGGTTTGTTTGCGTTTGGGTTTTTGTTGCTTGGGTGTGTTTGTTTGGTTTTGTTTGGCTTTGGGGTTGTTTTTTGGGGTGGTCTGTTTGCGCTCGTCATTTTGAGTTTGGGTTTATTTGTTTGGGATTGGTTCTTTGGGGCGCTGTACACAGCGTGGACCGCGTGAAATTAGCCGCTCTTCGGACGAATAAGATACGCTTATTCGTCCAATAACCGGACGGCTAGCCTCGGCGTAACAATTAACGGATGATAATTGATTCGAAAGATGATGGAAATAATTAAATAGATAATAAATTAAAAAAGAATGTAAAAAAATGTTCACGCAACAATTATTTCGCAGTACAACATACCGAGCCAATTGAACCTAATTGCGCCCTAATTATATTGCAACTGAAACAGTCATTCCCGTACCCACAGCATTAATAATTACTTCGATTTCCGAGAATAGCCCGAGAATACGAAGAGTGCGTCGGCGAGATGAAGCGAGCTTCTGGATATTTGGGTCACGCCTGAGACGAGCGGAGCGAGAGAAGACCACGAATTATTTGAGATAGGATTAACGAGTCCTTGTCAACGAGGGGCTTCGTCTCTTTTATATGGATATTACACGTTAGACTACACGAAATTGTATTGTGTGCTCTCGCGAAGCGCGAAAAGCTATATTTAAAGATTAATATACGTGGCACTCGGGGAGTTCGCCCATACAGACACATTCGTATATACATACACATATATAGGCCACTCGAGTCAATTCGAAGGAAAACCTTCGACAGCCACTGTCTGTGTGTATTTTGTTATAATATATAGACGTGCATCAGTCAAAAACGAGCTGCTACATAGATTTATGTATCAACGTGGGTACGCGACTTTATCTGCGCCCGTCATAGTCGACGAGCAATAACAATGGAGAGTGATGAGCTGAAAGAGAAAGCAAGAGAGAGAGAGAGAGAGGGTCCAGTTCGCCGAAGCAGAGAAATGTTTTTGATCCCCGCATTATTTACAAGCGCTTCAGTTTTACAAACCTCTATTGGCAACGAATAAATTCGCGAAATTCCGTCCGCACATTAAACAAAATAATTACCAATCGTACAGGGCGTAAACGCGAACGGAATATCGCTGGATTGGTATTTCGAGATAGAAAATAAAAAATATATATGATGAAAACCGGAAGTATCGGAACGTCAAATCGGAAAACCGGAACGTCAAAAATAAAAAGTAATAATAATTCAGGCCGAAAATAATAATAAAATTGATAAAAAATAATAATTAATAATAAAATTGACTCGAAAAATTAATAAAATGAATAAGTAAATAAAGGTTAATTTAGAGGAGAGTGAAACTGATTACGAAATCATATCACTCTCATATTTGTTTTCACAATTTTTGCATGTCAGCGAGATGAACGTCAAATTGTTTCGGCAAAGAGCGTAATTTTTTTTTCTTCTCCGTGTAAAAGATGTCAACGCGAATGTATACTATATGACACTTGAGGATGTTGAGTCACTATGAAACATGTTAATGTTAATTGTTCAATAAATAGCTTCTTAATCGTCATGAAATTTTTACACGACCTCCTGAATACTTCATGTAAAAACATACCAAATTTTCCGAATTCTATCATCATTACTTCAACCTCCTTAAGGGTCGAAATAAAAAATGATAAGAAAATTCAGAAAATTTCGTATGTTTTTGTATGAAGTATTTAAGAGGTCGTGTTAAAATTTCACGACGATTAGGAAGCTCGTTATTAAAAAATTAACATTTTGTTAAGAACAATTTTTAAAAGAAATAAAAAAAAATGTATCAATAAACTTCGTTTTGTTTCCGTTGCTTTCAGTATATTGTAGATATTATAAAATTGAGAGATCAAAAAAAAAACTTATTGCAAAGTTACATCAATTTCCATAAAACAACATTTAATTTCTGAATGTTAATTGTTCAATAACGAGCTTCCTAATTGTCGTGAAATTTTTACACGACCTCTGAAATACTTCATACAAAAACATACCAAATTTTCATAATTTTATCATCATTTGCGATTTGGGACTCAACATCCTTAACCATGAGAATAAAAAAGAAACTGCCAATTCCGGGGAGCGAGAAGGAAAGAAAACTAAATTTGCCAAATTAGTAGAGGCGCGCCCGCAGTCGCATACACGCGGGCACGTTTGTCCTCGTACGAGGTGTTGCTTGCTACACTTGTAAGCAATTTTTTTTTTCTTCTTCTCGTCGTTATCGTCACTTTCCTAAGTGGAGTGTCGACAGAGAAGAAAGCGCAGCCGTGACGTACTTACTCATCGTCCCCTCGGCGAGCAGTCCGAGCGAGGTCCGAGGTCCGATAATTTTTTCAGCATGTGTAATAACCCCATTTTTACTTGCACACGTATAAACCGGAGCGCCAGCGAACGGCGACGGTGTCGTGAGGAGGGCGAAAAAAATCGCTCGAATGCGCGTCGGATCGCGAAGTAAATTTCTGCTTTTGGAAACTTTTTTCATACTTGATTTCTCTCAGATACGTTTGCGAATTAATACGACGCTTCTTGAACAGCGCTTGTTCCAAAATCATCGATAATCATCAAAATTTGATGAATTTTCCGAATCGGAAATGTGGCAAGTGGGTGCTCGGAAAATTAAAAGGGGTGCTTTTTTTGCATAATTCAATAATAAGCCTGAGCTAATAATTACGGAAACTGAAAATAATGAAAGTAACAATAATAAGCCAATAATTTCCCGAGCTTATAATAATAATAACAATAATAACAAGGTAATAATTACGAAAGATGAAAATAATGGAAGCAACAATGATACGCCAATCATTTTCTGAGCTAATAATAATAATATTAAATAAAAAATACAAAAAAAAATGAAAAAAATAAGCTCATAATTTACTGAGCCAATAACAACAACAACAACAACAACAACAACAAAAATAATAATAATGATGATGATGATGATGATGATAATGATAATGCGCTAATGATTCCCTGACCTAGAAATAATAATAAGCTAAATATATATTAAGCTAATAATTACCTGAGCTGATAATAATAATAAGCCAATCATTTGCTGAGCTAATGACGGTAATAAGGTAATCATTTTCTCACCTCAAAATAATAACAAGCTGATAATTATCTAAGCTGATAATAATAATGATAATAATTTCTCAAAAGCACAATGATAAGAAGTTAATTATTATTTTTCGGTAACCCTAAAAATGTTATTCGAAAGGACCAACTATGAATGGGGAGGTGGGGGGTTATAGTATGCATAAATACGGAACTCCCGATTTTTTTTGGGTACCGAGTTATTCGAAAATTGACGGCTCAACGTGGACAAAAAAGCTAATTCGGAGTGAAAAAAATCGTCAATTCATAATAATCGATATGACAGAAGTTGCGGTGAAACGTTAAAAAAGGTCATTTATTACATTGCCCAGATCGAATGAGCGCGTATTCGTAATACGCGCGATTGGCGCTCACTCGATCGAGTGCGTAATCGAGAACGTTTCCGCTTGACACTCGCGCACACGCGTTGTACGATCTACGGGGATACTCGGACTCGGATGAGCACGATCACGAAGCGCCCTTCATAACGCCGTTTCGTTATGAAACGAAGGCAGAACAAATCGCGTTACAGATTCATCTATTTTGTTTCAAAAGCCCTACGGTTTTCCTTTTCTCTCGAATTTTATATAATCGCAAAAAAATAATTTTAAAGAATAAAGAATAAAAAAAAGAAATTTATAATATTTAATAATTTTTATTCTATTCATAATAATGAATAATTATCTCGTAATTTATCATTATTTAAAGTGATTGTAGCTATAATAACTAATTATTATTTTAGTAGTAGTTTTTATTCCCAGGGTAGGGAAGGGTGTTTCGCATAGATACCCCCTTACACTCTCTTCTCCTTTAAATTTGTAATGATTATTAGATTTATAATCATTAATAATAAAATTATTATTATAATAACAATAGTTTTACCCGAGACACTCGGTTTCGGATATTCTTCTGATCACGAGACGTATAGGTGAAATCGTACTCGAACATATTACGTATTGCCCTGCATCGTTCAATGAACTTGTAAAAAATTTCAATCACGATCCAATGAAGCAGCCGCGTAATTGACGTTTCTCTGATTAACTCGAGAAAAACACGTTGTCTTCCGATTGTATCGAAAATTGCTCGTCCGAACGACGTCGTGGCAAATATCAGGGACAATCTCTCAGATCGATTGCGCTATTGACAACCGGACGGGAAGTGAATGTATCTCAGGCTCTTGGAAACGAATGTTTATTTCAGTGACCAATCGATTCGTCAATTTTACGAAAGCGAACGCTCGGATAATTGTCAGTGGGCATGAATGATTCTTATACGGGAGAATAGTGTTTTTCTTTCGTTTTTTTTTTAATCATATAGTTTTGAAGAGGGGGAATATAAAACGTTGCGGATTTGAGAAAGTGAGCATACTTGTTCGACGTTTTGCCTGAGGTCACCTGATTGATTAATTATTAAAATGTATGCAGGTTGTTCCAGATTTATATATATACACACACACATATATATATATATATACATATATTAGGGTGGCAGCACTTTTTTTTCCTTTACCTCACCATCCAGTAATCGTCTTTAAAGAAAAAAAAATAAAGGAGCATATCGGGGGTAAGAAACTTGACGATGATGACGCGGTTATGGTTGCCTTAGAAAAGTTTTTTGAGACTCTACGTAATGTTTTTTTTTGTTTGCGGAAGGAATCAGGAAGTTAGGACAGCCGTATTCTAAATGTATAGGAGATTATGTAGAAAAACAAAATTTAGATTTCGATTATAAATAAGGAGATTATGTAAAAAAAAATATATTTTTGTTTTAATTTTTTTATACTTTAATAGTGATTCCAAGAACTTTTTGATTCACCCTCGTGCACGCAAGGAACACAATGTTCAGCTTGCCATTTTGATAATTTTCCAAACTTCGAAAAATTGTCCACTCACACGAAAGTTGTATTATTATGTTAAGAGTAGGTTTTTTATTTTTTATTACAGATTACGCTAGTTGCCAGAACCGCGTGTACCGATTGGACATGCCGCAACGGCGGCAATTCTCTTTGGATAATTATGACTTCATAGCTTATCAATGATTTTCAACAACAAAGAAAATTCAAGCTTGGCTAGACACTGTGTTATATGCTGGAATGTCAGTTTAGTAAAAGTTCCACGGCTTCGGAGATAAAAATCATCTGCTCTTCGTTTTTCACATGTCATTTCTACAAATGATAACTTTTTCGATCCGGTTTTTTTTTCAAAAAGACTCTTGGTCATTTGTTTTATCTAGAAAATTCGTCTTATTTACCTTAAGGATGTTGAGTCCCAAATCGCAAATGATGATAAAATTATGAAAATTTGGTATGTTTTTGTATGAAGTATTTCAGAGGTCGTGTAAAAATTTCACGACAATTAGGAAGCTCGTTATTAAACAATTAACATTCACAAATTAAATGTTCTTTTATGGAAACTGATGTAACTTTGCAATAAGTTTTTTTTTTTGACCTCTCAATTTTATAATATCTACAATATACTGAAAGCAACGGAAACAAAACGAAGTTTATTGATAAATTTTTTTTAATTTCTTTTAAAAATTGTTCTTAACAAAATGTTAATTTTTTAATAACGAGCTTCCTAATCGTCGTGAAATTTTAACACGACCTCTTAAATACTTCATACAAAAACATACAAAATTTTCAGAATTTTCTTATCATTTTTTATTTCAACCCTTAGTGAGGTTGAAATAATGATGATAGAATTCTGAAAATTTGGTATGTTTTTACATGAAGTATTCAGGAGGTCGTGTAAAAATTTCATGACGATTAAGAAGCTATTTATTGAACAATTAACATTAACATGTTTCATAGGGACTCAACATCCTTAAATGTTAAGGAAACTTTATGAAAAAAAGATCTTATGCAGAATTTTCACACAAACCAATTCGAACATCTGGCTTAGTTGCTAAATTATCGTCGATCCGTATCATTTGTAAAATGGCATGCGAGAAGCCAAAAACAAATTACTTTTTTTTTTGGTTTAATAACATAAAGCCCAAAATCTCGAAAACCTCAAATTCCAGCGTATAGTGCGACTTGATCTAACTTATCGGCAGTTGCAGGATTATCCATTTATGGCAGGACATACTGTATATACATATATATATATATATATATATAGTATAAGGGGTATGATTGCCTCGGGCTCAGAGAGAGGCCAGCTGGCAAACGAGATTGTAAGGATTTGAAGTGGCCTTCAATATTAGCCCATACAAGATCTATATGCTTCGCTCTGGTCGCATAGGAACGACTACAAAAGAGTGAACAAAAGAAAAAGAAATAAACGGCAAATACCGCCACAACGGCACGACGAATTTTCTCGTAGTGATCTTGGCCGCTTGAGTATGCGCGGTCTATTGTCAATTTTTCGTCTCTCTATTTAAACCTCTCCGTAAAATACGATTCTTTCCAAATTGTCGAAATTTCGATGGAACGATCGCGCAATAATGTACGTGTTAAAATTTTTTTTTCTTCGGGCTTACGGAGTACAATAAAATTGTATTCCCGAAAAGAAATTTGGACAAATTTCGAGCCTTGTACGCAGCAAGCCCTTCGAGGAAATAAATTCGCAACGGTAAACTATTCGAGTCAATCCAATTGTTCTTACATGATTTTTTTTTTTTCGTTTAAATCTCACAAAAGATGGGACATATGATATGTGTAAATCGCCACGTGCCAACGATCCTGTTTATTTTATCTTCTTATTACCGGAGTGGGCAAAACGTTTTAAAAAACAGAGAAATTGGAGCGCGATGACTTGCCCGCATGGTAGAAATAATGCAGTGGGATCGTTCGTCCGTATTAATGTATCAGCGTTTATTCAACTCGATCTCTCGTAATTCACTGTGACCTCGTGGCCACTCGAATCCCACGTTAATAAAAATACGCGTCTTTTATTCGCCGCACGCAGATGCATTCAATTCGGGAGTTGAAAAAATAATAATGGTGTAAGGAATAAGCACACACACGCCCAAATATATATATACAGAATTCAAGAAAATTCGAAAAGTGCATTAAATTTCCTAAAATAGCTTTGCGGTGGAATTTCAAAAAAAAAAATTTTTGAAGCCCGTAGACTTTTTTAAAGAGCAGCAAAAATTTGGAAATTTTTTTTTTTTGGTAGTTGTCTTAGGATTACTCCGAAACCGTCCATGATAAAAAAAATTCATACATTTTTTTTATCCCTTAATTTTTGTGACTGGTGTATATATATTTGGGTGTGTGTGTGCTTATTCCTTAAACTATTATTCTTTTTTATATCTATATATATATTTTTACATATTTTATATAATAAATATATATATTATATAAAATATTATATATATATATATATATATATATATATTGTGAAAAGTGACGTGCAAAAGGAAAATCTTGATGCCTTGTATCAATAACCTATCCGAATCATCCCCACGCATGTTCAAAGATCTTTTGAAGCTATGGTGTTGAACGTTGCCTCGTTGGAACATAACGAATTTTTTTTTTTTTTTTTTTTTCGTGTCTTCCTGTAGCCTAGGTTTTTATTTTATTTTTTACGTTTGTGTATGTACGTGCCTCAGAGAAGTTTCCAAAAGCATTTTTGTCATTCAGCCTAGTGTGAGTGTTTTTTTATCGTCTGAACTTTAGTGACTGATCCTCTCAAATCTATTTTTTTTTTTTTTCACTTTTATTGGAAATCTCATTTTTATGATAGCTCAGGTGGTAATTGATTTATTGCTCAACAGTGGACTTCATAACGGTACCGAAAGTAAAAAATCGCGAAAAAAGTGTGGAGAAAAGTGAAAAATTAAAAAACGCTTTGTACTCGAAAAATAAAACATTGCAGAACATCCACTGTGATGGGTAAAATAAACAATTTTTTTCGTCTTTTGCTTTTTTTTTCTCAAAGTATAGATATTTGAGAATATGTTAAAAAAATTCGAGTTAAAATATTGAAAATTGATCAAGTTGCAGGCGATTTCGTGAGAGCAGGCAGGGCAAAGGTTACAAAACAATTCAGTCGCGTTTTTCTCGAAGCGACTCTTCTCGACGTGGCCAGGATTTTGGGCAATTATAGCTACTTGCTTTAGCTATAACTGCCCGTATGTCAATTTTGAAAAAAATTCCTAGATTTTCGTAATTGCAGTAACTGTCCTGGTACGTATCCATTTTTGGAATCAAGTATTTTTCAAATCCCCGAATATATTGTAAGTAAACATTTTTCCAAAATTACACCTCATTATCGTTCGCCTTAAAAAAAAAATTCTAAAAACGGCTGCGTACTTCGCGAACTACATCTATACGTTAAAACGTTATTTCGTTAAACTTTTCCGTATTTATTTTCAGACCAACCATTGCCAATTCAATCGTACCACAATAAAGTTGCTAATTTTATTTTTTTCAATAAAAATTTACACGAAACAAGTGCTTAATGATAAAATGCTTAATGAGAGACCTTTTGCCCAAATCCTAAATCGGTAATCTAGTAGACGAAAAAAATCGCAAAAGACCCTTCTTTCGAGCCGTCACAGTGGTGTGCTTTCCTTCCGGGCCATCCCGTGTAAAGCCTGTCTCAAAATGACCTGACATTTTGTCAATGAGCCACAGACCATTCCGGAGCACAAGGAAGCAATTGGACCCACCATTAATGAAATTAGTCTGCAATTGTGCGAAAATGTTATTGAAAATTTGTCGGATATTGTGTACATAACCTCCATGTTTGTACCTGACGTTAAAACAAAAATATTCGTACCTTTCAAATAAATACCACGTTTTATTGATAAACTAAAATGTCAGGTCATTTTGAGCCACCGTATATATAGACACATATAGAGAAAACCACGCGAATATTGTTGCACCAGAGTTGATATTCTAATTGAAATCCGCAGATATCCCACCATCGAACATGCAAGTCGCGAATATTTATTTATAATTAATCATCGTTACGACCGACCGTTGCGATGAATTTTCTCACGCGCGAGAGAGATTAATACTGAAGGGAAAAAAAAGTACCCAACGTTGTTGAACGGCTCCTATCGGTCGAGAGTTCGAAATAAAATTGAATGGAATAAGGGGGGTGGGGGAAGAAACATAAGGCAATTGAGAGAAAAGTAGGCTATAGCCGAGGTAATTTAGACGATCATTTGAATACTCGCTGCTCCGTGTGTTCTCACGAAAACGGATGCTGTTCTCCCTCGTGTAGTTTGCGCCCGCGGAGAAAGTAGAGCACTCTGTGTACGTGTAATCGCAATGATAGAGGGCGAGGAGGGGCCGAGGGTAGGGGGGGGGGGGGGGATGGAAAAAACTGCACGTTCGTCCGCAGTGTTGTTTGACGAAAAAGTAAGCGAAGGATTTTTCGCGGTCCGACGAACCGGTTGGGCGCGTCAACCAACTTTATCGTCATAATAATTCGTCGTTTTTTTCGATTTGTTCGATCACCGCGAACGCGCGCACGACCCGTTCCGCGTCAAGTGTCAGCCGTGCACGTTTCGTTATTCAGTCGTTTAGGGCCCTGGTTTCATTGTTTTTCGGATTAAGGGCGTCGGTTGAACGGACGAGTCCAAAAATAGCATTTTCGAAAAACTTTTTTATTCGATGGTATCACCTTTTCATATTTTCGCAAAATTATATTGAAATATTTCCAAAATCGTAGCATCACACTTCAAACTCTAAACGCGTTTTTCTCGAACTGTTTTCAAAGTCGGTGGACGCGATATCTCGGGAACCAATCGACGGATTGTTTTCAAATTTACAGGAGATACGATGAGAAACATTCAAAGGTCGTTGACGATCTCACTTTTTTAATAATCAATCTTCATTTTTTTCGAATAGTTGAATAACAATGACGACTTTTTAGTATACATATACGTTGTATGCTCGAGTTTCAATTCGTCGACAGGTTGTTAAGGGGTTACCCCCACTTGCCATTTTGAAAAAATCGATTATTTTTTATTGCATTTTTTTGAAGTATAAGTATCTGAGAATATGTCCTGAAAATGTCAAGTCGATCCGAAAAAAATTGACTGAGACGTGAGCGTTGAAAGAGAAGAATTCGTGAATTGAAGAACTGAAATTGAAACTTTAAACGCGTTTTTCTCAAAATGGCATTTCTGAAGTCGGTGACCAAGATTACTCGAACACTAATGAACCGATCTTCTTGAAATTTTGCAGGCTTATTTAATACATAAAAATGTAGTCTTTAATCGTTCGATTTTTTTTTCGAAAAAAATGGCCGTTTTATAGCCAAAAAACGGCGGTTTTTTTTCGTTAAAATCGAACCATTAACTTTGACTGTCCGCCATTTTGTGAAAAATGAATATTTTTTAAAATCCTTCGATTAAAGACTAGTTTATACTTATATTTGACTAAATCCATCCGCATTTTTTTTTCAGATGATCCACTTCGCCGCAATGTTGGTCACCGCAAACCGTGTATATAAAAACATTATTTCATTGACGGCCATTTGCCACTAAACAATGTAATATTTTTCAATAAAAAAATTACTGAAAGTTCTTCAAGATGTGTTCTTTAAGATGGTATATCGATCGATTAAAAAAGTTTTGTAGTTTTCTTTAAAAAAAATCATGAAAAAGACCTTTTTTGTGCTACAAGTGGGGGTAACGCGTTAATGAAGAATGGTGAGAAAAAGGAAAAATAGAGGTCAAATTTGTGGTACCCTAAAATATATATATATATATATATATATGAAACCGGAACTAATGAGGTCACGAGTGTGGAATAAATTGCCCATTATAACCGCAAACAAAAAAAAAAAATATATATATATATCTTAAAAATGAACAATTTTTTTCGCTGATGGAATAACCCATTCTCGTCTCTCACGATAACAAGTTCATTCCCTTCCGCTCGCATATCTTACCGTATCTATTCATTATTTCGACCACTAGCGTCTATCGATAAAGCAATATCTCATCGTCGAAACACCCGGTCAAAAGATGACGTGTGATAAGGCACGAAAAAAAAACCTTGACGATACCGGATACGTGTTAAGATCGTTACTCCGCTACGTCTTATTCGTTACGTATGCGCCGAGCGTGTTTTCGATCGTAGAAACAGTTGTTGCATCATCGGCCACTCGAAGCGATTGTAATTAGGCACATTCGCATGGACACGGAAATATAGCACATACATATATGCGTCAGTAAAATATCAATATTTGTCGGTTGAATAAAACCGGCAAACCAGGCAAATGTTTAAATATTTCGTGGAAAGTCCGTTTTACGGCAATACCGAGCGAGAATATCTCGGCGTGTTATTCCTGCAATTACTATATCGGCTTATTGATCAACCGTAAAACGAAGTAATGAAGATTCGGCCGTGCAAAATGAAAACAGTGAAATGAGAAAGAAAATACCAATAAAATGAAATTAAAATATATGTTAAATTATATATATATATAAATATATATATATAATTTTACAAAATTATTTTATTGGTATTTTCTTATTATTATTATTATATATATATATATATATATATATATATATATATATATATATATATATATATATTTAATTTAAGAATAATAATCAGAGAACAATAAATGATGATAATAATTGAATAATAATTGATCAAAATGATGATTGGTATTATTATGTGTTATTTTCGTTATATATATATCGTCTTATTGATCAATCGCAAAACAGATCAGTCGACATCCGACGACGTAGAACAAAAATAGCGAAACGAGAAATAAGATGCCAATAAAATAAAATTACGACCAGAATATAACAATTTCAAAATAATAATCGACGATTAATAATTGATAGTAATAACTGGATAATTAAAAATTGATAAAAACAGTAATTATTATTATTGTGTGCTATTTTGATTATTACGATATCATGTTATTGACCAACCCCAAAATGGATTGATCGACATTTGGCCGCGTGAAATTAAAATAGTGAAACGAGGAAAAATATACCAATAAAATGAAATTACGATAAAAATATATTAACTAAAGAACAATGATGAAAGATCAATAATTGAATAATAATAATTGATAAAAATGAGAATTGTCATTGTTAGGTTTTATATCCGTTATTACTATATCGTCTTATTGATCAACCGCGAAACGAATTAATCGAGATTTGGCTCCCGCCGCGTTCATTGATGACGATTGGGAAAAACATTATTTAAAATCGAATGAGAAGTGGTTCGTGCAAAATCACACAGGACATGGGAAATCCACAGGGCGCGGGAATCGAGCAACGATGAATGAATATTCGCAATACGATGACGAGATCTATGAAAACGTAACGTAATTACATTTCATTCTCGGTTCACGAAGCATTCGATTACGTGTTGTTTCCGATTTATCGATTCCTATTTATTCCGTGTCAATAACGATTTCTGTTTTTTTTTCCCTCGTTTTTAGAAGAATGACGAATATGAAGAAAAAAATCGTAGTTTGTGTGAACAAAAAAAAAATACGTGTAGTTTTGGCTCGATAATTTTTTCCAACGTTCAGGCCCCATTTCTCACGAGGATTTGGAGAACGGAAGTACCTTCGCTCGCGCGGAGATACACGGTGGAAAAAAAAACATAAATAGTACGTAGCAGGGACCAGGGAGAAATGAATTTCCGAGTGCTCTAAATTTTTCTGACCACGTTTTTTATACCCCGTGGCATGTCGGGAGCACGACGTATGGACCGGGCATGAAGAGCCTCGCCGTCTGGTCTCCTTGGCTCGGGAAATGGCCCACCATTATATGATTTTATATTTATTATGAATATATATATATATATATATATATATATATATATATATTCTATGAATGTATATTTACTTTGAATCACGATTCCTATATTTAGATTAATTTCAAGGTGAGACTATCGTATTAATCGAATTCGAGCAGGATTATATATAATATTAGGTGTAGTAAAAAAAAATCCATTATTTTTGCCTTCAAATTCATGCAAAAATAATGGATTTCTTTTTACCACGCCTTATGTTACACACATTAATAGGGGATTTACCTTTATTATTAATAATTTTGTTATTAATATAAAATAAAATATTGTTGAGATATAAATATTTGGTACAATAATTATTTATCCACACACCACTTTACTCGCTCCGATATACTTGTAGGGCGAAACGAGACTTTTAATTACGTTGAAGTTTGCATCGTTGAAAAGCAACGATTTTTGCCATTCTTTATAACTATACTTTCATAATTATTCAAAGCCTTTTTTCGACCATTTTAGACTGGTAATCCCAAACAAAGATATGTAAAAACGTTCTAGTAATTTTCATAGTAGGGTATATCGATCAGTGAGTGGGAGCTGAGTAATATTTTAAATAATTGAAGAATATAAATTGTCTGTAAAAGCTCGAAGCACTGTAACTGTAAACTATAAACATATAGTAAAACTATGTACTATAAACAAAAGAATCACTATAAGCTAACAAATCACAGGCGTCGTTAAAACCAATGTTTTGGTTTAATATTGAATTTTTACGCCACACGGATTTTTTCTAGTATGTGGTACTTGCACACCGCGCAACTTGCAATTAGGTACGATACGATTGTACACAGTAGGCGTTCTAAAGGCGAAAACAATAGTTTTCACAAGTTTTAAGGGCAAGTATTACTTTTATTACTTGAGATATCTTCGATCTTTGCTTTTTACAAATTTTTAAAATACATTCGTAATAATAGGTCGGAATTAAACATGTTTATTCACTGTTGCAACTAATCGCAACCTATTTCCGGTGAATGGACATATGGGCTCCGTTCCGATAATTCTCAAAGCAGAGTACAAAGTGCAGCTCATCTGCTGAATAATGCAAAATGAATTACTGGTAAGAGATAATAACGTACGTTTCGTTGAATGTTTTTCGAAAATAGCTATATATTCGTTTTTTGAATTTCGACAAATGGTAATATTCGATTTATCTGTCGAATCAAATTTTCGTACTTTTTTGAGAATTTCATGTTAAAGTGCAAAAAAGCATTGCGTATTTTCGACAAAATCGTAATAACAAATATGACGAGTCATATTCATAAGAATGTTATGATTTATGTGCAACACAGTCATCTCCAAATGGAGTATTTAACGGATTACATCTACTTAGGTGGATGAAAAAATTGCATTTTTCAATAATAATTTTATTCGTATATATTATAGTATATTATATTATATTATAATATATTATAGTATTTTAGAAATATAGTATATAATATACTATATAATATATAATATATAATAATAGAAATATAGTATATATTATAGTATAGAAATATAGTATATTATAGTATTTTAGAAATAAAATACTATTTTATTTCTAAAAATAAATTAGTATTTCTGAAAACTTCATTTCAGTAGTTAACTCCATTTTAGTTAAATTTAACGTCATTTAAATTTAACTTATATTAACTTCTAAATTTAACATAAATTTAACTTCATAAGTTAATTAAGTAGTTGACTTCATTTAACTTCATTAATTTTAGTAGTAAACTTCATTTTAGTAGTTAACTTCATTTTAGTTAAATTTAACGTCATTTAAATTTAACTTATGTTAACTTCTAAATTTAACATAAATTTAACTTCATAAGTTAATTAAGTAGTTGACTTCGTTTAACTTCATTAATTTTAGTAGTAAACTTCATTTTAGTGGTTAGTATTTCTGAAAACTTCATTTGAATATTCCTAAAATTGAATTAGCTACAGCCGATCGTAGCGCCATACTTCAAACGCATTTTTTTCGAAGCACTGTTTTCAAAGTCGGTGGACACGATATCTCGAGAACCACTCGATGGATTGTTTCCAAATTTACAGGAGATACGACGGGAAACATTTGAAGGTCCTTGACGATGACACTTTTTCCAAATCGATCTTCATTTTTTGACAGTTACGTGAAAATAACGACTTCTTTCATAAATTTTGGATGCTTGAGTTTCGATTCGTCGTCACGATGTCAAAAAGTATGTTTTTGAAAAAGCGACGATCGTCAACGACTCGTATTTATCGTTAACTCGAACAACCCGTTTGATTTTTAGATTTCGGATGGACCGTTTAAGCTGTCGAATGTCCACTGCCGAACGTCGCGAATAAAAATTTCATCATCTGCCGGCGACCATGTTTTTGTTGTTTTTCTGTATTTTTCGCGATTTTTTTAAAAGGCCCTCAATATTTCTCCCTTCGCGTTGAAAAAAATTCGTTCAATCTTCACCAACCGATTTTCAGAAAAAAAAAAGATCGGAATTTGGCCGATTTTTTTTGGCATCTAGGTCGACGTAGCCCGTCAATAAAAACAAATAACAAATGGTTATTCTTTACAGCGCTCATCTGCACTACACGCCCATTTACTTACTTATCAATTCCTCCAATATTATTTGCTGCAATTACTTCGAATTTTCTTTTCTACTATCAGAATCATCTTTCATCTTTTGTCAGCCGGAGCAATGAAAAGATTGGTTTTCATAATATTTTCATTTTACAGTCCACGTGAATCCTACAGTGTCGCGTTATTCGTCCATTCGCTGCTCGGGCTTACCCTATAAATCGGCCAGAAAAAAATGTGGGCAATGAAAAAAAAATTCCGTTGCATTCGAAAGATACGAACTTCAACATGATGATTTTGAAGACATTGAAGGACCGTTCTCGTACTCAACTTTACGGAAGCTCCGATGTTTTCAAAATTACTTTTAGATAAATGTGAAATACCCCCCACCACCGCCCCGTATATATGAACGTAAGTAGGTACACGAGGGTTTTCGTGGTGAAATACGAGGTCACGAAGAGCCGAAGAATTGTGAGATTTCGGAATGGGGCGAGAGGATTCCCCGATAGCCGGGAGGCCAGGAGCCAGAACGGCGGAAATTGCGAACCTCGTGAACATCATCCCTACCTTCATCCAAACGCCTTCTCCGATACCATTTATTTTCATAATACATACACATACGCATATATATATGTATAACTATGCCTGTACGTGTACACCACAAATAATACGAAACAATTGCCAAAATAATGTTTAAATAAAAATATCGATCAAGAAACGCGCATACAAAGTAATTTTCACTGATGATTCTGTCAATAATGATTCGTTCATACTGTTCGCTAAAAATTGGTTCGCAATGCATGACGGTTTTCATAATTACTCAAGAAAATCATTATTTTGTTCCACATCTGCATTACGATCTTTAGGGAGGTACGATCACTTCCACGAGGTCAAAAAAGAGTCGAAATTTATTTTACCCACAGCTGCTCCGATCGATGTTTACTTATGTTGATTATTCGTATTGTCGATTATAGTGTGCCAAATGTTGTGGTAAATGATGAATTCGTTGCACGTGACGAAACAAAAACTGAAAAATTCGATCGTCAACGACTCGGTAGTAATCTTCGTAATAATAATATTAACGTATCCACCAAAAAAACGGACTAAAAAGACAAACACAAATCCTATTAAAATAAGCTTGAATTAGCTCGATAGGCAGAATATAATTATACATATTGTTGATACGTGATAAATGATAAAACTCCATAAATTGTTGTTTGCATATTTTGTGGCGGCTTCTGTTCAAATTAATTTCAAAACAAAGCTGGGTCATGTTCGCCAAACGCATCAGCTGTTACTCGCGACGTTGCTGAGTCTGTGGGTGCTATTTCGTCGTTCTGACCATTTTCAACCGGAAATTGATACTTTCTTGTAACGTAGTGCTTTAACTACACGGTGAAGATCGATTTTCTTATTTTTTACCGGGTCAATTTGATCCGGATAATATTTCACCCGCCACCCCCACTTGCGATTTTGAAAAAATCGATTGTTTTTATTGCATTTTTTTGAAGTAACTGAGAATATGTCCTGAAAATTTCAAGTCGATCCGAACAAAATTGACTGAGATATGAGCGTTGGAAGAGAAGAATCCGTGAATTGAAGAACCGAAATTGAAACTTTAAACGCGTTTTTCTCAAAATGGCATTTCTGAAGTCGGTGACCAAGATTACTCGAACACTAATGAACCGATCTTCTTGAAATTTTGCAGGCTTATTTAATACACAAAAATGTAGTCTTTAATCGTTCGATTTTTTTTTTCGAAAAAAAATGGCCGTTTTATAGCCAAAAAACGGCCGTTTTTTTTCGTTAAAATCGAACCATTAACTTTGACTGTCCGCCATTTTGTGAAAAATGAATATTTTTTAAAATCCTTCGATTAAAGACTAGTTTATACTTATATTTGACTAAATCCATCCGCATTTTTTTTTTCAGACGATCCACTTCGCCGCAATGTTGGTCACCGCAAACCGTGTATATAAAAACATTATTTCATCGACGGCCATTTGCCACTAAACAATGTAATATTTTTCAATAAAAAAATTACTGAAAGTTGTTCAAGATGTGTTCTTTAAGATGGTATATTGATCGATTAGAAAAGTTTTGTAGTTTTCTTTAAAAAAATTCATGAAAAAGGCCTTTTTTTGCGCTACAAGTGGGGGTAACGCCTTAACGACTCTTCGGTCGGTTTTTACTGAAAAAAATCTGGGATACAAACATTTCTTAATATGTTTGCATGATTAATATTCGGAAAGTGCGAAAGTGAATTGTTGTAAAAAATTATTGAAAACTTTCGTCGGGTATAACAATCGATCGTGACTTATTTTTACGAGGCGCTACAGTAATTTACCGATGATTCGAAAGGGCTCTCCTCATGCCCCGACAAAATGCGGCTTTACGGGAAAATACCTTACCAATCGTATTCCACGTAAAAACCGAAGCAAATAACGACTTTGAAAAATATATCCTTCAAATACGAGAATTAAAGGGGACGACGGATCGCGGGTTACGAGGTACGAACGTGTGCAGGTTGCGTCACAATTTTTTATTTTTATTTTCAATTCGAACGCGGTGCCTGTGCGGAAAAAAATTGCGTCGATTTTAATCCGAACCATGTGTTCGGTCGTGTTTTTTTTTTCCTTCTTTTTTTTATATACTCGATCATTTATCTCGGTACGAAGGTCGCGGCGCGTTACGTTTGGGCTGGATGCACTTCGCGAGCACGCCCGTGGTGGAGTGTTTAACGTTTCAATCGAGTCGAGAGCAAGCTCTGCCTACGGATATGCTTCGCTCGTTGCCATCGCGACTATTAACGCTTCGTCTTCGCGAATGCAAATATTGCGTGAATTTTGCTGGGCTACGTAGGTAACCACGTCAACGCGGCAACGTCGTTAGCGCTTTTTTCCTCAAGTCTCTCCCTCTCCCTCACCCCCCCCCCCCCCCCTCCCTCTCTCGTTTTTACCGAGGGCAACTCCGAGATTCCAAACAATTGGGACACACTCGAAAATTCGTTTCACAGATTTTATCTTTTCCGGTATAAGGCAGGAGATACGTGAAAGTTCATGGTGAATTTTCCGTAGATAGGAAGACACCACTTATCAACTGAAAAAAAGGACTTTTTAAGGATGTTGAGTCCCTATGAAACATGTTAATGTTAATTGTTCAATAAATAGCTTCTTAATCGTCATGAAATTTTTACACGACCTCCGGAATACTTCATGTAAAAACATACCAAATTTTCCGAATTCTATCATCATTACTTCAACCTCCTTAAGGGTTGAAATAAAAAATGATAAGAAAATTCGGAAAATTTCGTATGTTTTTGTACGAAATATTTAAGAGGTCGTGTTAAAATTCCACGACGATTAGGAAGCTCGTTATTAAAAAATTAACATTTTGTTGAGAACAATTTAAAAAAAAAAATGAAAAAAAATTTATCAGCAAACTTCGTTTTGTTTCCGTTGCTTTCAGTATATTGTAGATATTATAAAATTGAGAGGTCAAAAAAAAACGTATTGCAAAGTTGCATCAGTTTCCATGAAACAACATTTAATTTGTGAATGTTAATTGTTCAATAACGAGCTTCCTAATTGTCGTGAAATTTTTATACGTCCTCTGAAATACTTCATACAAAAACATACCAAATTTTCAGAATTTTATCATCATTTGCGATTTGGGACTCAACATCCTTAACGAAGCTCCGTCGAAACGACCTCGGCTGAATACTTAACGGAACCGTCACACTGCATATACATGCATACATAAACATTTATATATTTTTTTGTTTTTTTCCTAAGGTACACGCTGTCGCGTTTGATACCTATATATACATATATATCCATATATATATGAGGCATTCCACGCCATTCCGCTCGGCCGTGACCCTGACCATTCTTAATTTTTTTGATTTTTTTCATTATAAAATAGTGTGCTGTGCAAGGAGTATTTTCGACATTTT
Organism: Ophion costatus; assembly: GCA_951751655.1. Lineage (NCBI taxonomy): Eukaryota > Metazoa > Arthropoda > Insecta > Hymenoptera > Ichneumonidae > Ophion > Ophion costatus. The sequence goes on along the minus strand of OX632364.1, from coordinate 30,854,725 downwards.
TTTTCCAAATTTTACCGCATGTATTTCAGAAGTTACAATTTTTCGAAAAATCTGGATTTCGGAAAGTTCGGAAACGTTCTAACGCCGATATTTCTTAAATTAATCGATATATCGAAAAATGTCTATAGATCGATTTTTTTCATATTAGTTCACACTTTCATAAAAAAAAGGAAAACATTTTTTGAATCATCGTTGTCAACATTTTTCCAGCGTGTAAAGTGAAAACTATTTTTTGTAAAGATGATTGCCATCTTTTTTTTTCAAAAAATTCTCTAAAATAATATGATGAATTATATGAATTTTAACGTTAGTCCCATTGTAGGCCCACTTTTCGTTGTATTTTTTAAAAATAAATTAAATTTTTTTTCACGAAAATTGCGAGTGTTTCGTATGAATTACTAATAATTTTTATTACTAATAATACTCGTAAGTAATAATAATTGCACTTATTTACAATTAGTAATTGTAGTGATAATTTTACAATTAGTAGCCCGATCTAATATGTTGAAGAATTATTTTTCCATTACTTTTCTAGAAGAAATAATAAAAATTATGCATTATAGGAGAATGTATGAATGAAACACTAAGTACATATTTTTTTATCTTGAGGTAGTTAGATATTTGTTTTCTCACTCGTTTAAAAACTTTACACAATCGAAACTGATCAGGTTTTTCAAATCAGATTTTTCGAAGTCTGATCAGTTTCGATTGTGTAAACTTTTTAAATGAGTGAGAAAACGAATATCTAACTCTCTCAAGATAAAAAAATATGTACTTAGTGTTTCATTCATATATTCTCCTATAACGCATAATTTTTATTATTTCTTCTAGAAAAGTAATGGAAAAATAATTCTTCAACATATTAGATCGGGCTACTAATTGTAAAATTATCACTACAATTACTAATTGCAAATAAGTACAATTATTATTACTTACGAGTATTATTAGTAATAAAAATTATTAGTAATTCATACGAAACACTCGCAATTTTCGTGAAAAAAAATTTAATTTATTTTAAAAAAATACAACGAAAAGTGGGCCTACAATGGGACTAACGTTAAAATTCATATAATTCATCATATTATTTTAGAGAATTTTTTGAAAAAAAAAAAGATGGCAATCATCTTTACAAAAAATAGTTTTCACTTTACAGGCTGAAAAAATGTTGACAACGGTGATTTAAAATTTTTTCCTTTTTTCTATGAAAGTGTGAACTAATAAGAAAAAAATCGATCTGTAGACAATTTTCGATATGTCGATTAATTTAAGAGATATCGGCGTTAGAACGTTTCCGAATTTTCTGAAATCCAGATTTTTCGAAAAATTGCAACTTCCGAAATACATGCGATAAAAATGTAAAAATTTGTGAAAATACTCCTTGCATAGCATACTGTGTTATAAAAAAAAATTAAAAATGGTCAGGGCCGAGCGAAATGGCGTGGAATGCCTCATATATATATGGTGGTGGTTAAAAAAAAAGAAGTTAAAAGAAGAAAAAAAAGAAGAAGGTAAGAAGAATAATATGTTAAGAAAAAGAAAGTTTTGCAAAATTTGAGGGTTCAAAACAATTTTTCGGTAAGTGCTCAAACGACATTTTCGTGTTTTTTTTCTCATGATTATCGGAGTATTATTTTTTTTTTTACCTCGATGCAGAAAATGGTAGTGCGTGATCCAATTTAAGTTTTGATTTGATTTTTTTTCTGGAACAATACACAATTTTTATTGAAATATTATTTTTACCATAAACAATTTGTATTTGCAGATTGAGAATCAATACATGTTGGTTTGTCAATACATTCAATACGAATCAATACATTGTCAATACGAATCAATACATTCGGTTGTGAAAATGTAGTCAACCATTTGATGAACAAGAACACGATCTTCACATCACTGAACGTTTAACAAGTATGCGTGTTTTTTTTTGGAGTACATAATATGTTTTTTTTGGAGTAATATGTTGTTTTAGAGTAACAAAACAAATGAAGAAAAAAAATTCACGAAAAATCGAAAGAAAAAAATTAAAACTCGTTTGAGCCCTACCGAAAAAAATCTTCAGACCTCTCAAATTCCGTATGAATTACTTTTTCATAACGTAGTAACGTTGTTCGTTGAGTACCACGAAAAAAAAATTAATTTTTTTTTCAACCAGCCTGATATACATATTGACTGTAGTTTAGACCAATTAGAGACATTACAAATGAGTAATTTGTAATGTCTTTATTACAAGACCATACATACTTGTAATTAGTGTGGTAATAACTTATTATCGACAAGGATTGCACACACACATATATACAACCACAAAAAAGCTAGTTGTAGCGCCTTAAGGTGGATGCAAAAAATAGACAGCAGTGTATTCGTAACCTTATTTCCAAAGAGGAGATTCCGGGCTGCCACGATTTCTTACTTAATTGTTTCCAATAAATTCAAAGCCACCATGGAAGCCGAAAAGGGATTACGAAGGAACCTTGCTATGTCGAAAAAAAAAAGAACACGACTACTAGCTGAAAGAACATAGAAAACAGTAACGGCAATGAATCCGCCCATGGTTCCGGCCTGCCCCTTAGAGGGCTGGCTCCCTCGCCTGTACGGGCACAATAAGGGATTGAGGAAAAGAAAAGTAATAACACTTAAGAGAGAGCTACAAAGATTAAGAGACGTATATATATATATGAGAGAGCAAAGCGATCAAAATATTATCGATAAGGCGAAAAAGTTGGCTAGCGAAAGGCGGCCTCTCTCATTAATTTCGTTTCATCGAACTTCCAACGAGCAACGATCAACTCCTCGTAATATACGGATCGACGTGTATAGATATAATGAACTTGCGGAGGAGAAGAAAAAGCTGCTGAGCACATGGGTATACCGCGGGATCTTCTTAATTGAAAAACTAGATGAAAGTGTCCGACATACGTCGAGGGAACATCGTACATATAAATAAATAAATATATATATATATATATATATATATATATATATATATATATATATATGGAAGAAGGAAAGAGATAAAGAGAGAGGCGCAACAGCCGCAGAGAAAATCCCGTTCGACTTCGCTTCATTGAGTCCGAGAAAATAATTCCGTCATCGCGAGGTCATTGTCTCGTCGTCGAGCACCGCAAAATAAATACCCGTCGTCTCGTTGGCCCAATAATATTTTAACCACGACAATTTCGAGTCTCTTGCGGGCTCGATCGAATTTTCGCTTCAGCTTCGAAGAAAGATCCAAGGATACGGTTTTCAACAACGAATCGAACGGAGCGAAGGCGAATTTAATTTACGTAACTGTCACATGGATGCGTCATGTGGATTATGTGGAAAATCCAGCTTCGGAAGACCGAGGATATGGAATATGGTAGTTTCGGTGGAAAAATGAGTAAGGGGCGAGTGGGGTAAATACGGACGCTGGGTAATTCCCGGACACCTTGGTATTTGGTAGCTCTTCCCCTTCCCGCCTGCCGCCCGCAGTTAAGGGGTTACCCCCACTTGCGATTTTGAAAAAATCGTTTTTTTTTATTGCATTTTTTCGAAGTATAAGTATCTGAGAATATGTCCTGAAAATGTCAAGTCGATCCGAACAAAATTGACTGAGATATGAGCGTTGAAAGAGAAGAATCCGTGAATTGAAGAACTGAAATTGAAACTTTAAACGCGTTTTTCTCAAAATGGCATTTCTGAAGTCGGTGACCAAGATTACTCGAACACTAATGAACCGATCTTCTTGAAATTTTGCACGCTTATTTAATACATAAAAATGTAGTCTTTAATCGTTCGATTTTTTTTTTCGAAATAAAAATGGCCGTTTTATAGCCAAAAAACGGCCGTTTTTTTCGTTAAAATCGAACCATTAACTTTGACTGTCCGCCATTTTGTGAAGAATGAATATTTTTTAAAATCCTTCGATTAAAGACTAGTTTATACTTATATTTGACTAAATCCATCCGCATTTTTTTTTCAGATGATCCACTTCGCCGCAATGTTGGTCACCGCAAACCGTGTATATAAAAACATTATTTCATTGACGGCCATTTGCCACTAAACGATGTAATATTTTTCGATAAAAAAAATTACTGAAAGTTCTTCAAGATGTGTTCTTTAAGATGGTATATTGATCGATTAAAAAAGTTTTGTAGTTTTCTTTAAAAAAATTCATGAAAAAGGCCTTTTTTGCGCTACAAGTGGGGGTAACGCCTCAAGGCAGTTCTGTAGTCTTCATCAAAATTCATTTCATTCGTTTCATCAAAATCATCAAACAGGAAATTGTTATTACTCGTTTCGATTAAATTTTCTATTTTTTTTCAAATTTTAATTAAATTAAATTATTACTTGTTATATTTCGGAAATTATTAAAATAATTACCACTAAATGTGGCCTATAAGCTTTCATTTGTTGGTTATCGTCCAAGTCCGTTTGGGTTAGTTGCGGACATGCGGTGTGGGATAATCCCGGACGTCGCGCAATTACCGCTGCGTCTTTAAGGCGGGATTCTACTTTGAAACTTTGAAAAGGCTAAATTGGATGAAAACACCCACCTGGAACACGTCGAAGGCATATTATATGGCCCAGGAATCGCTGATTGAGGGTAAGATAATTTTCTCTACGATTTATCACTCACCAAAACTTTAAACGCGTTTTTCTCGAAACGACATTTTCAAGTACCGTGGTCGTGATAACTCAAAAAGTACTGAACCGATCCTTATGAAATTTGGAACACATATTCTACATGTGTGTACCAACCGACCTAACTACAATCAACTTAAAATTTTGATTAGAACGATTTTTTTATTGCAAAAAAAGACCCAAAAAAACGCATTTTTTTCGTATTTTAGCCGCCATTTTGTTAATTTTGCACGAATATAAAATATTCTAGTTAGGTCGGTTCCTGAAGACATACTGAACATGAAACTATTTGATTTTTTTGTTTCAGACCATCCGTCGGGAAGATTTCACGACCACGGCAACGGTACCTGCTTTTCGAGGCGTTGGCTTTAAACATATTTTACGTGTACAAAAAATGAATAAAATACATTAAAAAAAATTTTTTATGTACTTAAAGAGTGTATTTATTGAACAGTTTAAACCCCATATCGATATCTTTAATAGTATTCTCAGAAAAAAATTCACGAAAATAGCGTTTTTTTCATGGTTTCAAAGTAGAATCCCGCCTTAATCCTTCGACTGAATGGAAACTCAACGAGATTTTATTGTATTTCCGATGACTCGAGAATATTTTTTAAAAAGAGTGAGAAGAAATATACCCTCGAAAGTTTGAAAATTGCTATAAGGAATATTTAAAAAAAACAAAGAATTCAGTTTTGGACAATTCGAAAAGAAAATGTATACTCCGAGAGCAACGCTGTTCGATCGAGTTGGGAAATACGAAGAAGATATTACGATCCGAAGCGTGGCAAGAAGCCACTTTTTAACGAGATATAAAAAACAAAGAGTGTCCGTATTTATCCGTATGGCATTGGGTAATGGCGGCTCGTAAAGCTTTTTCAAAAATATCAATATCAAATATCAAATTAATATTCATTAATTACAAACAATTAATCATGTCGATCTCCCAAGGTAATGACCAAAGTTTATTAAAAAAAAAAAAACATCCATTCGTGCTAATATTTTGTCTTTTATTGAAGGATGTCTTTGAGGGGCCAGTCCACTTTGACAATTTCGAGAAAACCGATTTTTTATACTGTTTTCGAAAGCACGTACATTCAGAAATTTCGGAGTTTGTACGGTGCAAGAATTGCCATTTAAATTTTTTTTTATAAGACTTCATATCCGACGGTTATTTTGTATCTGGTGTCATACTGAATCTAATGGACTTTGATTTTTTTTTGTTTCAGACAAGCCGCTGCCGCGTTGTAATGGAGCTGTGCCGTGCAGTTGATGCGCGAGGGCGATCATAAAGAGCAATAATTAACGTTGCTGGATCGATACGGCGGAAAGAGAGAGGTATATATATATATATATATATATATATATTCCCGTTGGCTATGACGACAAGACAAAAGAGAGGCCCTACTACGTAGCCGGCTCTCGTTCTCCGGTTTGCGATATGAAACACGCGAGAATTGCAACAAACAAGCGAAATGAACGCGTCGAAAAAAAGAAAAAACATCGCGACGACAGGAGGAAGGGTCGTGCGAAAATTCGTCACCGTGACCGTTCGCGTTCGTCCGCGACAACAAACGAAGAAAAAAAAACCATACCGCATTTATATATACGAAGAAAAAAAAAGCAGAAAAATAAATAAAATTAAAAAAAAAACGATGAGATTTATGAACGACCGTAGGGTGCGCAACGCGGCAACGACGGATGCGGCATACGGACCGTTGGCTTTTACGAACGAAAATCGGGCGGGGTTTCCAACACCCCCGCGCACCATGCTTGTCACGCACACGTGGAACACTGGGACGAGGCGCGTTTTTGCCGCGCGGGCTTCAATCGCCCGTTTCTCGCCGAGTTGTACAGAGCGAATCGCGAACAGTCGTTAGGTTCGTGGGAACACCCGGTGTCGAAAAAACCATATAGCCCTCGAAAGGGCAAACGCAGCGTTGTTCGGCCGAAAATTTTTACGGACACTTTGAAGTTGATTTTTCAAGAATTCATTTTTGTTAATTTGTTGATTAATGCTTATTTTTTGAAGAATTCATTTGAGAATTTTGAACGACACTTTTTTGGGAATGACCGTTTGGAAAACCCGTTTAGGCCGAAAATTTGGTCCGAGCACATGGCGGGACTGCGATTCGGACGAATATCCGAACGAGGATTTTATACGAAAATTATGAGGAAGACACACATTTTGTACATTTTTTTTTTTAATACCAAAATTATTGTGAAAATCACATTTTATAATATGGAAAATGGGTGAACTTCCGACAAGCTGTTACTGGTAGAGCCGATCTGACTGAAATTATGAACAGATGTTCCATTTAAAGGGGTTACCCCCACTTGCGATTTTGAAAAAATCGATTTTTTTTATTGCATTTTTTCGAAGTATAAGTATCTGAGAATATGTCCTGAAAATGTCGATCCGAACAAAATTGACTGAGATATGAGCATTGAAAGAGAAGAATCCGTGAATTGAAGAACTGAAATTGAAACTTTAAACGCGTTTTTCTCAAAATGGCATTTCTGAAGTCGGTGACCAAGATTACTCGAACACCAATGAACCGATCTTCTTGAAATTTTGCAGGCTTATTTAATACATAAAAATGTAGTCTTTAATCGTTCGATTTTTTTTTTCGAAAAAAGAATGGCCGTTTTATAGCCAAAAAACGGCCGTTTTTTTCGTTAAAATCGAACCATTAACTTTGACTGTCCGCCATTTTGTGAAAAATGAATATTTTTAAAAATCCTTCGATTAAAGACTAGTTTATACTTATATTTGACTAAATCCGTCCGCATTTTTTTTTCAGATGATCCACTTCGCCGCAATGTTGGTCACCGCAAACCGTGTATATAAAAACGTTATTTCATTGACGGCCATTAGCCACTAAACAATGTAATATTTTTCAATAAAAAAATTACTGAAAGTTCTCCAAGATGTGTACTCAAAGATGGTATGTTGATCAGTTTAAAAAGTTTTGTAGTTTTCTTTAAAAAAAATGCATGAAAAAGGCCTTTTTTTGCGCTACAAGTGGGGGTAGCGCCTTAATATGTAGAGCCACCCCAAAGGGATTTTTGGTGCGCATTCCGATAGTTCACGAGATATCAAAATTCTTTGCGTTTTGTTTTATCGTTTCTTTTTGGGTTTGTTTGGGTATTGTTTTATCGTTTTATTGTTTTGTTTGGGTTTTCTTTTATCGTTTCGTTGGGTTTTGTTTTATTGTTTTTTTGGGTTTTGTTTTGTTGTTTGTTTGAGGATTGTTTTATCGTTTTTTGTTGGGTTTGTTTTATTGTTTTGTTTGGGATTGTTTGGGTTTTGTTTTGCCGTTTCTTTTTTCGTTTGTTTGGGCTTTGTTTTATTGTTTGTTTGGGTTTTGCTTTATTTTTTGTTTGTTTGGGTTTTGTTTTATTGTTTTTTTGGGTTTGTTTTTTGTTGGGATTGTTTTGTTTGTTTGGGTTTGTTTTGCCGTTTGCTTTTTCGTTTGTTTGGGCTTTTATTGTTTGTTTGGATTTGTTTGGGTTTTATTGTTTGTTTGGATTCCCAAAAAAACAGCTTTTCGGAATAAGTTTATCCTTGGAAAATAAAGTAAAAATAAACACCAACATTATTATGGGGAAAAAACACATGTTCCAAAATCTCGAAAAAATACCAAAATTATTATGAAAACAGTTTTTCCAAATATTATTTGATAAACTGTTTTTACGTTGAATGGAACATCTGTGCAAAATTTCAACCAAATCGGGTGTAACAGCATTTCGGAAGATTATCCCGTTTAAAAAAGTAAAAAAAAACAACATTATTATGAAAAAAAAACACATGTTCCAAATGTTGAAAAATCTCGAAAAAATACCAAAATTATTATGAAAAATTTTCCAAATATTATTCGAAAAATCGTTTTTTACGTAGTTCAGTTCATTCCCGTAATTACATTCCCGTGAAAAAAATTGTAATAATTCACGAAAATACAATTCAACGAGTACGTTCAAGTGAAATTATAACTATTGCTGTGAAAAAATGACTTTGGAAGAAAAAAGAAGAACGGCTTTTTTATTTGACGAGATTCGATCTTACTACTATCAAAGTGTAGGGTCTCCCTGGATGATTGTTTGTTTGAGCTGACATCAAAATTTAACAAAAAGGAAACACGAGCTATTCAACTTGATAAGGTTCTGGATAATTGTTCTTTTGCGCTAAAAGAAACATTAAAAAAAAAAAGGAAAAAACAAGCTTTTTCATTCGACACGGTTCTGCCTTACTATTGTAAATATTTTTTAAAATTTTATTTTAAAAAAGTGGGGTCAGAAGAAAAACCGTTTTGTCCTTCTTGTACACAATTTCTTAAAATATTTATAATGGTAGATGAAACCTCGTTAAAATCATACACTTTTTGTCCTTTCTTTTTTCAATTTATTTTTCAGCCCGAAAAAAACAATTGTTCGTGCAAACTCTGCATTTGTATGATAGTAAGATCGAACCTTGTCAAATAAAAAAAACTCGTTTTGTCGTTAAATAAAAAAAAAATATTTATAATGATCAGATAGGCTCTCGTTAAATAAAAGACTCGTTTTCATATTTTTTTCACAAGTAATTATCTTGCAGTAACCGTTAAAATTTTATTATGAGATTATTCGTTAAATTCTATGTGCATGAATTATTCGAGAATTTTTTTAACGTCGCATCAACAAGAATAAAGTGAAGGATGGAGGGCTTCTTTGACAGGCCAAAGGGGCACGACGAAATGACGAAGCTTCTTGTCCAGCCCTCAAAATAAATCATTCAAAAATGCCAGGCATACTTCTTTTTAGTCGAAAAATCCAAAGAATTTTTTTCTCAAATTCGAACCTCGACTCGGAAAAATTGAGCTCGAATTGAGATCGAGAACGAGTGGAAGGCGAGTAGACGCGAATATGGAGATTGGTCGGCTAGTTCCGGAGAGATCGAGGGCCTCCTTTATCGGGTGTCAGACATGACGTTGGGGTTCGTTTGTACGGCCAGGCCATCGGGCTATTATCGCCTCCGAATTACGAACTCGGCTCTCGGCGTCCGAAACATCGCCGAGTGTGAATTCGAACGGTTCACAATATCCGCTTCGGAGAGCCTTTTTCCCCATTACAAGTTACGGGAAATTGTTCGAACGAAGTTATCTTATTAGCGCTTCGAAAATGATCTTGCTAACACGCGCTTCAAATTTCCGACTTACTCGAACTACCTACGCTCCAAGTTTGTAATTGTGAAAATACGAGTCTCCACGTGAGCTGCAAGAGTTCCAAATTGACAGATCGTATATTTTTTTACCCCCTGGTGATTGTTTTTCCTCAATCAATATATTTCCGGTGCACCGTTATTTTATATTTATCACGTACATGGCACAGCTATATCATTTTGGCTGCCAATCAACGAGGTGCGCGATTTATCGGCACGACAGGAAAAAAAATCCCTAGGCACCGGAAGTGACGATAATTTTTTGGCAATTAAAATAGTCAATACAATGGCACTTTATTGGAATGAAAATAAATATATTTTATTGTTGACATGTCGATGGATTAAAATTATAAGTAGGTTACTGCCATTATTTTTTTTGCCAGCCAGTAAGCTGAGTATCTTCAATGGCGAAGGTCATGGCCTACTACAGGTGAATAAACTATCATTACTGCTAATGAACTAACAATGGTTTATTGACAGAACAACATAAAGAATTATGGTGACAGTTGCATTCCATTAACAGGGCAATTACTTCAGTTTATTGGCAGGACAATTGTCGGTTGACTGCTGCAATGGCGGCCACCATAGGTGATTTCTTTTTGCCGTCCCGCCAATAGAGAAACATTAGTTTATTGACAGAAGAACAAAATATGACAAGTTAAAAGTAGTTCACCGACCGCAAACTATACTTCTTTTGTCGTTGTTCTGTCAATAAACTAACTCGGTTGATTGGCAGGCCGGTCGATTTTACTAACTGACAGGCTATTATTTTTTCATACCTATTATTGTTGCCTGTCTATTATTATTATTTTTCATAGCTATTATTCTTCACATTGTGTCACTAACGGCAGACTATTGTTATTATCGAAATTACGTTAATAATGACAGGCTACTATTATTATTGGCATTGTGTCAATTGTGACATGGTACTATTATTATCGACGTAGTGTGTCAACAATGACAGGCTACTATTATTTTTGACATTTCGTCAATATTGACATACTGCTATTATTATTGACATTGTGTCAATTATGACAAGGCACCATTGTTATTGACGTAGCGTCAATAATGACAGGCTATTATTGTTTTTGACACTGCGTCAATATTGACAGGCTGCTATTATTATCGACATTGTGTCAATAAAGACAGGTTACTATTATTTTTGCATTATGACAATGCCGGGCTGCTGTTATTTTCCCCATTATGCTAATAATGGCTGACCACTATAATTCTTGACAATGTATCGATAATGACGGGCTTCGGTTATTATTGACATTGTATCAATAACGACAGACTACTATTGTTATCGAAATTATGTTAATAATGACAGGCTACTATTATTATTGACATTGTGTCAATTGTGACATGGTACTATTATTATCGACGTAGTGTGTCAACAATGACAGGCTACTATTATTTTTGACACTTCGTCAATATTGACATACTGCTATTATTATTGACATTGTGTCAATATAGACAGGCTACTATTATTATTGACGTTGTGGCAATTATGACAAGGCACCATTGTTATTGACGTAGCGTCAATAATGACAGGCTATTATTGTTTTTGACACTGCGTCAATATTGACAGGCTGCTATTATTATCGACATTGTGTCAATAAAGACAGGTTACTATTATTTTTGCATTATGACAATGCCGGGCTGCTGTTATTTTCCCCATTATGCTAATAATGGCTGACCACTATAATTCTTGACAATGTATCGATAATGACGGGCTTCGTTTATTATTGACATTGTGCCAGTAATGACATGCTACTATTATTTTCGACATTGTATCAATAAGGACGGACTACTATTGTTATCGAAATTATGTTAATAATGACAGGCTACTATTATTGTTGACGTTGGATCAATTATGACAGGCTATAATTATGGCTGGGTACTATTATTATTGACGTTGTGTCAATAATGACATGCAACTACAATTTTTGACACTCTGTCAATAATGACAGGCTACTATTATTATTGAAAATATGTTAATAATGACAGGCTACTATTACTGTTGACATTGGATCATTTATGACAGGCTATAATTATGACTGGGTACTATTATTATTGACGTTGTGTCAATAATGACAGGCTACTATTATTATTGAAATTACGTTAATAATGACAGGCTACTATTACTGTTGACATTGGATCAATTATGACAGGCTATAATTATGGCTGGGTACTATTATTATTGACGTTGTGTCAATAATGACATGCTACTGCTATTTTTGACACTGTCAATAATGACAGGCTGCTATCATTATTACCGTTGTGTTAATAAAGACAGGTTACTATTATTTTCGACATTATAACAATAATGCCAGGCTACCGTTATTTTCCACATTATGTCAATAATGGCCGCCTACTATTATCATTGGCATTACGTCGATAATAACGGGCTACCATAATTCTTGACAATTTTTCAATGACCGGCAACTATTGTTATTGACATTATACCAATAATGACAGGCTACTTGACACAGCTGTTATCATTTTCTCACTGTCCTGCCAATAACGTAATAAAAATTTATTGGCAGAACGACGAATAAGGACACGTTGAAAGGAAGTCTAGTTCGTGGGCTAGAAACGCCAATCATTATTTTTTGCAATACTGCCAATACGCTGTCAATATCCTTAGTACATTGACAGGACGACTATGCTTAATCTTACGTTATTTATCCCGATGATTTTCACTCGAGCGCGAAATTTTCAAAACTACACCAAAGTACCACATACATTTTGCAGCCCTTGGTCCTTTTTTCAAGCGAGGGTCGCTCGATCCTCGAGGCGTCTGAACGTCAACGTGATAAACTTACCTCGGAATTGCTGGTGGCGACACTGGACAAGCCCGGTGACATGGCGCCGCTTAGGGGGTCGGGACTGGCCGAGGCAACACCGGTGACACGTCCGAGCAACGGAGGTGCCCGGGGATAAGAGGCGAGATGAGGATGCTGCGGTTTCGGTTGATGAACCACGGGACCCGGTGGTGCACTCTGCACGACCATCGGCTGCACCTGAGACCTCGGGTCCCCGTCAACCGTGGTAATCCCGCTGCTCCTGCTGATCCCCCCATCGAGACTCCTCTCGAGGACACCCTTCGTATCGTCGCTTTCGTTGCTGCGAAACGACTCGTGCAGGTATTGACGAACCTGGTTCTTTTGCTTTTGCACCACGTGATAACGCGTCGGATTCTCGAGAAGTGTCCTCACCTGACACGGAAGAAGAAGAAAAAAAAACGGTATATTGCCAGGATAGTTGAATGACGAAAGTACGATATGGTACCCTGCTACGATGATGAACATTCCGTCGTTGGAATGCTATGACTGTTCTTTTTTGTTTCTTCATTTTCTTTATGAGCCAACATCTTTTTTTTCGCGAATTTAGGCAGTGGATCTTGGACAAGGATCCTGAAGTACGTTCGACTGATATTCGTAGCGCAGTTGCCAAATAAATGCCCACCAAAATACCTTCCAACGACACAAACTTCGATATCATCCCTACTCGATTCTCCATTTTCTTCGACGTTGATAGGAAATTGGCGCGCGGTCGCTGCCATCTCCGATATCAAGCGGCTCTGGCTCGCACCGGGACTTGGATGGGTGACCGGTTGCCGCGAACTTGTGGGCTGACTACCTAGCCGAAGTTTTACCCACTTTCCTATGGTTCCTATATGGTGAACGCAACGAAAACTCTGCCACGTGTAGCAGTAAGGACTCGCGTTCTCCTCAATTTCCCTGTGCCCTCCTGTAGAAAAAATTGGCCGTGGACGCACCGGGCAAGGTCATTCGGTAATTGGAAACTGTGCAGTGACTAGTGTGGGCTCCGAAAAAGTCGGGAGGGCGTACGACAAGAGCGAAACAAATATATATATTTATATATTTTTTGGTATTCTAGGCAGCAACTCGACTTTTGGAGGCTGTGCAGTGCGCAGTTGACCGTCGGTGGTGGGACGGCGAAAAAAAAAGAATAAAAATACTGGACAAAAATACTGCGGTGATGATTCTTCCCCAGATAGGAGTCCGAATACTCTAATATGTATGGCAATCGTAGCGGGTGTATGTGTACAGTCATATTCAGGATTCACGATATGTGACGCGAGCCAGATGGAACGGAATTGGACAAATTCCACTGTTTACTGCCATAAACGAGAAAGAGAGCGAGGGCAAGACAAAGAGGACAGCAAGGGATGGGAAAGTGGATGAAGGAGTCTGCCTGAAAGGGACGTGGAGAGAGAGAGAGAGAGAGAGAGAGAGAGAGAGAGAGAGAGAGACGCAAAAATGAGAGCACTCCGATGTACCTCTCTCTTCATCTCTTTACGAGCCGTGGCGGCTGTACGAAAGAAGACCCTCCTTCCCCATTCTATCCCGTATTTTCTCATCCTCAATAAACCGGGCGAACGTTTGCCACCCGATGTCTTCGTGAGAAATGTCATCTCGCGCAATCTTTCGTTTTTTTTGTCCGTCGTGCTCGCCCTTCTTCGACCACCCTATCGGCCGTCTCTCTCTCTCTCTCTCTCTCTCTCTCTCTCTCTCTCTCTCGCTCTTTCCCTCTCTCTTTGGTTCTCTGTCTCTCGGTACTATCGCTCTGCTTTATGAGATGAGCGAGTAATAACCGGCTGCTTTGCTCCACGTGGATACAATTAGACTCACTGGACATCGAATACAACAATGTTTTTCCGCCAGGACCCTACGACGGTAGTCTTCTGCTACGATAAACGCGATATAATGTACCATACATATATTTCGCGAAAGATTGAAGGCGAAAGCAAACGAGGAGAAGAAGTCATTTCGAAATTGATTATCAATCAATAAAATAATATGCCGAATCTAGGTCGTAGGATTTTTCTTTATGTCAACAGAGAATTGATTTTGTTCACGCAGTTTTGAAAATGGATATATCTTGCTCTCACATATTTACCTAAGCCTAAGCAATTTTGAATCGTGACTATTTTTTTTTCGTTTTACTTAGTTAGGAAGCGACTACATTTTTTAACTAGTTTTGAAAATAAATACGTATATCGTCTCGATTAAAAAAATTACTCAATTATTTTAGCTTTTCGGTAGTCAGCATATTTTTCACCCGATTTGAAAGACGAATACATCGTTCTACTTGATTTTGAAGATAATATTGTTTTACCCAATTTAGACAATGACTATATTGTTTTACGTAATTTTGAAGAAAAAAACAACCTCATTTGTCTTAATTTTTAAAAAAAGGCCTCCATTTTTTCACCCAACTTCGGAAGTCACTACATGTGTCACCCAATTTTGAAAATAACTACACTGTTCCATTAAATTAAAAAAATAACCACATCATTTTACCCAATTTTGACGATGACTACATTGTTTTACTTAAAAAAAAAAACAGCTACATATATTATTTATTTTAATTTTTTCAAATCCCACGTTATTTCATTTCATTTTGAACGGCACTATATTTTTCCCCCAATGTGAAGGGAAAAAAACTTCACTTCGATTCCATTTGACAAACGACTCAATTTTTTTGTTTACTAAAATCCGGAAATGCCGCAATTTCGAGAGCTGCACGTCGTCGTTTGCACGTAGCGAAGTCTCCTTTCCCAAGGTAAACCAATTCCAAGCGCCATGTCCAAACAAAAAAAAAAACAAAAAAAACGAGCCCCTTAACGATCGTTGCGGCCTTGTCCCGAATTTTCTTTTGTGCCCAACGATACGCGTCTTATCTCCGACATATAAAAAATACAAAAGTGATATCTGCACACGTCGAGTGCACGTAATCAAAGTACGGTGCGCGTGTCTTCGAGCCCCGCTGCGATGTAATTTCTAATCCCCCACTGTCGCAAGTTTCGCGATGTATTCAATATTAGGGGAGTCCTTGCGAATGTTCCGCAAGACTTTTTTTCGCGGCTCATTTTCGGGGGACCCATGACGTGTTACCAAAAAATCCAAACGATTCACAACTATACAAAATCGATCAAAATATCTCT
This sequence comes from Ophion costatus, assembly GCA_951751655.1. Taxonomy (NCBI): domain Eukaryota; kingdom Metazoa; phylum Arthropoda; class Insecta; order Hymenoptera; family Ichneumonidae; genus Ophion; species Ophion costatus. The sequence continues at coordinate 30,838,928 of OX632364.1, read as the reverse complement.
CTCACATTTTTCTTCCTTCGTGCATAATTTCCCAAACTTTGTCGGCTGAAAATTAGTTTTTTTTTTCTTATCGGGTGTACTATTTTACGTAAATAACACAAGGGACGAAGTTCGCCATGACTGAACTCTCGAGCTTTTTTCCTCTCGGCCCACAATGTCTGCACCCACACAAGCGTGCGGTACATAAAGTTTAATGATCCGATGGAGCCTATTATACTCATTTACGCCTCTTCATCTATGGTGTACAAGAAACACGTATAAAAATGCGCGCGTGTATGTATATGTGGAAAAAAAATCGAGAAAAAATAAAGGACCGCACAGCCCTCTCCTCAGCACGGTTTTACGGGTTCTATCGTTACCGTAATCCCGGGCGAAATGTTCGTCGAGCGCAACACGAGTAATCTAACGCAAACTATATGAGCTGCTCTTTATCGCAATCCCGTAGATATATATATATATATATATATATATATATATATATATATATATATATATATATATAGTATATATATATATATTTAATAGCAAATACAGTAAACGCACGATACTATTAGCGATAAAATAAGAGTTTGGTCGACTGAATAGCAAAAGTCATCGTTGCCTTTATATCCTCCCCCCTGCCCGTCGCGCATATACGATTCCGATCGTTGGATGATCAAGACATGTGATGAAGTTGTGAAAAAAAATACGCCGTAAAAAATAAATAAAAAAAAATACAAGAAAAAAAATGGCACGTCTTTTTCGCATTTTAGTTTTGAAGAGGCCTCCGAAAAATGTGCAAAAGGCTCGAATTGATGTTCCTCGCTCGTGCCTTTGCAGCACGGGAAACAACAACGACAATAACATGAGCAGCATTATCGAATTATTATAATTATAATGATGATTGTATTATTACAAACAAATTATTATTATTATAAGTATTCTTTGATCGCAATTTTTAAAGAACTTTCCCGACTCGTGCCCATAATAATAATTGTGAGTATAATTATTTTCATTTTTATTTGATCCAGTACGAATGGGAAAATGATCGATATTCGAACAACTATTGTTTGATAAAAACGCGATCGATATGCTTGGATTGAAATCTCTTGTTATCACATAATATCCGGACAAAAATTACGATGGCTGGACAATCTTATTGCGCAATAAGTTTCCTCGAATAGAAAATAATCGAAATATGAATAATGCTGGTAAAAATAATAAAATCAATAATGTCGATCGTCGATCAGTAATTATTAGTATGATATCAATAATAATTACTATAAAATACATAATGCCGACAATAACAATCACAAAATCCGTAATAACGATAGTGTGAGAACAAAATTGATAGTTTCAATCGTGATAATAATAAAATCAATCATATGAATAATCATAATTACAATAAAATCAGTAATATCGATAATGATAATAAAATTAATAATAATAATAATAAAATTCCTGCAATAATTTAGATGCGGTTAGAATAGCAATAATAATGGGGCAAAAAAAATGAACGAACAGAGGAGGAGAATTTTCGACGTACTTGCAAAACTTGTGGGGGCACGTCGACACCAATAGTGGGCAAGGGTGCGGGTGGAACGGGTCTCGGTGGAGCAGCCGCGGGTCTGTGTTGCTGCAAGCTCTGTCGAAATTCGGCCTCCCTTCGCTCCTGCTCCTGCAACTGTTCGCGCATCAGTTGCAGCTTCAACTGGGTGCGCGACGTCGGTGTCGCCGTTTTGAACGTCGGTGGGCTAAAACACACAAACGGCGAACGAGTGTGTTACGTCTTCCTTTTTTTTTTCTTTAAATTTTATCGTGTCGAAATTCTGTTTTCGTAATTTTTAGGCCCTAGGCCACAGTGGCGGGTACAAAATCATGTGCGAATTTAACTATTTTTTTTTCGTATGAAAAAGTGATTCACTCATAACATTAATTACACATCTATTTAGTATGAATATCAAGCTGTTAGAAAATATATTTTTTTATTTCGATGTACAAAATGGCCGACTTCTAATATTTTCTTTTGTTATTTTTTTTCTTAGGTGCTCCGCGGCGTGACATTTAGCATCTACAATTTTTTACCTAGAACAAAAAACAAATATTCTCGTCAATCTACATTAGAATACCTAGAGAAGTACGTACGGAATTAAAAAAATATTGTTTTATTCAAAAGCTGTAGGTATTTGAACTTAAGAAATTAATTTTCAGTGAAAATTTTCGTTGTAACTGCTCATGAGCTGCTCATAAAATGAAAAGTTTTCGATTTATCAGAAATTCCGGACGTACTTCTCTGCGAAATGCAATTAGGAACATAACTTTTAAATTTGAAGTTAATCGAGTGAAAATTGTTGAAGTTATTTGTCACGCCATTTCGAAAAAAGCTGTCTCGAGAAGTTTCGAGTAGACGGCCATGGTGTAAATCGAAAAAAAAAATGCTAACAGCTTGATATTCATACTAAATAGATGTGTAATGAATTTTATGAGTGAATCACTTTTTCATACGAAAAAAATGGTTAAATTCGCACTTGATTTAATACCCGTTACTGTGGCCTAAGGCCTTAATGCGGAGACTGAATTTTCTCCGTGGAAAATCCATTTATTCCGAATTTTTACAACGAGAAATTTATCGATGATACATTTCTTATCAATGTTGCAAAATTGCATGAAATTTGACCGCCCGGTGTTTTATTAAGGCGTTGATCATCTGAGTCGAAAAGAGTTTTGAGTGTTTCTTTTTATGCGTTTGAAATATGCATAAACATCATACGAATGATATGCTAGGTAGGCTACGTCTACCTAGGTGGGTCAAAAAATTGCAATTTCCAAAAATATGTTTATTCGATAGTATCGTCTTTTAGCTATGCTCCCTAAAATTTCATTAAAATATTCGTGCAATTGAATGAGCTACAGCTTTTAACAGCCGGCCGAATGAGCCATATAGCAGCACCATGCTTCAAACTATGAACGCGTTTTTCTCGAAAGACTGTTTTCAAAGTCGGTGGACATGATATCTCGAGAACCACTTGATGGATTGTTTCCAAATTTGTAGGAGATCGTCAACACATGAAGATCGTTGACGATCTCACTTTTTAAACATCGATCTTGATTTTTTAATAATTACTTCAAAATTACGACTTTTTTCATAGATTTTGTTTGCTAGCGTTCCAATTCGCCGCCACGTTGTTAAAAAAAATTATTAGAAAAATCGACGATCGTCAACGACTTGCATTTATTGTTAACTTGAATAACCCGTTTGGTTTTTAAATATCGGATAGACCATTGATGCTGGAGCGTGTCCACCGTCACACTTCGCGAATTTTTTTTTCGCGTCTATGTTGTTTATTATTGTTGTGATTAAAAAAAAATGCATTTGTACCTTTGTGATTAAACAAATTCGTTGCTTTATCAGCAACTGCTTTCCAGAGAAAAAACGAAATGTGACCATTTTTTTCGGGCCTTTACGTAGATGTAGCTTCTTAAAGGTCACTTTCCGAGTGGGCGCTGAGCGCTCTGAAATGCTCGCAACAGCCTAGACGGTGACAGTAGCAATTTGAAGTCGTTTACTCCAGTCGTTGTACAACAACTATACACCGTCCTAACAACTGAAGACTTACTGTCAAAATGCCTCCGTGGGTACACGCAGAGTTAAAATGAAAGCTCAAATTCCGTCGCATGGACGCTAATAGCTCCTTAATTAGTCTTGAAACTTTGAACGCATTTTTACCGCGGCCATGTTTTTTTTAATCGGGAGGACGCATAATTCAGGCAGTTTTCATCCGAACGCCTTGAAATTTTGAGTGACCTTCTAGAGAAGGTCCTTCCGAGAAGTGACCTTCTTCTTCTTTTTTGATAGACCTTCTAGAGAAGTACACTCGATTTTTACGACTTGTGAACAATTCTCGTTTTTATAATCACATTAAGGCCAATTGTTTAGCAAAAGAAATGTATTCAAAATGATGGCATTTTGGGGGAAAACAATTTGTTTTAATAATCATGTACACTTTCATAGCAGAACTCATATAAATTCACAAGAATTCTGCATCCTCCCGTAGAGCGCCTAAAAACCCTCTCACTGTAGCCACAACTGAGCAACTATTTTGTATTTTTTTCATAAAATATTTTCCCTACGTCAACATCCGTAGGATAAACACTCCAAAGCTCATTTTTAATTGTTTTTTAGTATTCTCAACCAACAAAAAAATGCCGAAACAGTCTCATTGTTGGTGAGTCACTTAGATGTCACGTCTAAATGTGGCAATTGCATAAAACTCGAAAGATCATTGTTTTAGTTATGAATTTTCTTTTAATTCTGAATTGCGTTTATAGGGAAAAAGATAAACATGAAGAACAGAAGTGCTTTTCAAGGAGATGGCATGACTGCTATTGACGAGCCTTTGATTTGACATGACATTGAAGTTTGCATCGTTGGAATGCAACGAAAGTTCATTTTTCTTCAATTGCTCAGATCGTTGCCACGCATTTAGAGTACGAAAATCGCCCAAACTTCTTTCTATTCTTGTAAAAAATCTGCAACCTCAAACTATAAACAAATTTAAAGTATAATGAAAATAAAGAAATTGAAAAAAAAGTAAGAAAGAACTTTCCTTGCATTCGGGTGATGCAAACTTCGACGCCGTGATCTGGTCGTTTGCTGATCGTAAATTCGAGCACGATAATCGGTAATATAGTGAGCAATCTTGTCACCGGAGGAGAGCGTGCGATGTAACAAGCGACCACGAGATAGCAGTGTGTGCTCGGAATTCTCTCGCATTATCGTTCGAGGGCGGTGACAAATTTTTGTTTCATACAAGTGTTGTATATACAGGGTGGATCAATAACTATTAGCACCTTGGACATCTTCAAAACTATAAGGTTCACAGAAATATTGGCTGAAATGAAATTGCACAGTACGAAAGGGGCCATCCGATAGCGATAATAGTTTTTTTTTGCAGGTGGAGGTACTTCGGACATTTGAAGGTCAAATCCATTTTTTTAAATGGATCGGCATGTTTTTTTTTCTGTATTATGAAAGAGCTTAAAACAAGTTCAACAACCTATAACATAAGGTCATAGAAAGTACCGAAAGTCGATAATACGGTAGTAGTTTCGGTAGTAAATAAAATTACTACGTTTATAATAAGTGTTCGAAATGACGACCATCAGTATCGATGCAACATTGGGTTCTGTTTTCGATTGAGTGACTTGCATGTTTTACAGCGTCAGAACTTATTGATGCACAGGCTGTAATAATTCTTTGTTGCATGTCGTCATGTGTAGTTGGTACTTTTTTGTACACTTTATCTGTCAATGTTCCCCATAGAATTTTGAACGATATTTTGAACTCGTCGTATCTATGTAATGTTGCCTTTCAGCTCACCCGGCTGTATCAAGGACTCTCCTCAACTTCTTTCGAGACGCGTCGTTTTTTTTTCGGGGACAGGGCGGCCCTTAGAATGACCTTTCTATAAGTATGCTTCCATTGATCTAAATGTGATATTGAAAACATCAGGATTTGTAAAATGTCGAGTGTGATGCCAATAGGATACTATGAGGACGGTCCTCGGAGTCGAGTGTCTTTAAAATCATATTTCTCATATGCTTATTTACGTATGTGGAGCCACATATGCAAATATAGATAGAAATATGTATGGAGGCCTTGTCTCTTTTTAACCAGAAAATTGCACAAGCGATTCGATTATCAGGAATTTGCGATTGGCACGGGTCATTAATTCACGTCGTACGATATAATTCCATTATGTTCTGGTTCCTTTCACTCGCCGTTACAAAAGCGACCCAATGCGTACTGCCTCAAGTTTTCATCTCGTATACAAACACGAGAGATATAGGCAGACGCGTAGTTCAGACAGTTCGGACAATAATAGAACGGAGAGCTCGTCGCGGGGCTACCTTGAGCTTGACTTCTCTGTCGGGCAGCAACGTAGTATGTGAGGTAATAACGAAAACAGCGAGATCTACTCCTGTGCAGTGAATACTAGAAAAGGCACTAATTAAACCAGCAAATGGCGTGTTCATCACTATTTCGAATTTTTGAGAATGGATCTGGGTATAAAAGTGGTTTTTTGTTTTAATTGGGGCTTCTTCGGTGTCGAGTCATTATAGTTAAGTCGGAATGTAAATAAAGTTGAACGACTTTTATTCAACGAAGTCAGCATGTCGCCAATTTTTTTGTAAGTAATTTGCAATAAACAGTATTCCAATGTTATTCTTTTTAAACGGAATGTATCGAAAAATACCTTGAATATCGAAAAAAAAGTTGTGCGCCATAATGTCATCTACAAAATAAGTCTTACACGAACATAACGTAGGTTTGTTAGTTTAACGGTAAATCGCAGTTGAACAACGAGCTGATTTTTTGTTTGTTTATTGTACGAACTTCGGTTATTTATAATCGTACTGTTCTGAAATTCAGACAACACCGAGAAAAATCGATCCTACACAGATATATTTAAATTTGATTCAGCCATGTCGTATAGTTTAGCAATAATAACCAATTTGCGTAAATCCGGCGCTTCCCTACAGCAAGTGATCCGAAACGCTCACAGAGGGCTAAGATCGTGATGGTAGTTTCCAGCGCATAAATTCACGTTTGAACTAAAACAATTATTTTAAAATACGTTTTTCAAGGATATAAACGTTTAGCTTATAAACAAATATAAATGACTACATGAATTCTGGAACTACTTGAAATATTCTTCAAGATTCTTATACGCCTCTGCGAGCCGCGTCATTTCCAAAAAATGTCTCAGTTACTTGTGTACGTTTCTTCGATTTATTATTGTTGTGACCAACATTTTCGCGTATGGGTCCGTGTTGGAGAGTACTGAAAATATAGGTTAGAAAAGATAAACCGAAACTGCTGGAGGGGCAGTCGGGTTTCGGCTTCAGCGATCCTTTGAGTTCAGCAGCGTTGTGCCTGACCAATACTCGGAGGGGTGACCGTTTAGCCGTGCACCAGCTGGCGCATTAACCAGTAAAGCGGAAGAACAATACTTCTGACTGAGACCTTCGTGTAGATACTTGAGTACTTGAGTAAAGAGAGAGAGAGAGAGAGAGAGAGAGTCATCTTCATGCCCAATTACTGAAAATGTGATAATTTATCTTTTTTTTCAATTCATAAACGAAGTCATATTTCAATTATTTCAACGATGCACGCAGAGGTCTGTCATTGTTATATACATATATAATTATCTATATACCTACTGAGAAAATGCCCCAATACACGTCCAAAATGTAAAAAAGCCATCTCGGTGCACAATTATCGAAAACCACATCCTGAATTGATTCAAAAAAAATTTATTGGCAATAAAGTATTGAAAAATATACAAAGTCAAAGACTTAGAATTCACTTTGGAAAAAAAACCAACAAAGCAGCGTACGCGTAAATTGGCTCGAATCTTTAATTCTTAAGGTCGCGCAACGATACCCCGTTCATCGCCGATATTTTTCTTCCGCTTTTCCAAAACCCAGCGCGATCGAAGTGCGTGCTCGGGTCATCGTTATAATCCACAAAGATGCCAATAAAGAGACGATCCATGACGTCAGCTAGCCGGTTGTTTTTCCCCTCGACGCATGTCAATTGTTCTTTCGACTGTTCGACGGTTGAGACTTTTTTACGCGACGTCCACCACGTGGGGCAAAGTATTTTTTTCGGTCTAGTCTCGTTCGATATAGACTAACGAAATATGCTCGAGGTCAATCGGAGCTATCGGCACACAAATGCAGGCACACACGCACACACGTGCTCGCCTAAGACTATAGAAATCAGTCGTAAATCATTTCTAATTAAAGAATCCAATGTCACAGTTGGTAGAGAGTGACTCGCAAGCAACGAAGCTCGCGGGACGCTCTTTGGCAAATTTGGTGGTCCGGTTCGAGCCAGTTAGCTATGAGAAAGGCAAGAGGATCAAGATAATTAAGACGCGAAGCCAAACGAGACTCCAAAAGGAGGAAGATAAGGAGACGGTGACGTAAAGGAACCGGGAGAAAAAATTATCCGAACTAATCGAGTCTTGCGGGAGTAGCTTTTGCCTTCCGCGATTGTTCAATGGCAGGAGACTGAGGAAGATTGTAGCAGCGGTGAGACAGTAGTCTTGCCTCACTCGTAGCTCGGATGATCCCAGGTAGATGATAAAAAGAGGAAGATCTACCGTAAAACGGAAACAAAGAGGGTCGGAGAATGAGAGGAAAGTTGCCGAGGTTGGATCCTGGAGGAAACAGCCGGTAGCTCGACACCAGCCAGCAGATGAAAGAGAAGGAGAGAGGAAGAGAAGGAGAGAGAGGGAGAGAGCTTCACAAAAGTAACTAGACGACAGAAGTTTTAATACTCCAGGGATGTTTCCGTTCGTGCAGAAAGTCGATAGAATATTTTCATAACGAGGTCTCAGGTCGGAGGGGTGCTGTCTTCTCTCTTACAGCCGGCCTACCATCCGTATCCTCTCAGCAGCTATTCTCACCCCAAGACTCACATCCTCGCACTCTCTCGGTCATCCCGTCACTCTTACAATCCCACCGTGGCGTCATCTTCAAACCTTTTTTTGCCTCTATTCGTTTCGCCATTCTCCCTATCTCTTCTAGGAGACCTCTCTCTCTTTCCCTACCAGCAAAGAATCCTCGCCGAGTAAAGCTTCTGTGCAATTAAACGCCGTTAGAAATTAAAAATTCCTCCCGCCATGACTTCTGACGTTGGAACGGTATGACATCTACGACTGGACAAGTTGGAAAGTCACCGGTAAATGTTAAGAGAAAGACAGAGCGAGAGAGGAGAAGAAGAAGAGGGACAGAGGAACTTGGCATAATAAAAGTGTTAAACTGTGAAGAAGTAAAAGAAACTATCCTCTTTCTCTCCAGAGCCTTTTGGACTACTGAGAGTATACCACTCTGTATCTTCCGCGTTTCCACAACCCTCTGGATCTTCTCGCTTTTTCGAATGTCCTTAAACTTTTTAAGCCTTTGTCTCCTAATTATAGTTCCGTAACTTTGGATAATGCAGGACGAGGCTTGAGTACATCGTACCTGTTCTGGATCATCTCCTGGGAGCTCTTCCAGGCACACAAGGCTGAATGATATTCGCCCGAAGGTGAATTTGTATATGGATTCTGGAAACGTGAACTTGGCATTTCGTGATAGTGATACGAATGGCCTCGCTAAGCTAGATACATATGTAATTACGGGATGGGTATTCAATTTCCTGATGACCACTGGCTTCACCGTTGATGGCCGTGAAGTGAGGCGGTATCGAGTTTTCAGCTATGCCGAATTTACCGGGCACACAAAGGTTCGAGGTTGCTTGCTCGTGGCAGCCTGACTAGTCTCGATAAAATCATGGCCTAGAGGCAGCGAGAAAGAGAACAAGCGAAAGCGGTCTTTGAACAGAGAAACCAACAGGGAAAACGCACATCGGTACCATCCTCGCATTAGTTTAGTTCCCGACCATGGTTTTCTGCCCAATGGGACCAAAAGTTAAGCCAGACCCGCCGGCAAACCGTGAAAGGAAGTTTCATAGCGGATCGCAGTGAGGATGCATGACCTCGGCTGATAATCTCTCGAGTCTTTGTCGGAAAATAACAGATGAGCGCTATTTGACTCGAACGAAAAGAAGATCCAACCGCGGTGAAAATGCGCCATAAATGGAAGAAAGAAAATACTAGGAAGGGCAAAGTCGGTACGAGAAGATCCGTAAACTTTCCGACCAAACTTCCACGCTGTTTGCAGGAGAAAACACATCTTGGATACTCCAACGTTGTCGTATAGGAAGCTCACGTGTTGACAGTCAATTTCCTCTCGGCGAACGGTTCCTTTACCTTCGATCACGAGATACGCCGAATGGCACTTTCTTTACTTTGACGAATCACCGGATAGTCCTTCGAGAAGGATTTTTAAAGGATGAGACCTACGAGAGTTTCATTAGTTTGCACGCCACAGAGTCTGGACAGAAAAGTCCAATGGCCCAGGGATGAATCGAGCGGTAGGATCATTTTGCAATAAAATAATTGCGAATCAATTACATAATTCGCTCATCAAAATAATTATGGAACTCAAGCAAACTCACTGATCACTGATGACACTGTCTGTGAGCATCGTTTGATACGAATTCGAAACTTACTATGACATCCAGATATTGGTTTTTAGTTAGAATGGCTGATTAGTTAGACGTCGCCAAGCACTGCGTAACCCTCTTGACCCAAACGAACTCAAGTATGGGGCGAGAGGATTCCCAATTTAGGAATAAGAGATTTTTGCCATGTCCACTCAATAAGCCAGGGAACTACCGTTTCTGGAGATCAGTTTTCAGTCGCCAATTAGTGTGATATTGGAGCCGTAAGGAATACATGTCTTGATCCTGACAGCATGGAGTGCACACGAACAGACCCTATTTCCTCAAGCCCTTTCGTCCCACTGGCCTTCAAATTAATTTGTGGAGATGATTACGGGAGCTCCGGAGATTCAATAACTCGATGGACCAAACTCGAAATAGCTGCAACGAGGTATTTCTCTTAGCAAAGCTGATGTACCCCTTTGCTTGTCCCTTGCTTGGAACATGATGCAAACTTTAGCCACGTTTCCAACAGCCAGCTCTTTCCCACCTCTCTCTGGCACGCGCTCTCTCTCTCTCTCTTACTCTCTCTCTCTCCATAATATAATAAAGATAATGCCCATAACAGCAATAATAATGATAGTCGTGATTGTAACGATAATAATCGTGATAAGCAGAGAAATGGAAAAAACCTTTTCTTCTCCACTTTCTCCCACGGGCAGGGAGAACGGCACAAAGTGCGAGACGAGAGAGCGGAAGATGGGCTCGAACCGTGGAAGGGAGCATTCAACGAAGGGCGAGAGAGACGGCAGAAAAGTTTGGCTAAAGTTTTATCCTTTCATACTTTGGATACGCCGACAAGAGATGAAGAAAAATAGAAAGAAGAGAAGGAATAAAAGTGCGCATTCTGGTGGAAGACCGAACGCGCCCGATTCTACTGAGGGTTTGAAAGACGCGTTAGTAGGTAGAAAAAGGATAGCAGAGGGCGAGGTTCACTCTTTCCTGTGCTGCTCACCGACCAAAACCACGAAAGCTTTTTTGCGCCAAAAGCTGAAGAAACGCCGAAAATTGGCCACAAGTGAGCAAAGGAATCTCCCTCCCTCCCTCTCTCTCTCTCTCTCTCTCTCTCTCTCTCTCTCTCTCTCTCTCTCTCTCACTCTCTCTCTCTCATCCTATCGTCACGATCGTCCTCGAGGAGCAAAAAAAAGTCAGTCGAGCCAATCTTGAACCCCTGAAATCGAAGTCTCTGAACGACAACGTACCGAGATTGCCTCGACGAAATCATTTTTCCGTACACACATTCCCATACATATGTTCGCATATTACTCTTGCTCCGTGTGCTCAAGAGCCGTTTGGGGCAGCCTTCAAATCTGAAGATTTCGTACAGCTCCATCGCTCTCCTTTCGCCCTCGCCTCTTCCTTTCTTGCTCGACGTGCAGTCCAAAGGAATATTGGAAAGCGTTATTAAACCGCTTCAAGCTTTTCCACTTTGGAACGCTTTGCAAAAAATGCAATACCAATTAGGACTCGAACATTGTTTGCAGTTCCACGAAGGTGTCCCCCTTCCTGTCTTTTTGTCAGGGCAATGACATAATCAGTGCAACGACAATCACGAGTCCGATGCAATTTGCAGCCTGCCGCGTTTGAGCAAAATCGAGTCGAGAATTTTCCGCATATTCAATAACGGAATGACGGATGAGATCATTTGATTTTCCTTTCGTATCATGGAAAGCTCAAAAGCGTCGAGTGTTTCGAGCTTACAATCAGCTATATCGCTAAGGAGAGGGAGGCGAGGCGAGGAAGTGAAAAAGACATGCAGGAGAGAGAGAGAGAGAGAGAGAGAGAGAGAGAGAGAGAGAGAGAGAGAGAGAGAACGAGAAACGTTATAAATAGTGATGAATCTGGTCGAGACGGCTTGGGACGCTTCACTCTCGCGGCAAACATTGGATAAGGTCGAGTCAAGTATGTGGCTGTTCAACGAGGCTGTAGAGATCCAGAAATAGAGCTTTTGCGAGGGCATGCATGTTGTGCCGCAACAGGTTACTTGGATATACCCCTGAAGATAGTACAAATTTGGGTCTTCCAAGTTTCCTCAGGATTCGTGATGTACAATTTGATGATGATGTTTCCCCAGCATTCATCATGTGCAATTTAATGGTAATCAAGCTAGGCTCATACACTGACCAATGAGGAAAAGCTTTACTAGAAATACGTTGTATTCGAACTGCGTAGAAGTAGGAACGCAATGCCAATTTAATCGTGTTGGATCTAATCTCATTCATACGAAGCACTGTGTGGCTTCTCTTTGATCCTTCATTGTCTTCGTCATAACCTTGACCTAGCGTACTTCAACACTCCAACTTCACCCTGATGTCAAGCTGCTTGATCGTTGGAGCAAAAACTTGGGTGTCGTTGAATTATATTGGGCCTGTCTTTCTTTATGCACTATTCCTGCTTGGCAAAGTTAACTGATCAAGATGAGCAGGATAAAGAAAAACGTGGGAAAAAAAGAAAAACGTTGTTTCATTTCAATGTGCGGCTATCAGGTCCGAATGACGAACCCAACGCCGGAGCTAAAAGAGGGCTCATTCCTCATTCTGATACGACGCTGATTTCTTTCGTACAGCAGGCAAAAACGATCAGTACCAAACAAACAAAATGTAAAGTACTTATTTGACGACAGGCGGCCGTACTGAAGATATATGATCGCTGGCGACATTGACTTCTCTCTCGGAGAGTGTTGTGCGAAGTTGTGGATCGTAGACACAGTGCGAACATAGCGGAAGTTTGGTGCACGACGAACCAATTTTCCATTTGGCGAGATGAGATCTTACAGCAGCTCGGCCGACCGAGCTGGCACATTGTCGGTCAAGTGCTTTTATTCCATCACCACCGCGGCCACAACCGCTTTCAGAGTTGTACAGTCGTACGGTGACGATGATGATCGTTGTTCAGCCCTGCTAGTTCGTTCTAACCATCGATTAAACCGTGCCCGCATGTCTCTCTCTCTCTCTCTCTCTCTCTCTCTCTCTCTCTCTCTCTCTCTCTCCCTCTCTCTCCCTCTCTCTCCCTATCTCTACCTCACATACTCTCTATCCGTGAATTCCTCTATGCGTCTATACATCGTTGGCCTTTCTGGGCTCAGCTCCAGCGTAAAAGCCATGTGTGCGATTTCTACGGCAGTAAGCGAGACATCTCGATAATTGCTGCCTAAGGTATGGTCTCTGTTCTCCGTCCCTCTCTGACTTTGCCGATACATCGCATAAACTTTGATAGCCACCGTAGCAGCGAACTTATGTTCCGTGTCAGCTGGTGTTCCCTGCGGAAAATGGATAATGACCCACAGGACCCAACGCTAATCGATCGTCGCAAAAGTTACGCGTGGTCAACCTCGCGGTTTCCTACACGAAGTCATTCGTCTCGTTGGTTTTCACGTTCCAATCCTTCATCTCCTGCGCTTTACATTTAATATTCACACACCCCCGTGCAGATTACTCTCTCATTCGGAATTGGAAAACGGGAACAAAATGAACCCTGAATCAAAGCTAAAATGATTGAACCAAAACGACTATTGATGAGTTGATGTGTAGCTCTTTTAACTTGGAGCTCTCCGAAGGCAGTAATCATTGGGGTGACTGTTTTGGACATACTATAATGGACAAAGTAGGATATTGAAATTTCCGAGATGTTGAGAAACAATTATTTGACAGTACATTTGACAGAACTGAGAAACAAAAGACAAAATGAATGAATTAAAGGGCCTTTTGGAAGTAGTAATGGAAAACAGTTAGTAGTAGCGATGCGGGTGGATGCGGGTACCGTGTGCGGCGCCGGCGATCTGCAGCCACAAACTACTGAGCCAATACTTGGATAGGTGACCGCTTGGCCACTGCGGGGCGACTGTTGAGCAGGACACTCGGTATAATATAGCATATGTTTTCCACAGTTTTCCTGTGCCCTGTTGCGAATACTGTACAGTGGAGCATTAGGCAATCTGTGGGCAACACTCTTAGCTGTCTCTCAGTAACTCGAAAACTGCGGAGTGATAAATGTCGAGTGAACGTAGAAACACAGCAAAAAGCCCGCGAGCACATACAAACGAACGTTGAGACTAAAAAGATGGTAAAAACTTTTATAAAAAAGTAGTTGGTCTTAATATTTTTAAACCGATAATAATAATAGTCTTTGAAATCTCATCACAGTTAAATTTGACGAAGCAAGAATAAATATTACATCAAAGAAGTGATTGTTTGCTTAATTGCGACCGCCGAACGGTTGCATCTAAAAAAACTCGACGCTTTGACTCCAGCTCGAAACGTGTGAACGTGATTAAACGGCAAATGCGTGGCTGCGGCGATTCCTGCACCGCGTAGAAAGAACTCTTTCGCCCGGAGACGGAAAAACTACGCAAACAGAAGCATGCAGCAAAAAAAGAAAACGGAAAATGGGGATCAGGCCAGCGAAGCACTGGCAACTCGTGCGTGAAAGCATTTTCGACGTTAATTTCAGCCCCTCGCGTACGAGAGACGTCGAGGTGGGGGTGTGAAATTCGTAGATGGAGGAACTTGAGCCAAAGGTGAAGAGCTTGGCAAACAAAATTTTTTAAACCCGAGCTTACAGTTTACCCCATATTAATTCAACCGGGTTCATTTTAATTGCTGGACGAAAGACGTAGCGATTAAATCGCGGCGTCATTATGCGAAATATTTTTTTTTCTGCTGAAAAGAAGTGCATGTGCGTAAGCGAGGGAGAGAGAGAGAGAGAGAGAGAGAGAGAGAGAGAGAGAGAGAGAGAGAGAGAGAGAGAGAGAGAGAGAGAGAAAGAGAGAGGGAGAGAGAGAGAGAGAGGTGTTACTCGTGAAACGAAGGTGTTGAAAAACGCCGACGGGAAAATAACTAAAAAATGAACGAACGAAGGTATACGAAACAGCCGAACAAATTGCGAACCTCGAGAGATGTCGATAATTCTCCATCTGCCTATGGGCGAGTTCCTCCCAAGAGAACTAAATTCCTTCAGCTTATCCCGTTTTTAACCATCTCAAGAACGAAAAAAAAAATGCACAATTCAAACATAAAATTCTCCCAAATTTCCCACAATGAAACGACGTCAAAAATAAATTATAATCTCATGTTAATTGTCCCAATAGTTAGCTACAATAAATATTTTTGCATCAACCAGAATAATTTTTTTAATTTTTCATATGCGTCCGAGACCCAAACAAACCCAAACAACGAAACTATTTCTAAACGAACCAAATGAAAACCTTCAAGTGGAATAAATCGAGACATGCGTGAGGTGGATCCGATCGAATCCGAGAGGGATTTGCTCCCGCAAAATCGCGAACGGTGAAGTAAACTTTTTTTTTATTGAGGGAGGCTACCCCATATGCGTCGTGAGGCCATATAAAACCGGCACGCGAGTACTCCCGTCATTTGTAATTAAAGGACCCACTTCGCTCTAGTTGCTCGCTCTTGCGTATCGCCCCCCTCGGCCCACGTTGTAAGATTCTTTTCCCGCCTCGTCGTGAATATCCGCGAACCAAATTCTCGAAAAAAAGTCTCGGTACTGGGCACAGTACATTTTCCCGCCAAACAGAAATACTCGTATGTACGCTTTTCTTCGAATATACATATACACACACATATGCGTGCGCGCGCGCGTGCGTGTGTCTACTCTCGTTTCTATTTTCAAAGCAACATCCTGCTTGCTCGCCGTGTTAACTTGTGCTTTTTTACGATGCTTTTTCCCCTATTTTTCACGACAGGTGCTCGTTCAATTAATATTACATACGTATGTAAACACCGCACGATTTTATCAGGGAAGTGGTAAATATCGCGCGCGTTGCGAATCGACTGCGAATATATATATAATGCATAAGCAGACGTGAAAAGGCGAGTATTGCGCGGCGTCAAATATATTTCAACCAGCTAACGATATCGCGGTGCTATGAAGGCATTCGCGCAATTTCTTTTGCGTTATGCGGGGAAAAGAGCCACGCAAGGAAAATTCCAATATTGTACTTGGAGGGGTTAGTGAAATTGCATAGGTGAAAAAAAATGAGAACGCCTTTATTTTCAGATCCAGCTGATAAAATAATTCGTAAACATTAAATTCAGGTTCGAATTCAATTTTTTTTGTGTTAATTACAATAAAACTTTTTCACGAAATTCAAAGTAATTCGTAAAAATAGAATTCAGCGAGAGATTATACACCTATATATATATATATATATAATTGTGTGTGTGTGTGTGTGTCTGTGTGTTTGTGTATATGTAGTCGCTTGCTGAATTCTACCTTTACGAATTATTTCGGATTTCATCGGGAAATTTACATTAAACAATTTAATTAAAATGTACTAATAATTCATAAATATAGAATTCGCTGACAAGGAACATCCCTCAGGTGTCCGCCTCCGATTTTGTTGAAACTCATATATGTGATAGAGCATAAAAAATTTTGAGACACGTATTTTTTTTTATCGGCGGAAAAACGGTTTTAAGGGGTGAAACGCGCCCTCGAAAATAGGGGTGTTTTTCGTTTTTCGTCGATAATGGTATCGTTCTCATCTCCAATGTATAGTACACGAAAAAATAAACATTGTTGCAATTTGAATTTTTTTTATATCTCATACCGTTAAAACGTTATCGACGAAAAACGAAAAACATCCCCATTATCGAGGGTGCGTTTCACCCCTCAAAACCGTTTTTCCGCCGATAAAAAAAAATACGTGTCTCAAAATTTTTGATGCTCTATCACATATATGAGTTTCAACAAAATCGGAGGCGGACACCTGAAGGATGTTCCTTGTGAGTGTCCAAGTTGAATAAGACTGAAGATGAAATAAAGTTTTGAAAAATTAATAGAAATTTAGTAACGCATAAAAATATAACACGGCGTGCGTTTTATATTTCCAGCAAGTAGAAGAGAATTCAAATCGAAATGAACTAAAAACCCAGTTGAATATGAATTAAAATAGTCATTTATAATAATGGAATACAGCGAAACTTTTTCTATTTTACGAATTCCATTTCCATTTTTTAATTCACATTTATCAAGATTGAATTTTTTAAATATTAATTTCAATCCAATCTAAACGCTCACCGGATTCTATTTTTACGAATTATTGAATTTTACTTCAATTTCATATCGAATGTTTTTAAATTTTACTCGTAATTAAATGTTCTCATTAGGTCGATAATAACTCGTATAAATAGAATTCAGCGAGCGATTATATAGATGCATAGGGTGTCTTAAAATGACCTGACATTAAAGTTTGTTAATAAAATGTATTATTCATCTGAAAAGTACAAATATTTTTAATTCAATATAAGGTACAAACATGGGGGTTATATGTGGAACCCAATATTCGATAAATGCCCGTCTCATCCCTGTTGGCAAACGTTCACTCTTTTAACGAAATTTTCAATGACATTTTGGCATAATTACGGACTTATTTCATTAAGGGAGGACACCACAGTAAAATTTTCAAAAAATCGTTTCTTATTATTATTAGAATTGGATTTATTATTATTATTGAAAACACTTTAAAAAAATTCTCTGCAGCTTCCAAAATATGATGCATATTCGTTTATAGCTTAAAAAAACAGTTTTAAAGTGGTTTTCGAGCTATTTTGGTGAAAGGCTGCGAGCACTTTTGGCGATGCCACTCTGGTGGACGCAGTTCTCGACTCTTCTAAACCTATTGTCTTTGGGGCAAAAGTTACCGACTAAAAATAGTTTTCTTTTCTACCAATAGGTCGCATTAGATTACAGAAAGAACATTTGATCAGATGTAGCGTCTATAAAACCGTTCACTTTAAACACGTTTTGTTCAAACCCATGTTTTTGAAATCGGCACGCAGCAGAACTCTCATAATTTTCGTGCAATCGACTTGAAATTTTAACTGTAGCTTCTTAGTCTTTTTTTTCCAAACTCGTTTCTATTTTGTTTCATTATTTTTTAAACCCCCTCACCCCCCGTATTTGACTGCTTAAACTGATATAATTAACGAAGATATTTCACTCTTACGTCCAGGATCAAATTTACGACTGTTCTACTACGCGCCGCGGAAAGAGTTGGCTGAAAACGAGTAGTGCTATAGCGACTCGTGTACCGCCATTTTGTAATCGTTTGCCATAATGTTTTTTTACATACTTCAATATATACCTAATAAAGCCTAAAAATTTATTTGAACATGTATTTTATTCCTATCTTTAAAAAAAAAACCCAAAAAGCCGGTTGAAAATGGGAAGTTACAGTGGAATGGTCTGTGGATCATTGGCATACACTTTTCCTCTCAGATCCAAAGGTAAAAGGACCCAAAAGACCCAAAGAACCCAAAGGTAAAAGCCCAATGGCGTCATCGCGCGATCTTGGTGGCCAATTCACATCACCGCGGCGCAAGATAGCACGAAGAAATATGTCTTCCAAGTCCATGCGATTTATGCCATTTATCGGCCATTGTGTTCCACACATAACCTCCATGTTTGTACCTTATATTAAAATGAAAATATTCACACTTGTCGAATAAATAATACGTTTCATTAATGAATTAAAATGTCAGGTCTTTTTGAGACTCCCTTATACCAGGTGCGCAACTAAGTTCCTGGGTTTCACACATGGATGGCGCTGGCGACACGTGTAGTCCCCATACAGGTCTGAAATTGGGTGTCTTTATAGCTTGGACATCTGTTAAGAATACCCAGTCGTAATATAAACAAATATCGCAACACAACGACCCTTTTTCTAACCTCGAAAATGTCAAAGTTTGGGTCAAATAAACAGGGTTTGCGGGAAGCATCGAAAATCGAAGCGCCACTTCCGAAATTTTGCTTTTGCGGCAGAACAGAAAGAGTTTCCTGCATCGAATTGTTACTGGCGATAAAAAATGGATATATTTCGAGAATCCAAAATGCAGAAAATCGTGGCTTTCACTTGGCGAAGCGTCAACATCGACGGCACGGCCAAATCGCTTCGGAAAAAAGACAACGCTCTGCGTTTGGTGGGGCCAGAAAGGAATCGTGTACTATGAGCTGCTGAAACCGGGCGAAACTTTCAATGGGCATCGCTACGGACAACAAATAATCAATTTGAACCACGCATTGCTCGAAAAATGGCCAGAATGGGACACGAGACACGAACACGTGATATTGCAGCACGACAACGCCCCGTGCCATCGCAGTTCCATCGTCCATGACACCATAAAAAGACTGAAATGGGATGTGCTACCGCACCCGCCGTATTCGCCAGACCTGGCCCCTTCGGACTATCACTTGTTCCGGTCGATGGCGCATGGCTTGGGTGGGCTACACTTGGCCAATTATGATGCAGTACAAAATTGGTTGGACGAATGGTTTCAGTCCAAAGACGCGTCTTTTTGTCGGCGCGGTATTTATGTATTGCCAGAGAGATGGCAAAAATGTGTAAATAGCCAGGGACAATCCTTCGAATGAACCATTTTTTGTATTTGTTTTGAAATTTTCCATTTTTTATTGGTATAAAAAACCCGGAAGCTTACTTGCGCACCTAGTATATATTTTGAACTCTATTAAGATATTCTATTTCTATTCCATTCTAAATTCCACCATAATGAATTATTTCAAGACCGAAGGGTCCCGAGCCTAGAGAAAACCGTTGAACGTTCTGTTCCGTCGGACGGGCCCGCGCGACGACATCGCAAGAGCTCCCAGTGGCCGAAGAACCCTCAAAGAGCATGCAGGCACTAAAAGACGATGCGACTAGACGAAACCGAAAATGACCGTAAGAGGAGTATTTGAGGACGAACATTAAAATGCACCGGCGCCTATATCGAAGTAATTAGTTCTCGAGATGTCCAGTACCAGGCTTGCGGACGCGCGGCACGTGGTGGTCGTCCAACGTGACTCGAGGCCGTAGTCGTTGGAGTCATCGTAGACGGGGTCGACGGTGCAGTCAGTCCCGCGCCACCGTTGCCCTGGTTCCTGCCACTCTCGTGATTGGGTGGCGAATTTTCACGGCAGTTGGTCAAGCTCGTTGGCGTTTGAGATGGGAGGGGTGGAGGTGGCGGGGGTGGTGGCCGTGGGGGTTCGAGCGGTGGGGTCGGTGGTTGGCGATCGACGATCGAGGGATCCATCTCGAGAATCATTCGTAGGTCCTCGTCTATCCCGATGTTCACTCGAACGCGTTTCTCCCGCGAATGATTTTCCCGTAGCGAGGGATGCTCCTGATACTGTTGAAGTGATCGGGGTGCCTTCGAGTCGAGGCGGTTGGTCGTGTTCAGGCTGGTCGTTCCGTTGGTAGGAAAGCTGAAGGAACGTTCGTCAGGACGATAGGAGGCTGTCCGATAGTAGGATGACAGCGATGACGATCCTGAGGAGTTGCCGGAGTATGGGACGCCGCGGCGACCGTTCGTTCGATCGCTCCCGTAGTTGTCCGAGTAGAACGAGTCCAGGGAACTCGGGCTTTCCAAAGCTGAATAGTTGCGTGAAGACGTCGTCGAGGCTGTCGTAGTCGTCGTCGTAGACAGCCTCGTGGCAGAAGGATCAACGAACGTCTCGTAACATCCGCCGGTAACAGGCTCGATTCGACGACGATCGATCGGCCCTGTCGTTCCTCGAGCGTTTATATCCGCCGGCAAAGAGGACGACGGAAATTGCCTAGGCGTGTACAACGACGAAGTCGAGGCAGCGGTTGCTCCGATCGTATTGCGATTCTCGTTTATACGATCGAGACGCGAAACCAAGTCCTCGAACTCGACGATTTGGCGGGTCGCCTCCGAGACGGCACGCATGTCCACAGACCCCGACGGGCCTGCTCTTCCTCTACCGTGTATTTTTAATTTTCAAGGCAAACTTACGCGAGGGCGTGCGCGCGCGCGCACTCCATTCAACGATCACCGCACTGTCCACGGTCGACCTCGCGGGGCCGCGCGACAGAGAAGATCAAACTTCTCGGGGTGCCCCGATGATACTGAAACCGTCGATGGACCATTGCCCGAAAGACGTCGCGCGATCGGGACACCTATACCTAAACGCTACGCTTGCTTGTGGTTGATACACGCGCGAGCTTTTTCAGCCAAGCATCGCTACTGTCGGACAAGGCGGAGAGGGACGATCAGGAATTTTCGTGCTGATCAACGTGTCTGTGTGTGTGTGTGTGTGTGTGTGTGTGTGTGGTCACGACGACACCGGGTTTCGCTGTTGCTCGATTTACCTCGGAAATATCAGCACGGTGGATAGAATGCAACACACTGGTAAAAAAAAGTGCAACCGACAATGAGCGACTTGATCAAAGTACTCGTGAAGCTGTGGATCATTTGCCCATGGTGGTGAAGTTCCGGTGGGGATGAATTGATAATTGGAGCCACGCTGGAGGCTTTGCCCAAAACTCCACAGTTAGTGATTTTTTCGGACGTGGGACAGGCTCTTCCAAAAGTGTCTCAATTGCGTGGAGGGATTGGTGGCAATGGGATAACATCGCGAAAACGCAGCAGATTTTGCAAAAGAGCCTTTATTTACACGGGAAGAGCGATTATTGAAATATTCGACATTAGAGAGCATCCTTGTAGTAGCCAATTGGTCGGATAGTCAAGAGCAGGTTAATCGGAAAATCGCCTTTCCTCATACGCACATCGGTATATACACTGGGACCTATATTATCGGCAGAGCGGCGGGACCGGCTTCGCATCACACTTGCGAAAATAAAGGTTTCGCCCCATCCACTCAAGCCGACTCTGCGCAACTGGCGTAGCTGACAGCAGTACCCTTCAAGTCCTTCTCTTATCGTCTAGGATGGTTCGAGTCTCACGCTAGGGCCTGGCACTTCTCTCACCATGCGCTACATCAATCGATATTCGCCACATAGTGAGAGGCATCTGAAGAGATCCCGATAATAGAAGCCCCAGTGTATAGTGGGTGACCAGAAAAGTGACGCCCAAAGAAAAAATCTAATTGTAGTGGAGTTTGCACCAATCGTTGCACTTGGGACTCGCTCCCTGGGTTGCGGTGGCATTGCTGCCCCGATTGACCGTGATCTCAATCCCTGACCTAATGGTGGTCGTGTACCTACTAACCTCGCCGCTAAGTACTGCACGTAAAGGAACAATGACATTGCGTGTAGTGAAGCTTGCATCATCGAGATGCAACGAAAACTAGTTTTTTCTTTGTAGTGCCCAATTTTTTCTGTCCTTTCAGAGTACAAACAATTACTCAAAGGTTTTTGAAGATCCTTATTAGGGTTTTATTAACGTCAACGTGGAGAATGGGGTTTAGATAGTAATCAAAATGAAGAAATGAAAAAATCCAGAATTTTCATTGCATTCCAACGATGCAAACTTCATAACCATAAAAATCTTGGCGCCTCGTAGCAATACCTATCCGAAACACTTTAATTCATGTTCTACGATTTTTGTTACTTTTCGTGATAATTTGTTTTTCTCAAATTTTTCTGTAGCATAGATCTCTATTTTTTCCCCTCTTTCGCGTATGTACTTTCTTCTTGGGAGTTTTTGAGCAATTGGGAGTCGTTAAGATTAGTGTATGTTTTGTGTTTTATCATCTCGACTTTAGTGTCTGATCCTCTGAGATCTATTTTTTACGGGACTATACTAGTGTGACACTTTCAAAAAATCGCTATTTTGCCTTTTTCGAAAATCCTACGTCATTGTACAGGAAATACCTTCCAGTTTAACATTTTTTCCTTTTTCGATTTCAGCTACTCAATCGGCCGGAATCATGTCAGCAGTGAAGGAACTTTTTTTTGGCGCCTCCGAAGGCAGCGCATAAGTGGCTTAGATACCAATATTTTCTATGAAAAAATTATGTAATATAAGTCAAATATAGCAAAATATATTCTTAATTTTCCGAAACATTTAACTGAGTACTTTTCTTTCAAAAAATTCCCGAAAAACACCAAAATTTTCAGCGTTTACACTGGTGTAGCCCCTTAAACTTTAGTCACAATCTAAGGCATTAACGTTAGTGTTCAATTGTCCATTCATGTAATGCTCAACAGTGCACTTTATAACGGTAACCCAAGTAAAACAATCGCTAAGAAAGTACATACGCAAAAGAGAAAAATAAAAAAGTGGCTTTTTTCTCGTAAACTAAGGAGGTCGTAAAACATTCATGTAGGGCGGGGATAATTCGGATAGGTATTGATATGAGTTATCTAGATTTTCCTTTTAGACGCCCCGTTTCGGGTTACCCTGTATGCATATCTACGTGTACACAAAGACTGTTTTATGGGTATACGAAAATCAACTTTTGATCTCTGCGTGGGTAACACCTACGTCAGTTCGATGATTTTGAAGAGTCCGTCGGCTCCGTTATATTTGGAACTCGCGCCAAGACGGAGAAGGGAAAATGCTCGTTGCATTAGCGCGTACTGTGTTCTACAACGCCTACCAACGGAAGCTCGCAAGCATTTTCGTTTCGCTGAGGGCTAATTCGGTCAAATGCGCAATTTTTCTCCACCGTCGAACCAGCCATTCACAAAATTGCACGTGTCATCGTAGGCTTGTATGTATATATATATTCCTAAAAGCTTAAGTATTCCTAAAAATATAAATAAGAAATAAACGCAGAAATCAGAGAGATTGGGGACATTGCAAGGACATGAAGTGACGTTTGTACGGACACCAAACTAGCTAATTGGGGTAATTAACCTTCAGTTAAGTGCTCGTTGTAAAAATGTAAGTAATACGGTGGACAATGGCAGAATGCTTTACTTCAGAACGAGGAATGCTTAAGGATGTTGAGTCCCAAATCGCAAATGATGATAAAATTCTGAAAATTTGGTATGTTTTTGTATGAAGTATTTCAGAGGTCATGTAAAAATTTCACGACAATTAGGAAGCTCGTTATTGAACAATTAACATTCACAAATTAAATGTTGTTTTATGGAAACCGATGTAACTTTGCAATAAGTTTTTTTTTGACCTCTCAATTTTATAATATCTACAATATACTGAAAGCAACGGAAACAAAACGAAGTTTATTGATAAATTTTTTTTATTTCTTTTAAAAATTGTTCTTAACAAAATGTTAATTTTTTAATAACGAGCTTCCTAATCGTCGTGAAATTTTAACACGACCTCTTAAATACTTCATACAAAAACATACGAAATTTTCCGAATTTTCTTATCATTTTTTATTTCAACCCTTAAGGAGGTTGAAGTAATGATGATAGAATTCTGAAAATTTGGTATGTTTTTACATGAAGTATTCAGGAGGCCGTGCAAAAATTTCATGACGATTAAGAAGCTACTTATTGAACAATTAACATTAACATGTTTCATAAGGACTCAACATCCTTAAAATAACTTTCTAGGCAGATTTACGGTCTCTCTCTCTCTCTCTCTCTCTCTCTCTCTCTCTCCGAGAGGAAGACGGAGAGGGAGAGAGAGAGAGAGAAGCAAGAAGTGCATACAGGGTATCCCCAATGTCATGCAACACTTAACATGCGCGGCTTATGCATATTGTTGCGGGACATTTAGGACACCCTGTACGTGCATCATATCCGACGACAGTATGTACACTTCTTGCTTTGCACATATGTCGTGTATATCTACTTCAACGGGTAAGCAGACGATAAATCTGATGCTTTTGTTCGTCCAAGAAGAGCAACAGTACAATGCACACCTAAATGTAATGCTAAAAGCATACTCAAGTTTCGTCCCACTACTCGTGGACGCACGGAAAAACATTTTAACAGCGCGCCCAAAGGTTGCGCTCTCTCTTTCCTCTCCCACTTTTGTATACACCCATACATAGATGATACATGTATGTGTGTGTATATATATATCGTAATCCCCCGAAAAAATCCAAGGGAACTACCCGAAAAAATGCGGTGCGCTTCTGGGCCGGGATTCGAACCCGGAACTATTCGATTGCCGGTCGAATGCTCTGACCCCTGAGCTACGCCATGCAGCCCGCTTACCACATATTTCTCGGATAGTTTCCATATTTGTAACACAACGTTACAATATATATATTTGGATATGTACGGGGGAGTGATATTTTTAACCCGTTATATCTAGGCATTGTTAATGTCTTGTAGATCTGGCTGTTTCGGGGACAGTCTT
This sequence comes from Ophion costatus, assembly GCA_951751655.1. NCBI lineage: Eukaryota > Metazoa > Arthropoda > Insecta > Hymenoptera > Ichneumonidae > Ophion > Ophion costatus. The sequence goes on along the minus strand of OX632364.1, from coordinate 30,813,830 downwards.
TGAAATTGTTGGAAGGTTCTGCATAAGCTTGAAATATTCAACATACTATACTTTTTGTTACGTGGTAGCCTAGGTGCTCAACTTCAATTTACAATAAAGATTTTCGCAAGGATTCTGAAAATAAACCGAGTTATAGGGATGTTAGTAAAGGGCTAGATCGCCTATTGCGATGTTTTTTAGTTTCTGATAAAAAAGCTTTTTTCATTTTTTTAAGTTTTTCTCAAGCATGTTTTTTAATTGTTTTCCTCTGTCGTTTGTGTACTTTCGTCTTACAAGTTTTTAGAAGCAATCGGCAGGATTTCAGGCTGGTATGAGTATTTTTTGATCATCTGAACTAGAGTGACTGGTCTTCTTAATCGTATTTTTTAAACTTTTGATCAAAATCTAAGGCATCAACGTTACTGCCCCGCTGGTAATTTGTTTATTGCCTAACAATGCACTTCGTAGTGATAACGCAAGTAGAAAAAAACCGTGAATAACGTGCGAAGACGAAAGAGAAAAATAAAAGATGCTTTTTTCGACAAGTATCGATACGAAAGATGTAGATTTTGAAGACGATTAAAAGACGATTTTGAAGACATACTGCAATGTCTTTGGAATCCCCTTTGGATAAAAGGGAAGCACAATTACACACATATTACCTTGTAGTGTATAACAACGAAACGACGAGGGGCACTGACACGATAAGCCGGTCTGGACAAACGGGTCGAAGGTCGCAACGTGACGCAGCGTCCACGTTTTGTGCGTGCATGCTTCATGCGGATCTTATCACGAGCGCACGCAGTTTCCTGTATATGTAGGATCGAGAGTGGGAGGGCCCAAGAAATCGTCGGGCAATAGACATTCCGGTATAAACCGAGAGATTCCGACGCTGATGGATTTTCTTAAGGATTCGATTGGTTGATTTTTCCCGTACCAACTGCTTAGTTGGTACGGTCCAAATTTCTGCGCGTGCAGAAATTTGTTGGGGAGTCCCCAGATCCTACCACATTCCGAGCGGGATTTGATCGGGACGCCGCACGTAGGGAGTATACAAGTGCATTCCGCGCTATTTCCCATTGACGTCGTTTGAGATTTTTTCATTTGAAATTCCGAACCAAAATGTGGTAGATTCGGGAAAAAAATATCCTTTCGTGATCACGTGTACAAATTTATTGAGGAGCCTCAAAATGTACATTCATTTCTATACGGATTTGTTAGGAACACCGCACATACACTGACACATTTTTTTTATTGATATTAACTAGCTGCGTGTATTTGTTTTTTTGAAATTTGAAATAACAAGATTTTTGGTAAAATCAAATTTTTCCTATTGCATTCCTTTATTGGAATTATTTACGTTAAAAATAGTTATTTATTGAAATCAAGATATATTTAATATCGCCTAATAACTGAATATTTTATTTATTCCTAATAAATCTGTGATTCGGTTTCATCTGTTCAAAAAACAATTTAATGGAATTCAATAAATGTATGTATTTGATTTTTTTAAATTTAAGTCACATAGAATTTTCGCAGAGTGAAAAATTTTCCTATTTCATTAAATTAATGGTCTGTCTATATTGCAACATACAAATCTGAGAGGTGGGGGGGGGGGGGTAGATGAGTAGAGAGAGAAATCATATATACCAGGTGAAGAAGTATGAAACCGGAATTTCCCTATAGATGGTGCTAGCCATCAGTTTAGGGAACGTAAGACCGCGTCTGCAGCGCCATCGTCTACCTCTAACAGCTGACGAAGATTTTCAACACACAACCCAAGTTCCCTGCACCGCTATATTTTTCTATAACCTTAAACATGTCGAGTTTTGTGCCTACGAACTACGATTTGCGGACAGCATTGGTTATCTGTTATCATTTGAAGAAAACTGCTGCAGAATCGTATCGAATGCTTGTCGAACCTTACGGTGAACATGCTTTTGGAAAAACACAGTGTTTCGAGTGGTTAAAAAAATTCAAAAGTCGTGATTTCGACGTGAGAAAGGAAGAGCGAGGGAAACTACCGAAAAAGTTTGCAGACAACGAATTGCAAGCCTTATTGGATGAAGATGATACTCAAAGTCAACAAGAACTCGCGGATCAATTGAATGTGACGCAGAAAGCCGTGTCCATTCGTTTTTATCATTTTCAAACATCAGACGTGTAGTTTTTACAAAAAAAATCCGGTTCCATACTTCTACACCTGGTGTATTCATATACATATATATATATGTATATATAGGTTAGGCTTGGAAAAACTAAAGCATGATATTCGGTAAAACTCCCTAATTATCACAATGATATTAACTAATATAATATATAAATATAATATAAGATATTAATTCATAGGAATTATAGGAATTCATATGGTCTCACGCCATATCTGTAACTAACAAGGAACATCCCTCAGGTGTCGTCCGTCGATTTTGTTGAAACTTATATACGTTATGAAGCATTGGAAATTAAGCGTGTCGTATTCTTTTGTCGGCGAAAAAACTGTTTCAAGAGGTAAAACCAGCCCTCGAATATGGGTGACTCACCCCTAATTATTTTTTTGCGACAACTCTCTAGTGGATTTTTCATCGCTTCGGATTAGAAGAATTTTCGTTTTTGTTTCATTGCGATCGGTCGACTACTTGTGGGTGAAACTGCAATATCACTCCATTACCTGCCTTTTTTCGAGGGCTGTTTTCACCAATTAAAACCGTTTTTCCGCCGATTAAAAAAAATACGCATCGCTTAGTTTTCAATGCGTCATAACATATATAAGTTTCAACAAAATAGAAGGACGACACCTGAGGGATGTTCCTTGAGAGCTGCTCCAAACACTCGGCAATGCAAGGGCAGTGTAGATAACTATAGGTAGGTAGATTCCATTGCATATACGTATACGAAATATTTTCTTCGATTTCATCCATTCCAGAAGCCCAGGATATAACGAATTATGCTACAAAATCATCGTGGTAACACTCTAAATTGCGTATGTCATTTTACTTTGGATTTATGAAATATTCCATGCGTATAGAACACTTGGATTTGCAGTGTATATTGTAAGCAAATAAAGATTGATCCGAATCGAATCTTTATTCATTTATTTTGAATATATTTCACACTTAAAAAGAATAGCTGAAACAAATGAAAATATATATTTGGAACAATTGGGATCGTGGTAGGCCGTGAGACAAGGAAAAAACTATTCGATTTAAATAGATCCTATTTAAATTCAAACATATGTTTGGCAGTGCAGGGAGTCCTCATTGAGACCTGATTGCATTTTGCACTATTCCCCGATGAACGCCGTTTGAGAATTCTCACCACGTTCGAATCCAGAATATGTGAAAAGTCACGAGAAAAAACTCGGCGTGCTGAAATATAACCTGCAGGCTTCGTGAGCGTGTACGTGTGTGGTGATGTTACCTCAAAGTGCAGTACAATAAATAACAAACGATAATTACAGTGGATTTTTAGTAATGCGTTTCAAATCGATTCTGAAGATATACCTTTTTAAGATAAGATTTATACTTTTTGAAAGTCCATTCATTTTCTATATCTATCTATTTTGGTTAGAGAGTTCAACGAACTAAATACGATGGAATCCATCAAAAATCGTATCCGATTCTGTTCGATAACGTGGGAACCGCTTAAGATTCAAATTGGACTAGTGCATTGAATACCAACGGCGAATCCCGATTAGAATAAAATGTACAAGCGTGACGTTTCAGTATAGCGATCCAATGCGACGACCGAATGAATCCCGATCAGGAAGTGTGAACAAGTATGGGAATCCAATTAGATCCCTACAACACTTTACCTGAACGAGTAATACTCATTTCAGTTTTCGAGTTTTCGATACTTTTGCCTAAATTCATAAAGAGAAACTCTCTTTACGTCCTTTTTCAAATTCAATCGGCCAATTTACAACGACAGCTATGTCCAGTGTCAAGCAGCCTAAGCCGATACTCGGATAGGTGACCGCACAACAGCGCGCTCGCTCACGCGCTGACTACCAAGAGAAAGGCAGTCTCACCGAGTTTACGACGGTGTCGACGGAAAGGCGCTAAAATTCCAGTTTCCCTGTGCCCTCCTGGAAATTCGAAGCAGCAGGGCCTTAGGAATGGTCGTGGGCAATGCTCCGACGGAGTCTCCAGACAACTCTAAGAGCCAACAAGCATTGGCCGAAAAGTGACAGGGGCTGTCAAAATCCGGAAAAGAGCACCAAGAATCATTGGAAGATACAACTTTTGTATGCCTTTTAAGGATGTTGAGTCCCAAATTGCAAATGATGATGAAATTCTGAAAATTTGGTATGTTTTTGTATGAAGTATTGCAGAGGTCGTGTAAAACATTTCACGACGATTAGGAAGCTCGTTATTGAACAATTAACATTCACAAATTAAATGTTGTTTTATGGAGACTGATGTAACTTTGCAATAAGTTTTTTTTTTGACCTCTCAATTTTATAATATCTACAATATACTGAAAGCAACGGAAACAAAACGAAGTTTATTGATAAATTTTTTTTTATTTCTTTTAAAAAGTGTTCTTAACAAAATGTTAATTTTTTAATAACGAGCTTCCTAATCGTCGTGAAATTTTAACACGACCTCTTAAATACTTCATACAAAAACATACGAAATTTTCCGAATTTTTTTATCATTTTTTATTTCAACCCTTAAGGAGGTTGAAGTAATGATGATAGAATTCTGAAAATTTGGTATGTTTTTACATGAAGTATTCAGGAGGTCGTGTAAAAATTTCATGACGATTAAGAAGCTATTTATTGAACGATTAACATTAACATGTTTCATAGGGACTCAACATCCTTAACCTACGCCCATTTACTCTTTCAACGAATTGAAGACGTTTCGATTTTGAAGTCGCGAACGAGAACGCCCCGAAAATCGATTAATCTTCGTTCACCTGTTGGTCGATGAATTCATCGTGCTGCTGAGACGACGTAACGCGAAAAAGTCCACGCAAACGTTGAAAAGATTGAAGTGAGATTTCATTCGAGGGTTGCACGGCAAAATTATTCTTAGCGGAGTGAAATACATCGGCGTTACAAAGTGGAGAGGTACTTCCGGTTCATGGGCTCAGCCAGAGTATTTGAAAGTTACGCGAGGCGAGGGGTCCTTACGGAACTGGATAAACGCCCGTGCTACGAGCAAACCGTGCAAGTATTTTTTTTGTTGTTGTCGTTGATGTTTTCCTTGGCTCGCGAGTTGCCTCCGGGGGTTGAAACATAACTGTAACGATAATGCGACGAAGGAAACGTTTCCGGCAGCTGTTGTTTGCCCCGAAAGCTTCGCTCGAGTTCCTCCAGAAGAGCAACCAAAATGATCTCTTCATCTTTTCCCCCCTAGCTCCGCCTAGGTTTTTTCCCCTCCCGTTCCGCGAGAGCACGAGAGTTAAGGGTTGCTCGCTCGTTGGCCCTCGTGGTACGCGAATCCTACGGAAGTGCTCATTCCCGCAGTGCACCAGCGGGGGACACCAGCGTCAAGTCTTTTGAGCTCTTCCGCCACGACAATAACGCTTTACCCCTGTACATACGGACAACCTTGTGTACCTTTTAGCCTCGAGAAACTCCCGGAGCTCTGTGCCGATTCTACACTCCAAAAAGAATCACCAAATGCGGACACTTTTGTACCATCGCGGACGCAACGCGAGAGCAATCCAACCACAATTGATTCGCCCAGCGAAGCCACCAACGCATCAGGGCGAAGTTTGCAAAGTTGGAATGCAATGATTTTCATTTTGTCATTTCTCGTACTTTTTTCGCATATTGAAACTAAGGAAACGACTCTACCATTTTTCAGAATACACATTTGGATATCTTCAAGCCAAATCTGCAAAAAAATTGGTTTGGTAATGGAAACAAGGAATTGGAGCAACGCATCGTAACGAAGTTTGCATCGTTGGAATTAAATTAATGTATTTTTGTAATTTCTCGCCTTACTTTTCGCATATTGAGGCTAAGGAAATTACTCTACCATTTTTCAGAATGCTTATTGGAAAATCTTCAACCCAAATCTGCAAAAAAATCGTAGTTATGAAAAATGAGGAAATAAGGAGTTGGATTACGTTGAATTTTCCATCGGTGCAATGCAACGATTTTTTTCGTTTTTTATTCCTTTATTTTCTTTATTATTGAAAACCTTTTCTTCCGCGAATCGTGATCGTAAATCTCCGATGAGAATACGTAAAAGTATTCCGGTGATTTTCCTAGTCTGAATCAGCCGAAAAGGCCTTTATCATTTGGAAAGAATTGATTTTCATTGCGTTCCAACGATGTAAACTCCAAGATCGTGGAAATTGGCAATCCAATCAGAATTAAATCGCTCTATGACGTCGTCAACGCATCGGAACGAAGTTTCCGTCGTTAGAATGCAATCAATTTTTTTTTTTGCTGCAATTTCTCGTATTTCTTTTAGCATGCTCAAGCTGCGAAATTCGCTTTACCATTTTTAGATCGCCTTTTTGGAGATCTTCAACTCAAATCTACAAAAAGCTGATCATTCAAAGAAGGAAATAAAAAGCTGCAAATGAATTTTCGGTCAGAAATAGATAATATACGATATACATCAAAAAGTTTTAATATCCCAAAAATGGCTAAAAATGGGATTATTCCTAGTTCTGATAAAACGCTGGATTTATTTCGAAGTGCAGGAAAAATCAGAGCTCGTTGAGCCGGATCTTGCCAAGCGTAAAGTGTGCGATCAGGCTTGACGCAAAAACAAAAACCAATACTTGTTTTTCCACACGAGAAGCTTAGGTTCGCACACTTTTTTTCGATTCATTTTTCATAGATTTGTGACTACTTGACAAACAAATACGTGGACACCTGTCATAATTAATGATTTCATTCACGTCAAGGCGTAATTACGAGAAGTAAGTTTGAAAACGACAAACGTTATGCTAAACCTTTCGGGAGCATTTATTAACGCGGAAGTGCAGAAACGCGCGTGAGACAAAATGTTTTCGACGACAGAGTCAACACGCGTATAGTAAGAGACGCGCGGAGAAATTGCGAAATACTTCATTGTTTGTATTTGCATGATACACGTACACCGTTACATACGTATGCGAGCAAAAGAGATCCGACGAATCGTCCCTCGAGGACGATATCGCGGCCTGATAACACCGTTATTCCGTCCGTGCTATCTCTCGGATAGCTCCAATGAAAAAAGAAAACGAAAGAAAGAGATAAACGGTGCTCGTCGTTGAGATTCTTGCGAGACGAAAAAAAAAATCGAAAAATTTCAATAACGGATTTAAAGCTTGGCGGCGGAACGTCGTCGTTAAATTTAACCGATCGCGAAGGATAGAAATTGCGATCATTTTGTGGAGTTTTAATCGAATTCCGATTAAATCTGTTTTCGCTCTCGATTTATCTATTGGCTTGCTGCACGTCTTGAGTATATTGCTTCCACGTTTCCTGGAAGTTTCATCTACAATTTGACTAATTACTCCCTCAGCTAACCTCAAATAATTCAACATCGTAAACATTCAAAGATAGTTGACTTTAGGTCAGTTTTAATAAATAAAAAGTACTTATTACGTAGTTTTTGGAAAATTCAATCAGGAGGCAATTCAATCGTTATAAAGAAATAAAGGGAGCATGCCAGTCATGTTACATTGTATCGTAACATTCCTTTATGATGTAAGGAATGCTTTAACGCAGTTGGTTTGCTTGTTATAGCACAAAGCCACGCCATTTTTTTCACACACCGTATCTCGTTTTGAAATTTGTTTCATTTTTCGCAAACTTAACGCACACTCGAATCTTGCAATCTCGCGATAAGTGAACTTCGAACAAATTTTGATCCAACTAACGTCATCTAGTTTACACGAATTGCACTGAAAAAACCATAGAACGGTTTGTAGCTGTCGTGTGACATTGATTTCGACAAGGATTAAATGTCAATATAGGATTTTGTGAGGCCTCGGATCGTTTGTTACAGACCTGTCACACGGTGATTAGAGTGTTAAGGGCACATACCACTGTAAACATCGAAACTTAAGTTGTTTTTCACGATTTTTTGTTTGTTTGTTGAAAGGACAATTTCGAGGATATTCAAAATTCTATTAATTTGCATGAGTGTAGCCAGAGGAATACGTAGGAGATTTTGAAATCCTGAATGTTTGTGTAATTGGCAAACATTCAAAGTTTTACAGGTACCAAACATTTTTTCCCTTGTTCTAGATGGTTCAAAGCATCCCTCAAGCCAATTGTTAAAAAAATCATTTTTTTAATCCTGCAGTGGTGTGACCCCTTGAGGAAGACTTTCCCCAGGCTAGAGCCTGGGGAAAAGGTGAATTTTTATATTTTTTAATCGGTACCCAAATGATAGAACCGCAATTCTGGTTAGTAGCTTTTATTCTACACATCTTCGAGTATCTTTGCAATTTTTTCACGAGATTTTATAACAAAATAGCGGCGCTTAAGCTGGATGAAGCGAGGCATCTTTGCCGGATGGCGTTTTGTGGCCGGCGACGTTAGTGTTGGACGAAGTTGAATTGACATTAAGGGCAACTTTGACCGTTTTTGGGGCTACTTTAACAGAGCTGCGGACTGGATATGCTGCATCCCCTGTAAAAACTGGGTCTGCGACATGTGTCACAAAGGCTCGACCAATCCTGCCTATAAATGTGTGGTCTGCGAGGACACGGACTATTTTTTTTTTTACGTTTTTTTATTGTTGCTTAAATTTGTTGTTCAACTTTATTATAATGTTGCTAAAGTTGAGAGTAATGTTGCTCAAGTTGATTATGATCGTAAGGCCTTAGGCCGCAGTAACGGGTATAAAATCATGTGCGAATTTAACATTTTTTTTCGTATGTAAAAGTGATTCACTCATAAAATGAATTACACATCTATTTAGTATAAATATCAAGCTGTTGGAATTTTTTTTTCTTTTCGATGTACAAAACGGCCGACTGCTAACATTTTATTATATTATCTTTTTTTAGGCGCTCCGCGGCGTGACATTTAGCATCCACAATTTTTTGCCAAGAACAAAAAACAAAAATTCTCGGCAATCTACATTAGAATACCTGGAGAAGTACGTACAGAATTTAAAAAATATTTTTTTATTCAAAAGTTGTAGGTATTTGAATTTAAGAAATGAATTTTCAGTGAAAAATTTCGTTACGACTGCTCATAAACTGCTCATAAAATGAAAAGTTTTCGATTAATCAGAAATTCCGTACGTACTTCTCTGCGAAATGCAATTAGGAACATAACATTTAAATTTGAAGTAAATCGAGTGAAAATTATTGAAGTTATTTGTCACGGCAATTGGGAAAAAGCTGTTTCGAGAAGTTTCGAGTAGTCGGTCATTTTGTACATCGAAAAAAAATATATACATTTCTTAACAGCTTGATAATTATACTAAATAGATGTGTCATTATTTATATGCGTGAACCACTTTTTCAGGCGAAAAAAAATTGTTAAATTTGCACATGATTTTATACACGTTACTGTGGCCTAAGGCCTTAATGATAACTATGAGAGTGATTTAGTACCTATAATAGTACGGTACGATTGCCTATAAAAAGTGTCTTTAATAGTATAGTAGATACTTGATATTCTTATGTAAAATGTTTCCTTAGTAAAGAAGACAATTTGATTGAAAAAAAATCGTTGTTTGTCATTTAATGCCATGTATAATGCAGGAAATATATATATTTTTTTATCAAAACAATGTCAAAGTAACTCTTAATCTTTGACGCATAAATTGCATTTCAATGCCTTGTCAAGGAAAGCCCACACTTGAGGTTACTTTAGGGGATGGTGGGGCTTGACTTTTTTATACATTTGATAGCCAAAGGGCGCATGGTTCTATTGCAGCAAAAAAAGGTGGAATTAAGGATATTAAAAAAAACGTTCCCTAGAAAAACATCCATAACCTATTGGAAGTAACCCCATTTTACGGTACGTCGCCAATTCTTCACCGATTGACTTGTCACTTTTTTGGAACCTCATAACATTTTACATCGAAGCGCCTAGGGTATTTCTGATACGTTGAAAAGTTTTTCCGAAAAAAGTTCTGTTCGTCGATTCTTTTTTACCGAAAACAATTTTTTTTAAACATGTACCATTTTATGAAAAATAGATATTTTTCGATTTTCCTACGTACTTCGGAGGCAAATCTCATCTAGGGCTTAAATTAATTTGAATTTTCGTTCCACGAAAACGTTGGAGGAAAACTCTTGCCGGCTGTAGGACACTATCAGACAAAGGTGAGTCGTTTTATACAGCTTCAGAGCCGCCATTTTATTGCAAATTCCTGCGAGAAAATTTGTAAATATATTTGAAGATGTGTAGAATAAAGATCACTAAATGGTATTTTCATTCTATCAACTAGGTATCCATAAAAAATGTCAAAATTCACCGTCGTTTCCGAACTCTGGACTGGTGGCAGTTTCTCTCACCGAGATCAAGTCATCAAATATTAAGGGAGCTTTCCAGTGTGAAATTTTCAAAAAATCGATTTTTTTTTTTTGCTTTATCGAATAGTATACACTCTTCCGAATATTCCCTGAAATTTTCATGCCGAAATTCAGATTATTTCGGTTACTGTACAGCATTTCTTGGAAGAAGGCAACGGAGCGCTACAGCTACAGCGAAACTTTGAACGCGTTTTTCTCGAAACAGCATTTTTCAAAACGGTGTCCAACTTGCAGGGCAGAGTTTTAAAGCTATCGAGTTGAATTTTTTACACAATATTCTTAACGTCATTGTTTATCGTGCTATGGAAGCTTTTTTTTTTGACATCTTCCTATTTTTTTGTAAAAAAACTGCCAAAAAAAATGCTAAAATCGATACTTTTTGTTCAAACCGGCGCCATTTTTGCAAAAAAAAAAAAAAAAAGCCTCCATAGCACGAAAGCCAATTATATACCGATCAATAATCTTTTTTTGTTTTTTGTTTCAGATCAAAATTGTGACCCCCAACGTGGACACCACGTCCAAGTGCATTTTCTGCAACAATTGTTTCATCATTTTTATAGATATTAATTAATAAATAAATCGATCTTTAAAAAATTGTTTTGTATTCTTCAATACCCAATTAATATCCAAAAAAAAACCAGACCGATTAGATTATTTTTTCTTTAAAAAAAAAAATCGCGAAAAACAGCGATTTTTCGGGCTGTCACACTGGAAAGCTTCCTTAAAGTAAAAAATGACTACAATTAAGTCGTCACTAAATTTAAAAAAATCGCGTTGACACTTCCATCACTAAGAAGCAAAACAATAATTCTTCTGCTAAAAAATGTCTCCCTCCATTGCGCTTTCAGTCCAATCCCTTTTCGTCTTTTTACCCTGTAGATCCCCAACAAGTATCCTCAAAAAAGATTCAGTAATTTCCACCGTGCAAATTACGTTCATCCTGCGTACGAAATCCATTTGCACGTGGCAAAAAGAGAATTAGCAATTCACAAAATTAATTTTCATTGCGTTTCAACGATGCGAGGTTCGTGACAAATGGAATGCGACTTGTCATCTTTCCTCCTGCCCGCCTACGTTGCACGTAAACGAGAATAAATGTTAATGACGCTCGAAGCAGAGATGTCAAAAAAAAAAAAAAAAAAAACGGTTCAAGAATTTTCCACGTGCTCGTAAAGCCGCGCATGCGTCGTCGTCCTCACCAAGCCCGTTGCCGTTTTCATTGAAAAGCACAATGGCGGACGATTATTGGCGCAACACTCGCACACACAGACTTTGCACGCGAGACACATATTTGTGTAACGTTCTCGAAGCAATTAGCGGTTTTGCTCGAGAGCACGTGAAACAATTGTTTACTGTGGCGGAGAAGGCGAAATACCCTCACATTTCTCGTTCAACTGAGAATCGTATCTACGCCATAAAGTGGACACCTGATAATGAGCCATTTATCATACAGGTTCGGTCTTAAGGTGGATTCAAATTGCACAAGTGATACGGCCATAAAGCTTTTCTCGTTAAATGATATTCCCAAATAAAATTATTCCGATGAGAGATATGATCGCGTTTTATTTTAATGAATTATGTAAAGGAAAGAAAAGGTTCTTCTGTGTCGTGAGAAGCAGCGGGTAATTATTATTTTTTTTTTTTTCATTGTGACAACAATATCAATTCGCAAGGTGGTGAAAATTTTGCATTAGCACAATTAGTCGTCCCTTTATAACAATATCGTGGATACCTCGTCTACACACACACACACATATATAGGGTGGTTTGAAAAGCGACGTCCAAAAGGAAAATCGATGTTTTACGATTGATGTTCTTCGATGATTTCCAATCCATGTTTTTATTCTTTTATTTTGTGTATGTAATTTCTTCGCGATTTTTTCCACCTGTATTATCTTCATGCAGTGCATCGAAGCAATGAACATATTACCAACTGAACAGTAATGTAAATACCTCAGACTTTGATCAAAAGTTAAAAAATAGGGTTGAGAGGATCCGTCACTAAAGTTCAGATGATAAAAAAGAATACTTACACTAGTTTAAATGGATTACAATTGCTTTTGAAAACATCTAAGAGGGGAGTAGATACTCGAAAGACAAAAAAAGAAAAACCAATGCTACAGGGAAACGGGGGAAAAATTGCAAAGTGATTTTTTTAAAGTTATAAAACCGTGGAACATCGATGGGGGTGATTCGCATAGGTATTGATACAAGCCATCTAGATTTTCCTTTCCGACGTCACTTTTCCTGCCACCCTGTATATATATTCGTGATATGTATGAAGAACCATCTCCCGATGGGGTCGGCGAGCTCTTGTACCTTTCACTTCGAGTATGTGTGTACAAACGCGATCTCACTTTCGAACGCGAATTTCATATCATTTGAGAGAAAATCACAATAAAAGTAGCGATTATTTTCCTGTCAAACGCCCGAATACGAAATTTTCCGATACGAGGCGAAATCCATCAGAACTCGAAACGAATTTTCATTTATTACCGGTTATTTCTACTGGTTCGAATTCATCATTTTACAATTAACTGGTGGAAACAAAATTTCTTTTATCAATGCAGATTGTATTTTTTTTTAATTATTCTCCGTTCAATCATACTTTTTTCAAAATCAGTAAGGAGGTTGATTTATTTCTTCATCGCAAAATGATTGAATTTGTTGAGAACACGCTAAAAATAATTAGTACCTTTCACGTGTGCCGGAGACGGGGGAAAAAACATATTTTATGGTGCGCAAAGGTAGATCCCGCGTGAGATGGAAAAATCGGCTAAACATCAACAGGTGATGGGAAAAGCCCGAAAGACCGCAGTGCTCGAGACATTTTGGACCCGAGTCTTTTCATTGGAATATAAGTATTACATTGCGATCGTATTAAATAAAGTGACGAATACCGAAAGGAATCTAGCTGTTTTGGATTTTCATCCCGGATCTGTAAAAGCGCTCTCTCTCTCCCTCTCTCTACTATTATTACTTATTTTTTAAATATTTCAACGTATATTTCTCAAGGACATTCACCTGTGACGTCAAATGTCAAATGTTCATGGATACATCATCCTAGCTCTGTATAATCTTTTACAAAATTGTCGTCTACTCGAATAAGCCAAATATCGTAGATTTTTAATGCCCTTTTTCACCCACTACGTGGCAGTTATATGCAGTTTTTAAATTATTATTTTATTGTTTTATGCACTGAAAGAAAAACCATTGCATGGGCTTAACATACGGTCGGAATCTAAAACAAAACTTTTGATTAAAAAGTATAGTATTTTTGTGATCAATCTAAATATTCTTTCGTCCCGAAGGCAAAGAAGTGACGGGAGTGCCTTACATTTGTTGCAAGGACCAAAAATCTGATCGATGGTCCGTCACCACAGATTCAGCTCGAAGAACCTATTGTCCATTTTGGGTTGGGTTGTTTGGGTGTTATGCCATTGGGAAGTGTTGCTTAGCTATTTTATCCATGATTTAACCGTTTGTGCAGTTTTTAACCCTTTTATATACCGCTTAGAAACATTATTTAACAATTTTTTTCTTCATTTTTGCCATTTTAGGCACTTTTTATCCAATTGGAAACATTGTTTAGCCATTTTATCCATTTCAGACATTCACCCAATTTGGCGTAAACCATTATTTAGTCGTTGTTATCATCTTCCGCCACTTTGGCTTTTTTCAACAAATTTTCTCCGCTGTTTTTCGCCATTTTCGAAAATTCTCAAAGTATCAAATCTTCGACAAGGTAATCCTAGAGATTTTTTGTAGGCTATCTAAGCATGTAATCACAGCCGCTGGAATTGCAAGTCAAACCGGTCTAATACCTGGATTAAACGTAGAAACAAGTTACCATTTGCACCTCTCCATTCAGCGAGGTTCAATTCGTCATTGACGTTTGCCATAGAAGCATTAATTCTTTTTTCGTTATCTGGCAACTCGTGAAAAACGTTTTGATAGCGATAACGAATGGTTCTCTGCTCATCGAAATGGACACCTCAAAAAAAGCTCAAAGACTCAGCAACTGAATTTTTCATTGTGTGTCGACCTGTGCGATTTTTTCATTACAATAGTTACGTTCCCGAAGATTATTCGAAGAAAACGTTCGTTCAATGAAAATAATATTTAAAAAAAAGTGTGAGAAAGCACGTGCGGAGTCGTTAAAAGACAATGCACAAAAGACGCACCTGCCGGTGTCGGGAGCGCGGCTCTTGAGCTCGTAGTACATAAAGTCCTGAGAGCTCGACAGCATGGAGAGTGCCTGATCGAACTCATTGTTGTACTCGAGATCGAAATCATCCCCGTGTGTGAGAGCCGCGAGATCGAAGCCCATATCAATCCCCGACTCGTCCATCTCGTAATCCAAAGCGCGCTGACGTCACTGTCTCGCGATAAATATCCAACGTGAAGAACAACAAAGAAAACTAAAGACTAACAATTCAAATCTGGCCGGCAAATCCGTCGTTTCGTTCAACCTTTTTCGTCTGCACGATCATTTTTCCATTGCACTGCACAACAACGACACTGCTTCGTTCCGAAGAAGATTATTAAAAAAAAACAAATACGAAGATTATCAAATACAACACTGGCACGCACAGTTGTCGCGGCGCGGGCGATGATGAATGGCGTTAGGTCATTGCGATCGTATGGAGAGCAGTGGCGAAGACAAACCGGGAACAACAACGTCGTGGCTCGGTGTGTGCCAATTATCAACTGGGCAGAGAGAGAATCACGAGACCGCCGAGCAATGGACACGCTGATTCGATGTAAATTAGAGGAGAACGAGGGAGAACGAGGGAGAATGAAGAACGAAGAGTAAGAAGAAGCGGAGGAGGAAGAGAAGCAACATTTGAATCAACTCCCATTCCCGAGGGAACGACCACGTCGCTGAGACATGACGCTCGCGCGCGCCTTCGCGCTTCGCAGCTGTGACGGATAAACACGCACGCTCGCTCCTCCTTACGCGTTACCAACGAAGCGCGAACGTCGCCATATACGCGACTGGCAGAGTTGGAGAGAGAGAGAGAGCTAGGGAGCGAGACGCAGAGAGGCTTTACGTGGCCCGCGGAGCGAACGAGATAGCAGCGCCCCTTCGACGCGCGCGATCGTGTGCGCAGCGTGGACCAGCGCGGGAGATCTACCGCGCCGCCGCTCTAACGTGCAGGCGGGAGAATACGGCGCCACTGTCGCGCGTCGATCCCTCAACCGTCGTACGGCCGCCCGCAAGAGAGACAGAGAGAGAGAGAGCAAGTGAAAGGTCAGGCGCCGCCAAACGGGAGTACCGGATCGCGAGCCAAAGCAAATTTGTCCGCCTAACGGATTCTTCGTGCACCAAGAATTCTTCAATTGAACGGTCATATGATCGCGAATCAATTGCTGATTCGCATTACGACCTAAAGAGTTCCATCGTACGATCAGAATTCATTTTTTTTTCAATTGTCAACTTTTTTGGCACATCGAGGCTTGGGTCGGAGATAATGAGGGGAATAAAATCATGAAGATACAATTTATACTGCGTTTCAACGGTTCGCTACCATCTGACAGCAGTTGCGAATGATAGCATGATAATTGGATAAATCAAGTGGTTTGGGTCGATAAGATAGGGCAGATTCGGAATCGATTAGAATTCCTGTCGCTGTGGGACAGAAACGTCGACAGGCAAAGAAAGGTGCATCGGTAGTTTGGAGAAAATTTAAATCCGTTCTCAACAAGGTTGTCGTGACTCGAATTCATCCTATGCGATACAGAATATATATTTGGGAGCCCTGGATCAGGCAAAGCACCTGTGTCAAGTGACTTCAGATGTTACTGCTTTTTTACCAATAACCGTAACTAATCCAGATTATTCACTCGAATCGGTCAATAATCTGGATAAGTGCCGGTTACTGATTATAAAAAAGCAATAAAATCTCACGTCACTTTACGTACAAGAGTTGCTTTTTTATATCAAAATCTAGGCTGGCGTAAATAAATCCAAACGTGTATCAGTACAGCTAAAGTTGAATCGCTCTTTACAATTAAAAAAAGAACAAGCAAAGATTGCACGTGAATGCCTTTTTCCACTAGTAACCTCAACGAGCTTGAAAACCCAAACAATCGACATTGCGATCGATTGCGTTTTTCTACTGAACACGCCAACAAGCCTAAACAAATCGAGCGAAATCGACGCTGCATTCCATCACCTTTTTTCCCACTAAAAACTCCAGCAAGCCTGAACAAACCCAAACGATGAATATTACGTTCTGTTGCGTTCTTCTCTACCAAAAACCCAAACACATCCAAATAATTGACGTCTCCACGTCTCAACGCTCAACCATCGGTACTTAGAGATTTTCATTATCACATCCGCGTTCCACTAATGTGCCTATGCGTTGGCCCAATGGAAGTTACCTCTTTTATCGACTGGCACACGCGACTCCTTTCAAATTCGCGATACCGCCGCACTTTTTCCAGCCCGTTTCGGCACACCGATCGTTCACTGACGCGAGCACGTGCCTCGTTAAACAGAAACGACCAGGCCGTGTCATGCGGAATCCGGGACGCGATGGGCTTGGGCGTTGAATCGTAGGAACGCGTGGAAACGGACCGCAGTATAATCGCGCGGTTCGTGAGTTTCTCCAACTTTCACATGCTCGCGGCTTTATTGTGGCATTTGATCCGTCAATGCGTCAGCGTCGCATAATAATCGTGAAACGCGGGAATCTTGATGACATTTGAGGAACCGGATTAACGCCGGCTCGTCCCAAATGTGCGGATCCCGTTTCGCGCGCGTGTTACGGCATATGTTTGCGCGCACGCACATGCAGCCACACACGTGAATATGTACATCGGACTAACGTCCTGAGCGGATGGAAGGTGGCACAGGGAAGGCGCTTTCGAGCGTGTTCCGCAAATACTTCAATATCTCTCCAAAGACTCCACTATATCTGATCGCATGCACTGTCAACTTGGCTTTGTGTGGCATACTGGAAATTTAGATTTCCTTGGCTGTTGGCTGAAGCTGACGCTGGCGTGTGACGGGGTGATGAGCAAACGCGGAACAATCACACTTTAGTTCGCTCCCGGGGCACATCTACATAGGGACAATTGGATAACACAGACTCAGCTGCTTTCAACTCCCTCCAACGTCGATTGGACTACCGAAGACTCCCTTCATCATAAGCTGAAGGACGAGACAAGGATATCCTCTTCTAGAACGCCCTGCCTAATCGCTTATACTTTTAACTTCCCTTCCCCTCTCCCTTGTCGCTCTCTTTTTCTCTCCTCACTACCTTCACTCGGCTGCTGTTCGCGAGACCGCAGATCCACCAACGCACCACAAGTTGTGTGAGAATAGCCTCGTGCAATTTCGCCTGGGCAGAAATAATCGCGAAAGTGGGGGGTGAGATTGTGAGACCTAGAGAGGGATCCGAAGTCCCCTGCCTCTCTCTCTCTCCCTCTCTCCTCGCTGACTGTCAACGATGGTTAGAATTTTCGCGAGAGCTGCCATCTCGCGATTTCGACAAAGAGCTCGCCCTTGCTACCTGCATGCGCTTCTTGCCCGCACAATTTTTCAGGAGCACACTTCTGGGATTTCCAACATTGTTGAGTGTTGCATCAACGAGTTAACCACGGAGAGAGGGAGAGAGAGAGAGAGAGAGCTAGATAACGTTATCGAATCCGAGGCATCCGAGACGTTACGTGAACGCAATCGCGATTGGATTCGTCACGAGTGCATCAAAATGCACCCAACTGGTTCACGGCTCCGTTTCGCGCGAAGGACGACACTGAGACTGCGGTGCATGCGAAACGAGCCCATGGCTCCCACAAGTACAATAATTCGCCGATTAACATGATCGCAATTCAAGATATATCTTCGCGGCAAATGCATTCGATGCACACGCACACGCGTGCCGCGTTATAACTTTTCGGTGGATAAAGTTGCAACGCATCATCGATACGCGGGAGAAATAGTCAAGTGAATTTTCAAACTTTGCGGGCTCGCGTGAAGCCCTGCGCGCTGCCGATAGACCGGATTCTTATGAATTACGGTCAATGCCTCGATATTCATGCAAGTCTGAGAAATCGCGACTTCGTTTCGAATGGACGCTAGCGTACCTCGTGCGCATACTTGATCGCGCTCCGGGTCGCGCAACTCCGGAGATGGTGAACGGGAGAGTCATTTGAATCCGAGGACCCGTCACCGAGCGTACATCACGCTTGGTATGCAACGTTACTTTTGCGCATAGCGGCAACTATGCCGCAAATTTACAAGTGCAGGCTAAAGTCGTTAGCGATGAGCGTTCTTCATTACCGAGAAATATTCATAGGGTCGTGCTCGGAGAGACTTTGCTTATCTTGAGATAAATTGACGATGAAACTTCAAGTCGGCGAAGGTCCGGAGCGATTAAAACTCCCAGCCTTATCAGATTTAATGTATGCGCGGGACTTACTATTATTATGATCATCATAATAATTCGTATTTATCTATTTACTTGGTTTTACTTATCCTCCGGGTCTGGCTATATTATTATTAATATTATCGTCATTATTTGTTGTTATTTGCATGCGCAGGACTTTTTATTATTTGTCAGATTAATATTATTTACGTACAGTAGAACCTCGATTATTCGAGATATTTGAAACCGGACATTGTTCGGATAATCAATAATTCGGATAATCGAAAACGTATCTCGGATTTGCGAGAAAATCAACTCATATAATACGAATAGTATCAAAAATTCTCTTTGTTAATCCAACTACCCTAAATTCTTTATTTCACAGCAATTAACAATGAATGAAATTCTAATTTAAATACCACCACTACTTATGCAGTTGAATCACAATTACGGATTAATTCGCTAGGTCTCAAATTCCTTTCAGGAACAGCAGATGTAGGGGACTATTTTCTCGTTGGGTTTTGAACCATTCCAGGGCGGTTTCTCGTATATACAGACAATGTATATACGATTTGATTACCTGATCTACCAATCAATTCAGGAATTTCAATAACGATTGACAAAATCAGAGAAGAACGCGCCACGTCTACTTCAATAAACGGTTAACGCTGTGCACGTACAACACCTGGCTCTACTAAATAGGTGTCCTGTAGACCGGAAGTTACCATGACGTAACTGGTATGAAGAAATTTCATAACTGGGACGAAAATTGACTTATTATTCATCGTTACTCTCCTTGCTTTTCTGATAATTCGACTCGATTGATTTTGACTACTTTTTTTCGTATCAATTGAAATAAGGATAATTGCTTTTGAAATACATAATTTATAAAATAAATAATAAAAAAATTTAATTAATAAAAATGAATATATTCAAATAAATCATAAGATAATGGAAATAAATACATCGTATGATGACCCAAAAAATGCCCGACGACGGAAGTAGAGGGAATAAACATTCATTAATGGTAACCTATCAAAACCGGGGGGAAAAAAATAAAAGAAGCAATGGATAGTGTAGGTGAGAGAACAATCCGAGCCGTGAGGCACAGCGTTGACGGGCTGTAACGTTTGAAGTTTTTCTGATTGCGCTTTGAAACTTTGGGAAAATATTCTACGTTATATAGTTGTATCGTTTAAAGAAGACAAAACAAGAAACCGATTTTTTTATAGTTGTAAATGTATAGCCCGCCTTAAGTATCCAATGACAATGAAATTTGGAAATGTTTAAATGATGCGCTATTATTCCGAAATTCTAACAATCAACGCCAAATTTTTGACGACTTTATACTCGCGTAACAACAATAAAAAAAAAATGAAAATAAAAAAACTCCAAGCACGCGATACGCGCACACGACATAAAGTTCCGATGTTTCACGGAACAATAACGTAACATCTACAACTTTTCAGAAATATTATTGCAACATATATTATGAGCCCACGTGCGGTGACCCGGCAAGCGAGACGAGCCCGCATTATTCGTAAGCGCAGCGATTCGTCTTTGTGTACAATTACGAAATTGGCAAATTTGCTGACAGCGCAGATCGAAGGGGCACGACATACGCGAGTGGCGTTCTCGAGGTACGAAAAATTTTTTCGCGAGAAGGCGAGAGTTCGCATACGTCAAATCGTCACACGTAACAGTCGCGAGAACGATCGGACGAAAATCGCGAAATAAACAGTGTCAAAAAAATCGGATCGTTCTATCATGAAGTTCGCGAAGTTTGATCGGGCGATTTTTTTTCTAGCTTCGGCAATCGTCATCGTCGACGGTTTCGCGGACGAACTCATGGGAAAAACTCGCCGTTTGCCAGCCGATATGTCCAAACACTTGAACGACTACTGGTACTTTTACAAAGTAAGACGTGTATTTGTTCCTCGCCGTTCTATTAATCGACGACAATGAAGTTTTCATCGTTAAAATTCAACGATCTTTAATCCTTCAATTTTCATTTGTTTATTTTTATCATTATCCAAAGCCTTATTTGCCCAAATTAAGGATGTTGAGTCCCAAATCGCAAATGATGATAAAATTCTGAAAATTTCGTATGTTTTTGTATAAAGTATTTCAGAGGTCGTGTGAAAATTTCACGACAATTAGGAAGCTCGTTATTGAACAATTAACATTCACAAATTAAATACTGTCTTATGGAAACTGATGTAACTTTGCAATAAGTTTTTTTTTTATCTCTCAATTTTGTGATATTTACAATATACTGAAAGCAACGGAATCAAAACGAAGGTTATTGACAAATTCTTTTTTATTTCTTTGAAAAATTGTTCTTAACAAAATTTTAATTTTTTAATAACGAGCTTCCTAATCGTCGTGAAATTTTAACACGACCTCTTAAATACTTCATACAAAAACATACCAAATTTTCAGAATTTTCTTATCATTTTTTATTTCAACCCTTAAGGAGGTTGAAGTAATGATGATAGAATTCTGAAAATTTTGTATGTTTTTACATGAAGTATTCAGGAGGTCGTGTAAAAACTTCATGACGATTAAGAAGCTATTTATTGAACAATTAACATTAACATGTTTCATAGGGACTCAACATCCTTAACGTCGCGAATCTCTAATGAGAATACGCGAAATCGTTTGCGTGATTTTCACGACGTTGAAGTTTCCATCGTGGAAATGCAACGATTTCTTTTTTCATGTTTATTTTTCATTCCCTTATGTGTATCATTATCGAAAGACTTTTTTGTTAAATTACGATCGTAGATTTCCAAACCGTCCAAGAATCCTCTTTTGAGCAATTAAAAATAATTGATTTTCGTTGCATTCCAAAGATGCAAAATTCAATGTCAATCACAGCACACGATTGACATTCTTTTGTTTTCTCAATCACAACCGAATTGTTCGTTTCGTTTTTGCCGTTGTCTTGTTCGGGAACGCAGGCGAATCACAACAAGACTTATACGGGAAAATGCGAGATACGAAAACGATTGGCATGGGAGCAGAATATAATGAAGATATATCAACACAATTTGCTGGCAGCTGCTGGTCACCACAGTTACACGCTGCGTGACAATCATCTCTCCGATCTAAGTACGAAACAGTATATTCGTCAATTGGTGCGTAATTTTTATCCGTCCGTACGCATATACGTATAATATGCCGTATATGTATAATATGTCGTCGTGATTGAATCGTGGAACGAACTAAACCTCGTCAGCGCACTCGACACGAGATCCTATCGCTTCAATCATTATCTATTTACATCGCAATTATTTTATTTTTGTCATAACTATTTTTTGTTTTCATTATGGTCTTTCGATGACTATTTTTCGCCTTGTTGTTGAATAATGATAATAAAAATCAGTGTTGTTGTATCAACAACAACAACGACAATGATGATAAGTGTTGTTATTATTGTCGTAAGGTCGTATATATACCGCTAAATAATAATGATGATAATAATGGCGATAACAGTTCAATTATTGTTAATATTATCAAGAATGATAATAATGAGATCAATTCATAATTTCATTTTACTAACCATAATTCTATTTAGTTCGTGATGATAGGAATTTAATAACAATAATCGTAACAATTATAATTCAAGTACGATTGTGGTTTTTTTCTTCTCATGGTCTTGCAAAGATTCTTATTCGCCTTATGATTGAATAGGAAGAATAACCACTTATCATAGAAATAATAATAATTCTTTTTCTACAATAATAATAATTCAAGTTAATGTAGAACGAAGATAATTCACTAATAATAATAATAATAATAATAATAATAATAATAATAATAACAACAACAACAACAATTGAATGACCATCATGGAAACAAAAAAATCCCACAATAATTCTTAATTAATCTGATAATAATACCATCAATCAAGACTATTTGTTTTTCGTCTCTGTTGCGTGATCCCGATCCGTGATTTTTAGTTTCCATGTCTTCCATTATTTTTCCATCTTTCTTGATGTATATTTTTTTCATTTCCATGTGTGGAATTCTAGTTTTTAGTCCTATCAATTTAATAATCATGTCTTCTTTTCATTTCACTTCCCGTGTTTCCTAATTCGTATCATTTAATTTCCATGAGTTTGGTAGTCTTTAGTCCTGTTAGTTTAGTATTATTGGATTATCCCATTAATAGTGCGTTTTTTTTCGATTTTATTTTCCGTCACGAGTAAGTGATTTTTTTAAAGAGCCTGACAACCTACCATGAAGATGGAAGAACATTGTAGAAAATGAAGGAGAGTATATTTTGTGTTGAAAAAGAATTGTTGTTTATCTTAATGCTGAAAAATAAAAGTATAAAAAACCGTATTATTTATGGGGTGAGCCAGTAGTTGAGATAACGGTTTTTCGATGAGATTTCGAAAGGTCGTCTAAAATCAGGTGAAGCTGGTGCCGAGTCGTCGACGTCGGGTGACCGACAATCCACTGGTAGCCGCGGTCCTTCACGACCCTCGGTCCATTCCGACACATTTGGATTGGAGGGAAAAGGGTTTTCTGACGGAGCCCGTGAACCAACGGGATTGCGGCAGTTGTTACGCCTATTCGATAACGGGTAGCATAGAGGGACAGATATTCAAGGCAACCGGTGCGATGATGTCGCTGAGCGCGCAACAGCTGATCGACTGCAGCACGAGTACCGGAAATATCGGATGTGCCGGTGGCTCGCTCAGGAACACCCTCAGATATCTCGAAAAGTCGAAAGGACTCATGGCAGGGTCAGCTTATCCCTACAAGGCCAAGGTTAGCTCACCATCTTGTTTTTTTCTTCTTTTCGAAAGTAAAGACAAACGTTTAGGCCGCCATTTTGGTCAATCGCTAAATATGGGGCAAAAAAGGGCAAAAAAGGGAAATGACTCTGCAAATCGAATATGTTCGGTCAGGAAGGTAGATGCAGATTCCAGGAGGACATGAGCGTCGTCAATATTACGTCGTGGGCCATTCTGCCAGCTCGGGACGAGAGGGCACTCGAAGCAGCGGTCGCCACGATCGGACCGATCGCCACTTCGATCAACGCTAGCCCAAAGACTTTTCAGCTATACCAGTAAGTCGAAAAGTCGAACCGAATGACACGAGTCATGTGGAAAATATATGATCACAGGCTTCTATCTTTTAATTTTGTTATATTTAAAATTATTGAGTTATAAATTGCAATATTTATATATTTATGAAAATTTGCAAGCTCATTAAATTGTTGAGTAAAATACGAAAAATTGCGAATAGTAAATCAAATTCTGAAAATTAGAATTTTAAATTACATGTGACATTTTTAGGACGTTAGTGTAAAATTTAAATAAGTAATTTGGAACATTAGTAGGAATTAAAATTAAAATAATTAAATTGAAAAGATTATGGCATTAGTACGTCAAGTTCAAATAGTTAAGAAAAGTAAATCAAATTCAAGAAAGTATTAAACTATTCGATAAGATTCCAAAATTTTCAAATACAATACAAAATTGTGATATCAAATAAGGCTGAGATATTAAGACAATTTCAATAAATTGTATTAACGTCAACAAAATTAAGAAAAATACGTTAAGTTAGAAGAAATATCCAATTATTAAAGGCAATTGAAAAATAAATGTAGAGTAAAAGTTCTAAAACCACACAGGGTGAAAAAATGATCAATGACGATCGAAGTTCGGGTCTAAAGAGTGCGGGTGGTCGGGACCTTACTGAACAAAGTAGAGAAGTCGATCAACGAGACACTTGACTAAAATACCGTTTAAGTTTGCATCGTTAGAATGCAATGAGAATTATTTTTCTTCAGTGTCCACATTTATTTCTGTTGATACGAAAATGGGTGAAATATTTGTTTAGAATTGTTATCAGAAACCGATCGTCACAGTCTGTGAACGAAGATTTTTGAAAGTAAACATAATAATGAAGCAAAAATAGATTTTTCATTGCATTTTAAAGATGGAAACTTTCTAACGTCGAAGTTTGCATCGTTGCAATGGAACGAAAAAACCTTTTTTCCCAAATTTCCTTAGTAGATTTGAGATACGATAACCATGCACGCAAACTTTTTTTGGTTTCTTATTTAGCGATCCTAAAGCTGCAAAATATGATTTTGGACAATAAGAAAATCAAGAAATTGGAAACAATTTTTGTAGCATTTCAACGATGCAAACTATAACTCCATCGAACTTTAAGGTAGAAGGAGTGTGCGCTCTTGATTTATATAGATTTGGTTCAAATTTTAACCAGACATTGTTCTGCATTGACCGAACCTCAGGTGACATAATTTGTCGTACCATATATTTATAAATTTTGAAAAAAAGATGATCTTTAGATAACAAACTAGTTAGGGCAAGAATGAAAAAAGTTAGGATTGCAGTCACTATTGCGTTTTGCTAAAAACGTTCAGTAAAGACAGAATAATTCTCCGTGAAAAATATTTGCCCCGGTAATAAAAAGACATATGGTAACACCGAAGAACAATATTAATCAATAATTCGAGAACAGAAAAATTATCGTGTTCCTGAAGTTAAAAAATGTCATTATAAAAAAATATTTGCGTTATAAATATTAATATTTCACATTGTCCATGTTATCTTCATCAACAAATAAAAGTGTTGGTTAATTCATAACTAATTAACAAACTTTGTTCGATTAAATATGGCTTCCAAATAAAAATTTGTGTTGTATTATTATTTGAAACATGCCGCGCAACTTACATCATTGGATGCATGGAACGATGCGGTGTTGCCAATATGTCTTCCTACTTTAGGGGACGAATATGTTTTACGGAAATTTATTCTGTCTAAATTTGAATGCAGACCCTGCAGTGTTAAAAGTTGTAATTTAAAAACCCATTATCTCCCAATCTAAACAGTCGACTGTTCTGAAATTTCACTCATATACAGGCATGATGATATGACCATCGTCTGGTTCAAATTTGAACAAAATCTATAGAAATCCAGAGGGCGCGCTCGTTCTACCTTAACACGATTTTTCTACGTTCGATTATTATGCTTTGATGAGCGGAACTGCATGAGTAACGGAGTTATTCGTTAAATTATAGATAGAACTTCTGGTAAATGCAGGACCAAAATGCAACCCACCAATAGACAATTTTCCTATAATTCGATGAAAACTCAATAAGCGTTCTATCGATAGTAGCTGAATATTCTGTAGTATTGCTCCCGTACTTCACGCTCTAATTTCCATGTCATTATCCCTAACCGCGATACCCGAGTTGCCATTAAACAAAATTCATTCGCCCAATTAGTACCCCCGGCCCAACCACCGAACTCGCGTAACCGATGAACGACGATGTTACCGATTAATTGAGGAATTTCAATAACGATTGACAAAATCACCGAAGAAACGCGCCACATTTACTTTAATAAACGTTTAACGCTGTGCCCGTAAAATGCCTGGCTCTACTAAATAGGTGTCCAATAGACCCGAAGTTACCATGACGTAACTAGTATGGAGAAATTTCATAACTGGGACGAAAATTGACTTATTATTCATCGTTACTCTCCTTGCTTTTCTCATAATTCGACTCGATCGATTTTAACAACTTTTTTTCGTACAAATTGAAATAAGAATATTTGCTTTTGAAATATATAATTCATAAAAAAAATAATAAAAAAAATTGAATGAATAAAAATGAACATATTTAAATAGATCATAAGTTAATGAAAATAAGTATACACATATATAAATTAGGTGAATGGAATTCGAAGTATGGAAAAGGGCCGCAAGGTATCTACTTGAAATACCTAACAAGGTGAGTGGCCGAAAAAATGCCCAAGGGAAGAAGTAGAGGGAAGAAACAATCATCAATGGTAACCCATCAAAATAGGGGGAGGGGAAAGAAGCAATGGAACGTGTAGGTGAGGGGGCAATCTGGCAATTTAGCATGGAATGGAAATGTAAGGGAGCCCGAAAGAGAAACAGAACGAGGCATAAATATCACAATTGAAAAAGGAATTCAATACGATTGGAGCCAAATCGACGCGTCGATATAATGCAAGGAATTTTAACATGGGAAAACAGGTATACACATGGAAACACATTGGGGGTAGAAGATGATTGGCGGAGAATCAAAAGAAACGTTGGCGAGGATAATATGTGGTAATGTCGGGAAAAACGGGAAAAAGGGGTATGTAGACGCCAAATGTAAAATATGCGAGTAGGCAATTGAACATTTGAGCCATATTCGCAACTGTACGGAAGTCGAGGGAAAATTAAACGAAGAAATCGTTAATGAACTGGAGCAACGGTTGGAAAATAGCAGAGGGTTAAAAATTGACCGAGAAAAAGAAGCGCAACCGAAAATGCAACCGGCAAAGCAACTACGCGGTTACATCAGACCATTTGTGAATCTAGCAACTAGGATAAATATAAGAAAACCAATGTAAAATAATTGATGTAAATGAGAATGGAGGGTCATTTATGTGAACACCCTCAAGAAGGGTAGAAAAGAAATAAAATACTACTATATATAAAAATAAATGATAAATTAAGGGGGTATTCCTTTCTCGAAGCCCAGTTTGGAGGGTCTGAATGATGCATTTTTTCTAGTTACACATTGGTTGGAATAAATTAATTTTTTCCCAGGATGTTGTAGGCATGTTTGTAGTTACAATGTTTTCGGAAGAAAACATTTCAAAATGTTCGTGGTACTGCAGTTGGCGTTGCAGTCCTCCAGTGCAAAAAAATATGCAAAAAAAAACCATTTTTTTCAAGTCTCCAGAGAAGGATACCCTCTTAAAAATGATAAATATATTCAAATGAACTAAATATTCTTAAAATAAATATTTATAAGTAAATTATAAAATATGATATAAATATAAAATAAACGATGAATAAAAATAAACGATGGAAAACACAGCTTGAAGGAACATTGACACATTTATGCATAAACAAATAATATTTCACAGGCTCAAACACGAAACAAATTTCATTCGATGATTCGACGCATCTTTCGAATAAATAAGTACGTCCCATACGTTAGTACATAACTCCACTAATTTGTTCCAATTCAAAGATCGCGACCGCAGCGTCGAAATGATTTGAGAGCCTCGTTCCGTCTCATCTTTCGTATTACCGCGACGCAGCATTTCAATCCACCTAAAAAACAAAGACGACAGACTTGGCCGATTGAAATGTGCGCTCCGGCACTGTCCGTCGCGATGTATACGTGCGCGAAGGAGGAACATCAATGTGGGTGCTCGTAACTCGTATATACTCGATAATCACAATCAAGAGCATTATTCGTGCTTCACCACAGAATCCATCGATTTCCCCGACAATCCTGACGAGCGAATTATTGTTTTTTTTTTTTTTTTTTATCTTTTTTAGCGAAGGAGTTTACGACGATCCGCACTGCAGTTCTGATCTCGTTAATCACGCGATGCTGATCGTGGGCTACACACCGAACGAATGGATACTGAAGAATTGGTGGGGCGAGAGCTGGGGCGAGGGTGGCTACATGAGACTGAAGAAGAATAAGAATCGCTGCGGGGTTGCGAATTACGCGTCGTACGCGAGGGTGTGAGAGCGCAAAAGAGAGAGTAGACAAATGAAAAGATATTTGCGACCGATGGGAATTGATGCCATTGAAGTTTGCATCGTTGGAGTACAACGAACATTCTTTTTATCAAAAATACATTTCATTGTAATTAAACAAATTGATTTTTTGACAAATTACATTTTTGTATAAGTTTAATTTTTTGATAAATTAAATTTTCGTATAAGTTTATTTTTTTGATAAATGAAACTTTTGTATAAGTTTAATTTTTTGATAAATCTAATTTTTGCATAAGATACATTCTTAGACTAATTTAGGTGTAACCTTTTTGATTTGATAATGAATTTAATTTTTTTTTAAGTTTCCCTTCAAAGAACGTACTCTTTACCAAAAAATATTTTGATGTCAATTGGAATAAATTTTATTATCTAATAAATTTAATTTCAACAAAAAAAATCGTGGAATACAACGAAAAAAAAATTATTTCATTTCAATTCTTTTTTTTTTATATTTTAAAAAATTACTATTCATTCAAAGAAATTATTATTTTTTGTAGATCGTGAGCGCAGATCTCTCATAATAATACGAGACAAACCTTTCAAACATTTTCGGAGGCTAAATCGGCGATAAAAAAGATTGAGGAATGAAAATTAATGGATTTCCGTTTCGTCTCAACGATTTTCTTTTTCATGTTGAATTGTTGTATGTTTCTCACTATCCAAATAGTTTTGTGGCAAACGAAGATCGTAGATCTCCAATAAGGAAACGTAAAGCCGTTTGAATAATTTTGACAGTCTGCATCTGCCAAAATACTTTCGAGCAAACAAAAAGAATTGGTTTCCGTTTCATTCCAAAAATGCAAACTGCAGCGACATGAAAAATTGCCGGATGAACAATCGAGTGATTTATCTCACCCCCGCACACAGAGGGAAGTCCACCATCGTTAAGTGTAATATTTCTAGCATTTGTACCATTTTTTATTACGAAGATTGCGAGACTTTGCAACTAACATTGATAAAAGCTGATTCTGATTGTAATAAGATTTCATAATTGCAATGTTGACGGTAGATTTTGGCGATGCGACTTCAAATCGACGTTGTTCTCTTCGCGGTATGCAAACGGTGCGGCAATTAGCTCAATTGATAGCGGAATACTCAACGCGAAGTTTAGGCAAGGCCGAGGGAAGTGGGCTACGTATTTCCGGCGTAAGCGCTGCGTAAGCATAAAGTTACGGCGTGACGCTATGCCAAGGTGCGCGAAACAGTTTACGCACATTTGTACAGGCTGCTCCAAAATAGGCGAACGTAGAGTGTAGAAGAGCTAAAAGAACATTTTCTTACGAACACGGTATGCGTGTGATGAGTACGTAAATTTCTGTCGGAAAAAAAGTACAGGATGGCTCAAAAAGTGAGGACCAAAAGGAAAATCTTGATGCCTCTTTGATACGAGGCTTCTAGATTTTCCTCAACGATAACATAAGCGAAAAAAATCGCAAGAAAAGTACATTCGGAAAGGAGAAAAATAAATATCCTTTTCTAAATTGTTCTTAAAATTTACTTTTCGAGAAAAAAAGCCTTCTTATTTTCCTCTTTTCTACATTAACTTTCGCCACGATTTGTTTTACTTGTGCTACCATTATGAAATGCACTATTGAGCAATAAATAAATGACCAACTGAATACTAACGTAAATTCCTTAGATTCTGATGAGAAGTTTAAGGCTTGAGAAGGTTGGTCCCTGAGGTTCAGATGATAAAAAAAATACTTATAACGATCTTGGGCCCGATGGATTTTTAAAACTCCCAAGAGCAAAGTAACACAAAGGAGAAAAGTAAATAAAAATCTATAATATATATAAGGCAACTCGAAAAAAATTATGAATGCTTTTTTCTCGAAAATTGAAAAAAAAGATCGCAGAAATTACATGGGGGTGATTCGAAGAGGATAGGAGGCGCCTAGATTTTCCTTCTAAACGTCACTTTTCAGGTCAGCCTGTATATAATAACATATATGAAAAATCGTAATTATTTTTTTTCTAGAGTACAACGCCATTTTCTCATCACAAATGAATTCGATAGCGAAAAGGGCTCGGAAAATCATCGTTCGATTTCCCACTGTGACGGATTAAAAAATATATTTTTTGCTTTTTTTTAAAGTATACATATTCAAGAATATGTGGAAAATGTTAAGTCAAATATTGAAAATTGGCCGAGTTACAAACGATTTAGGCCAACATTTCCGTTATTACAGTAGCTATCATTGTACGTAGCTATTTTTTTTTCATTTGATATTTTTCAAGGTCCCCGATATAAGTAAAAATTTCACCAAAATTAGACTTTTTTCCGAACTCCCGAAATTTTAGGACAACGGCTCCGTACAACGATAACTAAATACATTTCTATAGATTATAAAACTTTAAAACTTTACTATATTGTCAAGTTATATGTAGATCCGGCCGTTGAACCACATTTTTATACAGAGGCTCTATTAAACCTCAATCACGTTGTTTATTTTCCTTCTTAATAAAAATCCACACGAAATGAGTTCAAAGTATGCTTAATAACATGCCTCTTTTCCAAATCCCAAATAAATAACATATTAGCAAAAATAAATCGGAGGACGACGTTTTTTCCGTGCGTCACAGTGGAGACCTCCCTTAAGGTCAGGCACACCCCTAAAATTCTACCGAGTTCTCAATTTTAATGTTAATTTCATTAAATGAGTGTCAAATCACTAGGACTTCATGTTATCAAACGACTTTTCTCGCCGACAGGTAACAGCTTGGCAAAACTTCTAAAATAACCGTCCTTACAAAAATCCAGCAAAAAATCGTTTCAAATATTCTCGACTCCCTTCATCGTTTTTATATTCTATAAAAGTCCCTTCAATCATTTTAATATTCTCGACTCCCTTTAATTATTAAAGGGATTAAAACCCCTTCAATAATAACATTTTAACAATAAAAAAAATTTTATTTTATTTTTAAAATGTATCTGATTTAAAAAATAAAATTAGATAAATTTATCTAATTATATAAAAATTATATAAATTGATCTAATAAGATTAGATAACAATTAATAAAAAATAATGGGGCGGTGAGCGAGGATCGATTTCTTCGATCAACGGTACAAGCCGTGCATGAGACAAAAATGAAAGGATACTTTCGCCCATTGCGCAATTATACGTCAAGCGTCAGCGCCGCGACTTCTGAGCAGCCCTGTACTTCGATGCGCACGTGTGTACGTGCACGAAGCAAAACGACGTAACGCTCGACGTAATATGCAATTCGATTATATAGTGCGTGAGCGCGTGAGAAGGGGAGCCACGGGGGGAAGAGGCCGAGAGTGCAGTTGTATTTTGACGACATTGTCGGGCTGTGCAGTCCGTGTAACAACATCACTCACGGCTGTTCAGAAGTATAAACAGTATGTACAGGCCATAAACAATTACACGATATACGTGTGCGTGAATAGTTCATAAACGGGGGCGAATGTGCAAAACGTCAGGACACTTCATGGTCGTACTTATGTTCATGTGCCGTATACGGGGCATTTCACCTCAAGCGAAATGGCTCTCGTTCACGGGGTGATCATTTTTCAGGCTTGTGCAACGGAATTTTATTTCTATTCACGATGTTGCAAATTCTGCGCAATATTTATGGTCCAATAGTTGCAATGTTACGGGAAACAACATTGCTGCGATTTTTATGGAATTTTTTTATACTGCGTTTTGAATTGGTATAGCCAAGATAAAATTACGTGAAATATGGGGTTGAAGTTTGCAGCGTTCGAATGCAACGAAAATTCTTCATCAAACCTTATTTTTATTTTTATGAAAATCATTATTGATTTCTATTAATTCTTATTAGTTTCTTATTTATATTTTTAGAAAAATTCTTATAGATTTCTTTTAACTTTTTACTCATTTCTGTCAATTCTTATTAAATCATTATGCTTATTATATAAATTCTCATTAATTTCTATTAATTTTATTGATCTCTGTTTATTCTTACTGAATCATTATTTTTTATCATCATCGAAATTCTTATTGTTCTCTATTAATTCTGAGTAAGTCATTATTTTTATTTTTAGAAACATTCTTATCAACTTCTATCAGTTCTCACAAATTCCTTATTTTTATTGTTATAAAAATCCTTAATGATTCCCATCAGTTCTTAATGATCCTTTTTTAAAGTTATTATCCAAAAAATCATATTTTGCAGATTTCAACTATAGATCGTTAAATAACGACCCTAAAAAGTGTTTGCGAGATTTTTGTCGCTTAAATCTGTCCAAAAAATGGGCAATTAAAAAAAATCGTTTCCATTGAATTCCAAAAGATACAAACTTGATGGTCATCCTGAAAATATATCATGAGGTTGCTGATAACGGAAATGTGTCAAGCAGCGTTGACCAAGTTTTGGAAGGTTGACGCCACTGAAACTCAGTGGAAACACGTTCGCCTGTATCGGCACAGGTTTTCCCCACTTTCCCTGTGCCCTCATAAGGGCATACGGCCCCTCATAGGTCACTCTCCTTAAAACATACGAAAGAATGCACCGTTGCATCTTTACGTCAGTTTTCACCGAATTATCGAACTATTCTAGGCCGAGCATAGACCGCAAGTAGAAAAAGGCATGAAAACGGCAGCGACGATAAAACATTTCGAGACCTTCTTCGCTGTCGAATAATTTACTCCGATGAGATCGCTCACGATCAAAGGCAATATACTTTTGTTCTACACGGAATGGCCCATGTGCCGTATAAATTTTGAGATATCAACGAGACAAGGGGACAGCCCTATTCTCCGTGACAATCGGGGACGTCGGAGATTGTGCAAAGTGAGAGAGCGAGAAACTTCCTGCAGATGTCTTCCTCGTATCTGCCACTCGAATGTGCTCTAACTCTATAGGTTCCCGTCCTTTGCTTTCATCGTTTCCCCATTCGGGATGTCACTTATTGTTTTCCGCGCGAGAGACGTTGCACAGCTGGTAACGGCACATAATTTCGTCGAAACGTCATTTATTCCACACCCAAGTACAGATGTGGAGTACTAGGTGAGGACAATTGACCGACGTCGATTGCCAATCGAATGACACATAGAAAAAATACCATACGACAATCAAGACTAATGACAATTTGATATGACTTGACGATTTTTCGACCGGCCTATCGGGACATTTTTGCGAACTTTTTCGCGTGTTCACAACTGAAAATCGTCGCTAATAGCGATCTGTAAATCCCTAAGGTGTCAAGCTCGATGAGGCAAGTGGTCAACACCTGATCATCTGCACCATTTCTACCTCCTAACGCATCAGCTGAGTGGATATTCGTCACATGCTTTTCTCGTTCCGAAAATCATTCCTACAGGGATAAAAGGTTCTATAGAACACGACTTTTTTCGCTCATTTCTTCACGTCGGAAAGAATCTTAAGAAATTTGACGTCAACGAAATTTAGACCTTTAGTTTAGTCATCGAAGCCCTTTATAAAAGCCTTTTGGAAGGGTTTTATGGAGAGCCCTTCAAAAGGGCTTTATGAAAAGTCGTTTGTGCAAAGCCCTTTAGAAGGGCTTCAAGAAAAGTCCTTCGTGAAAAGTCTTTCACAAAGCCTTCATGAAAAGCCCTTTTGAAGGCAACGATAAAATCATAAAATCAGCAAAGTTTCATTTTTCAAATCTCAGCTAGGTTGAGCGTCTCAGTGAATACATGAGATTGCACTTTGCATTGTTCCAATGTATGGAAAATTATTATATCTGTATTGCTTCAATTTCTTCCGGCTAATCTTGCCTAGATGCATCTCGGCAATCCTTCATGACGCTTTTAAAAAAATCTACAATCTACATCTGCCGAAAAGAAATTTGTATAATAAAAAGCAGAGAGATAAAAATATATTTAGAAAGTGCTGTCGTGGCGGTTTAGCCATGCAAACTTCAACACTATCAAAATACATTAAAGATAATGACGTTGAAGTTTGCGTCGTTGGGATTCAACGAAAATTACTTCGTTTTACTTGCTCAATTTTCTTCTTTTTCTGATTTAGGCTTTGAAAATCACTAAGCCGTTTTTACGTATTCTCATTGGCGATTTGTGACCTCAATGCGCGAGAAAAGGCTTTGGATAATGATAAAGCCAACGATGCAAATTTCAACGTCGTTTTATAATAATAAAAATTATATTCAACAATAGTGTTGGTAGCGGTACTATGAAAAACCATAATAATGATCATAATAAGATAACAAACAATTAGAAAACAATATTTAAATTCGTTAAAAAATATACAAATAAATCACAATAAAGAAAAAAGTATAATAAATAATCAATATATAATGTATATACATTATAAAAAATAAACAATCACTATAAATAAATAATGTGTACAAATAACAAACGGTAAATAATAATATTGAAAATAATCACATTTATTTATTTGTAACAAAGTTCCTTAAGCACACCGAATAAAATGGCGTAAATGCGCGCAACGTTTAAACTCTAGAAGCATCCACTGTGCACGTATTCACGTCCGTAGAACAAAAGCATAGACGTCACCGCAACGGGAGAGTACTTGGTGCGACTACGCGACGGAAACAAAAAAATCTGACAAAATCAGATGCGTAAGAAAAGTTCGTCGAGCGCGTCATGTAAATTAGTGTTTCAAGGGGGAACAGGACGAAACGTCATTAGCGGATTGTCACGAGAGAGCCTGTAGACTAAGCCCGAATTCACGGGGACGACGAGAAAAAGGAGCGAAGGAATACGCGAGGCTTTCAGTAGCCGAGAAATTTAATTAGCCGCCGAGATAGAGAAAAAGAAGGAGTGAAAGGAGAAAAGAAAAAATGCATGTGTAGCAAGAAGATTAGCGTGTGGAGGACCTGTCGAAACAAGAGGGAAAACACGTATATGTGTGCGCGTGTGTGTGTGTGTGTGTGTGTGTGTGAATAGCATTTTTTTAATCCGTCGTATCTATGTAGTGTTCCCAGTCAGGATGACTGGCTGGTTCGAGGACGGTGTTCGAGAGCGAAAGTCCTCAAAATCATCTTTCTCACAAATACAGCGTGATTCACAACTACTAGGATTCCCTTCGTTAGCATTTAGGGTGTGTGATTGCGAGCAAAACGCTGATTTTTTAAAATGTCGCGCGGAAAAAGTTGGCTGACATATTGGGGTCCAAAGTCCGACGCTGACAAGGCACATCACTTGAGTGTCCACCTTCGATTTTGTTGAAACTCATAGATGTGATAAAACATTGAAAACTATTGGACACGTATTTTTTTATCGTGACAACGGTTTTAAGAGGGGCGACCACCTCTCAGGGGAAGGGGTGTCGAAAAACTCACTGTAGAAGTATTGAAAACAAAATTAAGGGGGGACACGCATTTTTTCGAGGGGTGTTTTCCCCCCTTAAACCGTTCTTCCGCCAATAAAAAGAAATACATGACCAATAGTTTTCAATGCTTTTTCACGTATATGAGTTTCAACAGAATCGAAGGCGGACATTGATGTTCATTGTGAATGAACTAATGGCACGGTAGTTGCTCACGAGTATCTTTTTCTTCAAGGAATAAATAAAAAACGAAAATTATTGAATCATATTATTGGTTTGCAATGCGAGTATACGTGTTTGTTATTTTTTAACGAAAAAAAAAATCTTGAATAAAAAGAACTATACCTATTCTAAGAATCGGTCGAGAACTAAAAAACGAGCCTTTCACAAATGTCAACTAGGTGTAAGCCCCCAAACAAGCGTTTTGCTCGAAATGACACCCTGCAGGCTCGCGAAGGGAACCCTAATATAGTGTCTCAAAATGACCTGATATTTTAATTTATTAAGGGGTTACGCCCACTTGCGATCTTGAAAAAATCGTTTTTCTTTATTGCATTTTTTTGAATTATAAGTATCTGAGAATATGTCCTGAAAATTTCAAGTTGATTTTGTTGAAACAAGCGTTTTGTTGAAATAAGCGTTGAAAGAGAAGAATCCGTGAATTGAAGAACTGAAATTGAAACTTTAAACGCGTTTTTCTCAAAATGGCATTTCTGAAGTCGGTGACCAAGATTACTCGAACACTAATGAACCGATCATCTTGAAATTTTGCAGGCTTATTTAATACATAAAAATGTAGTCTTTAATCGTTCGATTTTTTTTTCGAAAAAAAAAATGGCCGTTTTATAGCCAAAAAACGGCCGTTTTTTCGTTAAAATCGAACCATTAACTTTGACTGTCCGCCATTTTGTGAAAAATGAATATTTTTTAAAATCCTTCGATTAAAGACTAGTTTATACTTATATATGACTAAATCCATCCGCATTTTTTTTTCAGATGATCCACTTCGCCGCAATGTTGGTCACCGCAAACCGTGTATATAAAAACATTATTTCATTGACGGCCATTTGCCACTAAACAATGTAATATTTTTCAATAAAAAAATTACTGAAAGTTCTTCAAGATATGTTCTGTAAGATGGTATATTGATCGATTAAAAAGTTTTGTAGTTTTCTTTAAAAAAATTCATGAAAAAGGCCTTTTTTGCGCTACAAGTGGGGGTAACGCCTTAACAAAGCGTATTATTTATTTGAAAGCTACGAATATTTTTATTTTGATATAAGATACAAACATAAAGGTTATGTGTGGAACACAATATCTGATAAATGGCCGCCGCGTCCCTGTTTGCAAACGTTCACCCCTTTGACGAAATTCTTTCATTAATGGCGCGTCCAATTGTTTACTTGAACTCTGGAATGGTCTGTGGATCGTTCGCATATACTTTTCCTTTAAGGCCTTAGGCCACAGTAACGGGTATAAAATCATGTGCGAATTTAACAATTTTTTTCGTATGACAAAGTGATTCACTCATAAAATTAATTACACATCTATTTAGTATGAATATCAAGCTGTTAGAAAATATATATATTTTTTTCGATCTACAAAATGGCCGACTACTCGAAACTTCTCGAAACAGCTTTTTTCCAATTGGCGTGACAAATAACTTCAACAATTTTCACTCGATTGACTTGAAATTTAAAAGTCATATTTCTAATTGCATGTCGCAGAGAAGTACGTACGGAATTTCTGATTAATCGAAAACTATTCACTTTATAAGCAGTTTATGAGCAGTTAGAACGAAGTTTTTCACTGAAAATTAATTTCTTCAGTTCAAATACCTACAACTTTTGAATAAATCAAAATTTTTTTAATTCTTTACGTACTTCTCTAGGTATTCTAATGTAGATTTACGAGAATTTTTGTTTTTTGTTCTAGGTAAGAAATTGTGCATGCTAAATGCCACGCCGCAGAGCGCCTAAAAAAAGAAAACAAAAGAAAATATTAGTAGTCGGCCATTTTGTACATCGAAAAAGAAAATATTTTCTAACAGCTTGGTATTCATACTGAATAGATGTGTAATTAATTTTATGAGTGAATAACTTTTTCATACGAAAAAAAATAGTTCAATTCGCACATGATTTTACACCCGTTACTGTGGCCTAAGGCCTTAAAAAACCCCAAAGAAAAAAGTCCAACGGCGTCAAATCGCACGATCTTGGGGGCCAATTCACATTGTCACGGGGCGAGATAACACAACCATGAAAGTTCGTCTGCAATAACTATGCAGTAAAAATGCAGCAAATACCAATTTCTATGCGTTGTTCGATCGTATAATTCTCCATGACTAAACCTCAATACTTCCTGATGCCAGTTTTCAAAGATTAGTACTCGATGTTCAGTATAAAAAAAATAATGCGGAATTTAAAATGTCAGGTCATTTTGAGCCACCCTTTAGTTCTAAATCGTTCTGTATATATGGGACGGAAAAATGCTGAGTCTGACTGTGCGGTGTGTGACGGGAAAACGAGAGAGGGTTTATAGCGTGTAGTTGGCGTGGTAATCCAGTCCACTCGAAAACCACAGGCGGTCTCCTATACCTTATAATCGGATCATGCCAAATGCTGATTTACAAACTTCCTCAGTGAATTCCATTCAGATTTCCACTCTACCTTTTTCCACCTCCCAACCTCACCAACGGTCCTGCACAGCGCTGCATCCCTTGGACTGCGCGAAATTACTTTCGCGGAGTCTTATTTATTTATTTCGGTACGGTTCGATCAAGCGCTTTGCACGTTGACTCGCTACCATGAATTACCTTTGATTCCCTTCAGAGTACTCGGCTGAATGATACACTTATTCCGTAAAGTAAGTTCTATTTGATTGTAATTTTCCCTGAATGAAATTCGACTGGGGATGAAATGAATAAGCGAGGCACAATCCACTTTGGAAACGACGAAAAATAGTGGATTCAAAATCAAACGTATGAGGTGTAAGGGTGCGCTGACTCATCATCTACACCAATAAGAGGGCATCATGTACACCACGAAAGGGTAGGCGCTTTCACCGTCCACACGGAGAGAATTTTTAAGTATTTGTTACGGTGAAATCTCCGTAAAAATTACATTAAAAATTTGAAACCGGTGACAAATGTGCACATAGTCAAAAATTGACACTAGCTTTTAATATTTTGCTTTCATTCATGTAAAAATTTAAGCAAGTAGCATAAGTTTTTACATTTCATTCAGTAAAAATTCTGACACATTCTCATGTAGAATTTTAACAATGGGCTGCCTCAAAAATTCCAAGTTTCTACAGTAAAAATAACCTGGACAAACTTGAAATTTCTAAAATCCCTAGCGAAAAATTAATTCCCTATGATTAAATAAATACTCTATATACTGTATTTCTGAACATTTGTGTTCTTGATTGCTACTTATTTTAGCATATCATCTTTCCGTACCATTGTAGACGTCCTTTATCGAAGTTTCTTTTCACGTTTTTTTGTTTTCTTGCGTAGAACACGTTAGACTGCACGAGACCACGAGGCTTTCTTGGCCCATGTTTCGTACTATAATGCGCATGTGCGGTACCGCTGTTGCTAAGCAACGCGGGTCGGCGTCGTTCGTGCTCGTCATACTGCGTCATACACAAGCCACACTCACAGCTTGCGTTCACGTATACGCACGCTCGCACACAGAGCTCACGCGTACGGTCAGGCGACCTAGCCCTAACTGATTTTACTATAAAGAACGTAAAATTCCGGTGGACGCACGGAAAATTTCGGCTTCCTTTTTTAAATTTTTATGGAAAACACGCAAATTTCTCAATGTTCCACTGAAAAATTTCATTTATATTAGCACTTTTTTAACTTATTGTCGTAATCTTTACGTTTCATGAAATTTTACTATTAATTTCAGTAAAAATTCTGGAAAATATTTTAAATTTCTGTTACGCAAAAGTAAATTTTGATTCATTTCCATGAAAATTTATAATTTATTTCCTAAAAACCTGAAAAATTGCACATTTGTCACCGAGTTACTGTGATTTCACAGTAAAAATTACTTAAAAATTCTCTCCGTGCACTTCATCCTAATCCGGAGGATGTGGACGTGCGACACCCTCTACTGACGACAGGGCTCCGCTCTGGTGGGGCGAGGGGGAGCAGCTGCATTTCTTTCAGTGGCAGAGTGCGAGCGACAGAAAGAGAGAACATTTCTTGTACTCCAAAACATGATGCCTCAGAACGACCGGGACCATACATATACGGAAACGTTTCAGCGAGAAAAAATCGAGCATTCCGGGAAAAATCCCAATTCCATTTTGAAGATAATTGAATTGCGAATACGAACTCCCAAACAAAGGTTTCTTTAGTAGAATCAAATTCCATTTATCTATTTTGATTTTGATGCACAAAGAAGTTTTTCAGGAATGTTTCGTATTTAGAATCGACTTATCTCCATTCTACTGTACTCAAAATGGAATAGCAGTTTTTTTTCAGTATGCTCAACTTTTCCTACAAATACTACTTATCACCAAAACACGCTATGATTTTTTTCGAAGACAACCTAAAAACCAGTAAAAATCAAATTTTTACAAGTTTACGAAAAATACAAGTACAGCCATCGCTCGAGTACAATTTGCTGTGCGAACGAGCGAAAAAGCCTTCCTTCGTATCTATAAGGGCGTGTATCACGGAAGAACCAAGCGAGAAAGTCCTTCGGGCACGAAGATCTTAAAAGTACATTGGATACTTGATGGAATTCAATTTCGACCAAGTTTTAACCTTTTTCGATATTGCTCGAGCCCTGTTACACTTCCTTCTCCGCAGTTATGCAAAACTACATTCGGAAGGATTCCACGCCCCTCCCTCCACTCTGGCCGCTATATCGGGTTTTCCAGAGCGAATTTACAATACATTGTAACAAAAAAACATTCTCGTACGCATTGCCAATTAATTTACTCCATCCGTTTTGAGGCTTCGGCCGATCATATTTCGTGAAGTTTTATGGAAGGCTTGAAAATGTCGGTTTCCAGGCGTAGACTAACAATGCAATATTAATGAATATACGCGATTTTCCATATTTTTTTTACAATAAATTCAAGGGATTCGTGTTTCGTTACTTTTTTCTGTTTTTACGATGTAATTTCATAATTTCGGATAGTATCATTGTCTATAGGTGATCGCGTGGGGCGTAAAATTCGCTCGCGTCTCTCGTCTGAAAAACGGGAGATAGGATACGGATCTATAAATCTGGCGAGGGTGGATCGAGGGAGTAAAGGCGATAGAGAAGAGAGAAAGGGGAGACGGAGTGAGAGAGAGAGAGAGGGGTAGAGGGAAGGAGGGAGGGAGTAAGAGCGAGAGAGCAAGAGAGAGTGGGAGGGAGTAAAAGGGAGAGAACAGAAGTGAGTAAGCGAGGAAGGGAGTAAGAGACAGAAAGAGAGGAATGGAGAACGGAGAGAAAGAGAGGGAGGGAGTATTAGAGAGAGATAGAGCGAGAGAAAGAGAAAGGGGAAAAAGCGAGAGAGAGAGAAAGAGAGGAATAGAGAGAGTCAGATATAAACCGCTCGTCGGGATTTATTTGATGCTATATACGGGTCAGAAGTGGACGAGATGGAAAAATGTTGAAACGCGAGATTGGGACGTAGGGTATACCCGACACGCGAATGCAAGAGAAGGAGAAAAGAGAGGGAGCCAGAGAGAGAGAGAGAGAGAGACAGAGTTAGCTGCTGTAAAGCGTCTAGTCGCGGCTCGCCCGACTGTGCACATCCGACATGATAAGGGCTTCGCGGATACGACGAAAGCCCCGGATTTTCCTGTCGTGCTCCACACCGACACGCTTTTCGTCTCTGCCACCGGCCGGACGACCTACCGATCCTGACACGTTCACGAAAAACAAGAAAAATAAAATTCGCGTCACTTCGTCTTGAATTCTCGTATACGAAGACGTATCTATATATCTGATATCCGCACCCCATCCAATGATTTTTACACCGAGGACTTTCTTCCAGTCTTCTCATTTTTCGAACATTTTGGAATCTCCGCGGTTCCGGGTGAGACAGAATTTTTATCGAGACCCGTTTTACAGAATTCTTTGCAATGGGTTTGCGTTTTATTTTTCGTTGCCTCTATTTCGACGTATCGATAAATTTCGGTATTCTTATTTAATCCCGATAATACACTGGTACAATTTTCAATTGAAGAATGTTTGAAGTCGCTCATGGGTAATGGCTAAAGTAAGTGAAATTTTAATAACGTTTAAAAATGATAATGTAGGGAAAAAATATATGTGTGTTGTGTGTGTGAGAGAGAGAGAGAGACTGAGAGAGAGAGAGAGAGTGGGGGGGGGGGAGGCCCCTACAAGAAAATCTAGACGCCTTGTGTACAAGTCACCCCCATGCATGTTCTTCACGATCTTTCTTATTTTTCGAGAAAAACCATTCTTTAACTTTTCAAGGTTTCATTTGTACATAAGCTTTGATTTCTTCCCCTTTTGTCTATGTACATTTTCTTAGAAGTTTGTGAAGGCCATTGGGAATCGTTTAGCCTAGTATAAGTCTAGTTTTGCGGAGTTCAACATGTGGGAGACTGAGGGCACTTGATCCTTATCGAAAACTTGGTACACGTAATTGGAAAACCTTTTATGAACATTGCATTAGTTTTAACTGGCAACACTAGGTGTCTATGGTACCCACAATACTTTGTAAAGTAGT
Organism: Ophion costatus; assembly: GCA_951751655.1. Classification (NCBI taxonomy): domain Eukaryota; kingdom Metazoa; phylum Arthropoda; class Insecta; order Hymenoptera; family Ichneumonidae; genus Ophion; species Ophion costatus. The sequence continues at coordinate 30,771,468 of OX632364.1, read as the reverse complement.
GCGATCTGTCAGACGTGGCTTTAAATGGCTTTTTTCTAAATACAACTTTTTTCCGCATCCTGGTTAGGGGACACTCAATACACGGTCTTATGGAAGAGTTGCTCCCCCGGACTTAGTTATTGTTTTTCTTTCTCTCAGAATTTCTCTCATAAAACGTTTCAAGTGGCTTATTCGAGATGCTAGTGCAATCGCTAAATATCACGTTGTGTCTAAAATCATCATCAATGAGAGTAATTAGCATTGAGCTACCGAACTCATCGAGAAAGTTCAACATTAAAAATTAGATGAAAAAGACATACGTAACTTTCAGAACGATCATTAATCTAAGATGAAAAGAAAATACTTGATTACCTTTACGATATAATGATACCTGTAGGATTAAAGATTATTCAATAGAAACAGAACATTCGTTGAATTGTAAATAATAATATGTTGAATTTATTAGATACTGATGTATCTTTGACTAAGCAGATTTTACTGTAGATGGTACTTACGCATGTTGATCGTCTTGATATGAGTAAAGGTAAAAACTTAACATTAATAAAAGACCAACTTTATTAAAATAAAAAGAAGACTTGAGTAGATTTAAAATGAGAAGGACCTAAAGTAAGCAGTAAGAGGTATTTTTTGTTCACTTAGATGAAGAAAAAGGCTGCATTTTGACTATGATGAAACTATTGATAAAACATCAGTTTAAGGGAGTTTTCCAGTGTGAAATTTTCAAAAAATCGATTTTTTTTTTTGCTTTATCGAATAGTATACACTCTTCCGAATATTCCCTGAAATTTTCATGCCGAAATTCAGATTATTTCGGTTACTGTACAGCATTTCTTGGAAGAAGGCAACGGAGCGCTACAGCTACAGCGAAACTTTGAACGCGTTTTTCTCGAAACAGCATTTTTCAAAACGGTGTCCAACTTGGAGGGCAGAGTTTTAAAGCGATCGAGTTGAATTTTTTACACAATATTCTTAACGTCATTGTTTATCGTGCTATGGAAGCTTTTTTTTTTGACATCTTCCTATTTTTTTGTAAAAAAAACTGCCAAAAAAAATGCTAAAATCGATACTTTTTGTTCAAACCGGCGCCATTTTTGCAAAAAAAAAAAAAAAAAGCCTCCATAGCACGAAAGCCAATTATATACCGATCAATAATCTTTTTGTGTTTTTTGTTTCAGATCAAAATTGTGACCCCCAACGTGGACACCACGTCCAAGTGCATTTTCTGCAACAATTGTTTCATCATTTTTATAGATATTAATTAATAAATAAATCGATCTTTAAAAAATTGTTTTGTATTCTTCAATACCCAATTAATATCCAAAAAAAAACCAGACCGATTAGATTATTTTTTCTTTAAAAAAAAAAATCGCGAAAAACAGCGATTTTTCGGGCTGTCACACTGGAAAGCTTCCTTAAGCCTTCGTTGTCACTGTGAGTCTAAATAAACCAGTATCGCTAAGTTTTTTGAGCCTTTTTTCTTTACAGCTTTTTTTGCATGTTGCCATCTGGTTTTTTATATAATATGTCGTTGCACGTAGTATGAAATATTTTAAGTATGTTAACGATCCTTTTCGAGGTCATCCGACTGTTAGGCTGGGTCAATGTGACCCAGTGTGACAACGACGGGTTAACGAATATTAAACGAGATTATAACAATTTCAATGTCGTTAATTGTATATCTACATCGCTGATATATGGCATAGATGTGAGACAATTGGTACCTTTCTCTTCCTCTAGTTTTGATGGGCTATGTACAACATTTATAAACTAACCTTAGTCGTTATTATACGGATCATTCCCAATAAGATTCCACGTCTTTAAGTGCCAGGACATTTGGAATATTGCATAAAGTACGGGAATGTGGGGTAAGAAACAAAAGGGGGGATCAAGTGACCCCAGCTTCCCCTATACTCTTGCGGGCTTATACGTATTACCCTTCCCAATTGAACTCATTCTTATCACTCCCTACCCACGCGTCGCTAATCTAATCTACCTTCCGTTGGATCCGTAGCGGTCTTAAGCGACACAATACCGCATTTGTCTAGGGCACGGGAGAACTGTGAAAACCCGTATCCATATCGACGACCCCATATTCTTCTGATTGTCTGATGCGCAGACTTTTGCTCAAGGATCTACACCGAGGTATCAGAAGTATTGGCCTTCCGCTGACTGGTTGATGTGCCAGCTGGTACACGACTAAGCCGTGCCGCTTAGTCGTGCTCCGAGTATTGGCCATGCACAACGCTGCTTAACTCGAAGTACCACCAGAGCCGAACCTCTCCACCAGTGTCGTTTGACAGGTATAAGTTTTTTTTTATCATCCGAACTTTAGTGACTGATCCTTTTAAACCTATTTTTAAACTCTTCGTTACTATCTAACAATAAGGCATGAACGTTAGTGTTCAATTGGTAATTTATTTACCACTCGTCAGTGAACTTCATAGCGATAATACATTGTAAAAAATCGCGAGGAAAGTACGTACAGAAAAGAGAGAAATGAAAAAGTGTTTTCTCGAAAATTGAAGAAGATCGTAGAAGATACACAAGGGTGATTTGGATAGGTATTGATACAAGGCATCAAGTTTTTCCTCTGGTCGTCATTTTTCGGCCCACCCTGAAAATAAATATTCGCTCCATGCAGAGTATAGGGTGAAGGTAATGATATCGAACCCAGCAACCGCAGTGGACAAAAATTGCAATGAACTCGGCAATTTATCTGTCAAATCGCTATGAGCGTAGTACGAGATTTTCGCATTAAAAGTTCAAATATTGTTTTATTAAAAATGGGCCACGACAGTTACTGTGTAATAAATTGCAAAAATACCGGAAGGAATAGCAAATTTTATCGATTTTCTGCTGAAATTCGGAAGTTAGAATAACGCCACAGATATATCCCTGTAGTTTTACCTTTAAAGAAGTTTTGCAAGGCGTCAAAGAAAAAGAGGTTTGCCGTATGACACAAGCCCGAATTAATAATATGTCACAACTCGTCTAATTCTTCACAATCTAATTAATAGTTTGCAAAACATAAGCCAAGTGTAAACACAAGTTTAAACTTGGTTCATTTTTTGTCCTTAACGTTTTCTCGCAGATTGAGTTTGAGGTTGGAAATTAATATTGTATCCCTCGAAGCCGGTCTTCAAGCCGTCCCAAAGTGGTGCAGCGACGATATACTTTGTTAAATTTTAATGAAAGCAATTATATAGCTTCATTCTTCTCCTCTTATAAAAAAAATTACAAGTAAACGAAAATATACATTCTAAAAATGTTCTTACGTTTTTTCACTGCACTGAAAGAAAACGCTTCTTGCCGTCTCTGGCCAGACAAAATGATGTAATGCAAACAAATTAAATGCACTTGAGGCGTGATATTAATTTTTATCATTAATGAAAATATTATGACGACGATTCCGAAGCCTTTGACAGAGCCGACAAAAATACAAACGCTCGGAGGAGCTAGGGTCGCGCTCGGAGCCAATACGCTATCTTCTGATGCTATATTCTGAGGTTTGCATCGTTGGAATGCAACGAACAAATATACTTTCCAATTTGCCGTGTTTTTGCTGGCACATTTAGGTTTCAAAATCACCGAGAAATTTTAAGCAATCCGTCTTAAAAATCTACAACCAAAACTTCAGGATATTTTTTTTAGATAATAATAAAAATCAAAAACGAAAGAATCGAGGGGAATTTTCGTTGCCTCCAAACGATGCATACTTCAACACCGTATCCTCTGCCGTTTTTTTTACAATGAATTCGAAATTGATATACGTATACAAAAAATTATATATATATATATATAAACACCCATATATGTTTCTCCTAAAAATCTTATTTTTCACAATTTTCCGAAAAAAAGGAGACAAGCATGTACGCGTGTAAAATAACATCTCGATAGTTCAGAAAAACCCGGTATTTCTTTAACAGAGCTTGATGTCTGATGAAACGTCTCATTTTTCTCCGACCTATCGTTCATTCCAATCACTTTGACTATTATTTTACCAAAGCATAAATATTCGCTCAAGTGTACATAATCTGTTTTGTTACCATGCGGAATAATCGAACAAATATTAGCCCGAGTTTTTTTTTATCACTTTCGGGGCAACAGAAAATGGACGTTGAAAAAGGAAAAAAGTTTGGAGATAATTTGGTGAAGGAGTGTAAAGTCTCGTGCCCGTTTATGTACATATATATCTACGCTTACGTACGATGGCATCGACGCTCAGTCTCGCGCGAATAATTTGCGGTTCACGTCATCTTTTTTACCAATATATATATATGTGTGTGTGTGTGTGTGTGTGAACGCCCACCCACACACATTGGCATGTTCGCACGCGACTCGGTCGTGATTACCGCGGAGTTTCACTCCCGGGCGAAGATTCGCCGACTGCCGACAATTTATCGTCGGATTGCCCCGGAGGTGTTCTCTCGAGGAATTTGCCCCGAGCAAACAGCGACAAAACGGGGACGAACAAGAGCGCGAGGTAAAGAAAAAGAGAGAGAGTGTGTGTGAGCGGCAGTGCGCCATGTTAAAGCTAACCCCAAAGTGGCAAAGAAAAATATAATCGTTATAAGTCGAAAAGGCGACGAGCGCGGTTACGGTGGAAAGCGGGGATGCGGGAGAAATCGCGCTCACGCGTATTGAAGCGAAAATGTAAAACTTTTTTCTTCCTCCCCCGCAGGAACAAATACGACGAATCCGAGAAGCTGAAGAATGAACTTTGCGAGTATTCGACGAGGGCTACGATCATTTTTCTTCTCGTTATCGCATTCGTTGTCATTTCCAATTTGTTCTCATTTAAATCTCGCGGAGTGTTGTCAGGGCGAAAAAAAAATGGAAATCGGTACGAGCGGTTGATTCGGTTGATCGAGGATTTTCCAATCGACTGATCGGTTCTCCAAGTATCGATGAGCACAGCAGAAAAACATTTATTTTTCTCCCTCGCGTATGTACTATCGGCACGATTTTTTGTTGGTTGTCTTATCGTCATGAATTGCACTGTTGGCCAATAAATAAATTATCAACTGAACACTAACGTGAAAGCCTTTAATTTTGACAAAAAGTTTGTAACATAGGTTTTAGTGGGCCAATCTTTACAGTGCAGGTGATAACCAAAACTTGTATTCGTCTAATTGATTCTCAATAGCTTTCAAAAGCTTCCAAGAGGAAAGTACGTACACCAATGAGAAAATAAATAAAAACGTACACTGCGGGAAAACTCGAAAACAAAAAAAAATTAGAAAATGCTGTGTTCTCGAAAAGTAAGAAAGATCGTAGAATATATATATATGACAAAATTTGCCTATAAAACAAAAACTAAGTAACGGAAAAAAACATCCTATGACAAGTACTAGATAATGGTGTATAGAATAACCACAAAAAACCTCAAGGCAATCGGTTCATTGGTTCTCGAGTCATTTTTGGTACCGATTTTTTTACGACGCTCCAAGGATCAAACAATATCCTTGTATATTTTTGATACTTTTAAATAAAGAACATTAAACATAATTTTGAATGTATATACTTTTAGATAATTAAAACCCAAATCCGAAATTTCAAATAGTCTCCCTTGAAAAAATTCACCAAAATGACCCTTTTTCCGTTCCTAGGTGTATATCTGCCCTTAAGATACACCCTATATATAAAGGTAGAACATTTCTTAATTTTTCCGACGTCCATTTTCATCTCTTTCTACCTACTTTCATTCTGTCGCACGGCGATCACCATTCATTGCGCTCAAGTTACATATTACGAAAAGCATTTTAAGGCAGGATTCTACTTTGAAACTGTGAAAGGCTAAATTGGATGAAAACACCCACCTGGAACACGTCGAAGGCATATTATATGGCCCAGGCATCGCTGATTGAGGGTAAGATAATTTTTTCTACGATTTATCACTCACCAAAACTTTAAACGCGTTTTTCTCGAAACGACATTTTCAAGTACCCTGGTCGTGATAACTCAAAAAGTACTGAACCGATCCTTATGAAATTTGGAACACATATTCTATATGTGTGTACCAACCGACCTAGCTACAATCAACTTAAAATTTTGATTAGACCTATTTTTTTATTGCAAAAAAAGACCCAAAAAAAACGCATTTTTTTCGAATTTTAGCCGCCATTTTGTTAATTTTGCACGTATATAAAATATTCTAGTTAGGTCGGTTCCTGAAGACATACTGAACATGAAACTATTTGATTTTTTTGTTTCAGACCATCCGTCGGGAAGATTTCACGACCACGGCAACGGTACCTGCTTTTCGAGGCGTTGGCTTTAAACATATTTTACGTGTACAAAAAATGAATAAAATACATAAAAAATTTTTTTTTTGTGTACTTAAAGAGTGTATTTATTGAACAGTTTAAACCCCATATCGATATCTTTAATAGTATTCTCAGAAAAAATTCACGAAAATAGCGTTTTTTTCATGGATTCAAAGTAGAATCCTGCCTTAAAAAAGGATTCCATCTGCGTACAAGACAAACAGAATCGAAAGTGTCATACGTGTCATGATAAATTTGAGGCTTACGTGCAAAGCGCGTGCTTTCGTCTCGTCACCGACGCGTATTCATTTCTCAATCTCTCTCTCTCTCACTCTCTCTTGCTCCCTCTCCCTCAACCCACTAACGAGGCACCAGCTGCTCTTGGACTCATCAACTGATAAATAATAAGTAATTAATACCGCCTCGGTCCGGTTGCGTACAAATCATAAATCTCACTCTTCCGTACGAGAGTGTGGCTTTTGTAATGCACAACCAAGCCACTTACGTACACTCGTATGCATAACATGTTTGACTCGTGTGATATAAACAATAGAGTAACTACTTCGTTAATGTGCCAAGAATATATACTTACATCTTCTTTTTTTTCTTTTATTTTCCTTGCCGAACCTTTGCTCCCGTATCATGGAACGATCTAATAGTTGATACATATGTGGCGTTGCAGTATGCATCGTTGGGACGCGGTGAAAATTCGTTTTCTTCGAATGGCCCCAATTTTTTGGCAGATTTCGCCTACCCAAGTTATTTGAACGTTTTCTTTTTTAGTCATTATCAGAGATTTACAGTATAAGATGTGCAAATAAAGATTTCGAAGAGAAATAAAAAGTACTTGCACATTTTTCAATTTCTCAACGTTGCAAACTTCTACATCATATAGATATGTAGGAATGGACGAAAGCAAAATGGGCTAACCACCGAACAGTCGAAAGTTTTTCGCAATTGTGATTGAATCTCAGAGACGGGACCATTTTTGGTGCGCACTACGAGAACCTTTTTTGCACGCTCTCAATGCACCATTAACTGTTACAACTGATATAGCGAGGTCTTGAACGCCAGAAAGTAAAAAAAAAAAAAGGACAGATAGACGAATGTTTGTGCAGAAAAAATGGTTGACCTAACATCGTAGACTCCGGGATCGCGAATTGCTTGATTGCGACAACGGCAATTTCAATGGGTGACGACATTTTTTGGGTCTCTTAGTGCGAAAAGTCCGAGAGTGCTCATTTTTCTTCCACTACGATCAAAGGTCAGTCGCGTCTGCGTGCTACGTGCGATAGAGCCCGTTCATTTGGATCTCGTGTACTTGAGAAGATAAGGTGAAATGGTAATTGCGTTGAGGTCCGCGATCCTAAATATTGTTGACTTTTGTGCGGGTTTGTGAGAGCGGCAGAGAGAGAGAGAGAGAGAGAGAGAGAGGGAGAGAGAGAGAGAAAAGAGGGGGGCAGAGGAGAGATGTTGCGACAGTGAGTGTAAGAGAGAAAGACGTCGCAGGGCGAGAGGAAAGAGAGAGACAGATGCTGCGACATGTCCGTGCCGCGTGTTATATTCGCTGTACCCGGACGATATCAGTCGGAGCCTCTGTGCTCTCGTCCAATGAGCTTTAGTCTCCGTCACAACGGGGCAAAGGTCCATACTCGTGGCTGAGTGTTCGCTACATCAGTGGTCCATCGTCAAGTATCACCTCCACAGTCTTCATCAACGTTTTCGTCCGCAGTGACAACAAGTGGGAGAGTTTGTGCAGCGGGTGTCATATTCGAGGGAAGCTGGGCCGTTTTTGCCGGTAAAGGCCATAGGGAGGCAACCTCGAGACGGGCTGGTGGTTGTAAGATCGGATTCGGTATTTAAATCCGGTTGAAGTGTCCCCAAGAAAGAAGTTTGATCTGTTTTTCTGATGGACTTTCGTAATTAACGGGGCTAATGGAATTGCCAAGAATCTGTGATCCGTTTCGATCAAATTAGCTGATAGAGATCAGACAGACTCAGGAAGCAAAAGAAACGTGTCAAGGTGCTAGGCTTGGCTATAGGGAGTTGAAGACAGAACGAGAAAAATGCGTTGGGATCTGGCGTTGTTGTTGCTATTATTGGGTTACGGTAGCGTCGGTGGTTCATGGCCGAGCATGGTCAACCCGCTGAACAGCGTTTGGTCCACGTTCTATCCGAGCGAGGAAGCCTCCAAACCGGATATCGCCGCCACCGGCAATAGGGAGGATTGCTCGGGTTGCACGCGCAACCATCACATCGCGGCAACATCGTCCAATGTCGATCGCGATCCCATAATGACGGAATTACGGGTCGAATATGTCAAGCAGCAGATATTAAAAAAACTGAGGTTGTCAAAGCCACCGGACTTCTCGATCTCAATCTCAACGCTACCGAAACCACTGGTAAACGGCAACGTGCTTGAACTACGACCCGGTGCACCACTCGAGCCGGAAAAACAGGCCGAAAGCTTTTATGGAAAGACCGATCAGATCGTCGTTTTTCCCAATGAAGGTGAGCGCTCTGATTTCCTGCTTTTTGTCCATTACTCCAGTATCGCTGATACTAGATCAAAGTATGCCAACCGCATCCGCTACGTTCGTTTGAGAGTTTACTATACGTTTGTTTGAGGGTTTTTTAGGCACTAGAGTTTGTTCAAAAGATGAAGAGTTGCCTTTTGTGGTGATGATCGAAGTTGAGTCTGATCGTAAATGAGCCAGTTTTTTCTCTCACTTATATGACTGGCATGAATACACGTTTTCCTACTCGTAGGATCGTTCTTATTGTACCTGAGGATCTCAATACTACACGAATGTCTGCCTCATTTAATGGGGAAGAAAATAGTAACGCGGGACGTTCGTTTTGATCGAACTTTACTCCATCACAAACTAATTTAGAGATCGATGAAAATCAGCGGATCCGTTTCACAAAGTCCGTCAGTGTCGAAAATTCACTTTGCTCTTATGCTCTGGAGGATTAGAAGCAGAGTATGGCTCGCAACTTGGCCTCTGAAGCCTTTGACCTCTTTATTGCTCCGCTTAAAACTCAGCAAAGTACTTTTCATTGCTCCACACAAGACTCAGCAATGTACTCTTCATAGCTTCACCCGAAACACACCTATGTACTCTTCCTTGCTCCATGCAAAACTAAGCTGTCTACTCTTCATTGCTCCACAAAAAACTCTGCAATGTACTCTTCATTGCTCCATACAAGACTCCGCAAAATACTCTTCACTACTCCGCACGAAACTCAGCAATGCACTATTCATGGCTCCACACAAAACTCAGCAATGTACTCTTCTTTGCTCGACACCAGACTCAGCAATGTACCCTTCCTTGCTCCACACAGGGCTCAGCAATGTACTTCTCATTGCTCCATACAAGATTCCACAATATACTCTTCATTGCTCCACATCAGACTCAGCAATATATATGTTCCATTGCTTCAAACCAGATTCAGCAATGTAATCTTCAATGCTTTACACGGGGCTCGACAATATACTCTTCGTTGCTCCCCATAAACCTCAGCAATGTACTCTTAACAGCTCCACATAGAGCTCTGCAATGTACTCTTTATGGCTCCACACTAGACTCAGCAATGGACTCTTCATTTCTCCCCATAGAGCTTAGCAATGTACTCTTCGTTGCTCCACCCAAAAACTAAAGTAACGATACCTACAAATGCCTATACCCAAAGCCCTCTTCCCCCTTCCCACCCTCGTTCGTCTACGAAACTCTACCGCAGCAAAATATTTCGGTACTAACCAAGATCAAAGGAAGCTTTCGATTAATTATGGAATAGAAATTGATTAATCGGCTTTCCATCTTGATTAGTACCGAAAGGCACAATGATTTTTCCGACGAGCATCCCTTTCAGCGGCTAGATTCATTAACGGAACGACCGCCTGATAGCACCCGATTGACGGTAGTCGGTGCACGAGACGGAAAAGCTCGAATAAAAAATTACACGGGTAGAGCACGAATAACGTTTTTATCGCATAAACACTGAATGAACTTGTGAATTCGTTCCGCTGCATATATCCCTGTATGGATTTCTGTATTGTTGAGGTCCGAATAGATTGTATATATCCGATCCAACAGGTAAATCTAACAGGTTGATGAACTGTAAGCGATCGAAGGCGAGAATGTTGAGAAAAGATAAGAGGCACAAGGAGAGAGAGAGAAGACAGAGAGCGAGAAAGAGGAAGTGGAATAGTGGAGGAGTGTGGACAATGTCGGAAAGTTTTAGCAGGGCTCGTTAATTGGCGGCTCCCGCGTATATATATGTATATACTTTTGAATAAGGCGAATACACCCAACGTGGAGATAACTCCACTGTTTCTTATACACATATATATGGATGAATAACGAGGGGCGCCCTTAATTGTTACTGCCTCTAATCCTCCCTTGCCTGCAAAACTTCGGCCCACATATATATGGGCGCGTGTGTATATATATGATTGGTTTGGTGACGTGACTCTACGCTCCAGTAATTTGTACCTATTACCTATACGTATCGCCGATATGCATGGAAATAATATCATCCATTATTTTTATTAATAGTAGAGATACGTATGCATTACCGGAGCATTATCACATCACCAAACATATCAAACACGCATGTATAGAATCACATTTATCAAATTAAGGGAAGGGGGAACGTCCTATGTAGCTGAAAAGCCGATTTTATGCCCAGCCGACCAAATTTCCAAGCAACTTTGAACAAAAATTTAATGTAACCAATTAAGCTTTTTAAACATCTCTGTGACGACGGACAAAGATCGATAAATGATAACCTTGCAAACAACAGACGCGATTTTCAAGAGAAGTTTTACTCTGATTGTATAATGAGGTATTGATTAAAATTGATCCATTAATCACTTGTTTGTGCCATTGAGACAGATAGAGAATACCGAAAAAACAATTTTTCTGACGCAGCATATTGACGTTTAGACACGGAGCTATTTATTTCTTGGGTAATTACAACGAGTTATTACTTAAGTAAGATTATTTAAGTATTAAGTAAGATTAGATTGAAGAATTCATTATTAATCTGCACCCCCCACACACACACACACATGTAAGAGGTGGCTTATACCTTATTATTATGACATTATAAGGTGGCTATGTTCTTTCGAACCGTCTGGTGTGGAGATTTTTGGATCGACTAATATATAGCATTTAATGGATTTTCAATTCGTCTTTAAAAATAAACACAGTAAGACCCCGATTATCCGGGGTGTTCGGGACCGAACGATCCACGGATAACTGAAACCACCGTTAATCTGAAATAAGTGTTCCACGACTTTTCATAATTATCAATCCGGTCTCATTTTTATTGTACTGTACACATGACTTCTAATATTTAATGATAATGATCTACGCTATATTGCGTCATATTTTACTCTTGTTTCCCAAAAAAGCTAGTTCATTTCGGTCGTTTTGGGTTTCACACCTGAGGCGAGCTACCCCGCCTGGTCGCACGTGCGAGGTCCTTGAGAGACGCACGGTTCGCTCCACGGAAAACCCAACCCCGGTTAATCGGGATTTAACTGTCTAGCCTATTTTTCCGATGAGTAATATTCGCCAGAAAAATTGAGCATATTGAAAAAAAAATCGAAATTCCATTTTGTGTTCAGCAGAATGAAAATAATTAAATTCCGAATACGAAACACTCATAAGAAAAACATTGAAATGGAATTAAATTCCATTTATCCACTTTAAAGTCCGCATTTAATATTTGTTTTTCTCTATAACGAGATGCACAAAAAAGTTTCTCCGGAGCGATTCGTATTCGGAATTTGATTGTCTGCATTCTGCTGTACTCAAAATGGAATTTGGATTTTTTTCCAGAATGCTCAATTTTTTTTCTGGCCAATACTACTAATCACATAAATACGTTATGATTTTTTTCGAAGAGCAATTGAAAACCATCAAACATCATATTTTTCTGAACTACGAAATCTCTGCGCGACACCCTTAAAAAACAAACGGTGACCGTATAATAGTCACTCTGTGTACGCATATGTAATTTAGTTACGTTCTTCTGAGCATTATTTTCTTCCATGAAGATTTCGATATTTATGATCGCTTCCTAGGTCGCAACGACCATTCAAATTTCAGTTCAAAAAATGGATAAACTTTTCTCACGGTGCGAACAATGCCAGGGGAAAAAATTCAAAGGACTCTTGGGGAACAGGTTTGACGTACGTGAAAATGTATATTTGTTGAAAAATATCCATTTGTGCGGTTGCTGTGCTCCTCGGGTGTGACGTTAAATATCAAAATGTCATAAGCAAACGCGGTATGTGGGGATGAATTTTCATTCTGTCACTCTGTGGCCACCCTCATATCCGCGGTGGGCTAAAATCAGCTACGATGAAGTATATTCGTGCCCTAATTGTGTGCGTTGGACGCGAACGACCGCAGCAACGGACCGGATATTAACAGCGCGTTTTGGGCCTCTCGCTCTCTCGTTGAAAGCGAAAACCCTCACCTCAACGATATATTCTATTTCGTATACGAAATTTCATTCATTTCACGAAAAAAATTGTTTTCTCCGAATCGCTTTTGCCAAGCATGCGAGTTAGAATCGTAGAAATATTGCTATCGATGTGAAATTATTAACCGGATATTTGATCGGATTTCGAAAAATTGCAAATTGCCGGTGGAGGAACGGATACGTTATTTTTGTTTTTTTTAGGCGTGTGGTGGAGTTTGGAACATTCGAATTTACGGGAAATCATTTTTCATTAATTTATTCTCAACATTCGCCGGATTTTTTTTTACAGATTCAATTTGGAAAACTCTAGTGAGGATTGAGAAAATAAATATTGGAGGGAATTTCGTAATATAAATGTGCTAAGATCAAAAGTTTGACAATTTTACCATTCTCATTTTCATTTAATCCCACTGCAAACTTCGATATCGTGATGGAAAACCATTTTTTCATTACGCAAATCGAATGGGATTTGAAAAAAATCGCTAAATACAATGAACATAGCAAAAGTTGAGAAGTCTAGATTTTTCAATCCATAATAATAAAATAATAAGTAATAAATAACTTTGAAACGACTGCCATTTTTTCGTCATTCATAAGGAACATGTATCTTTTCAATAAATTTAATTAACAATAAATATTTAGTGTATAGTTCGTACAAAAAATTATATAATTCAATATTCAATAAAAAATAAAGATCAAAATTCAATAAATAAATTTGATATGAATTTAAAAATAATAAAATAATGATAATATTAACTATTTCATAGAATAAAATAACAAATAAAAAGTAGGAAAATTCTGAGAAACTGAAATCGTTCTGTGATTAAATATGATTAAACGTCTTCAAATGCCAATTCGCATCACTAGATAACGAAATTTTGTACAGGCTTTTTCCGGATCGCACGGGAAAGTCAAAATTAGCTCAAATAAAAGTACATCGGAGCAGGGGGGGGGCGTACAAATTCGAAACTGATGAGATTCCGAGTCGGAGGCGAACGACGAAATAAGTGAATCGAGGAGAAAAAGGATCTCGAATCGGGTGATAGAAACATATTACGACAAGTACAAATAAACGCCCTATGCATAAGGTGTTTCACGTCATGGCTACCCTTTTTTTTTTAATATGCAACATTTCTTTAAAGATACGAATAACGCTCAAAAAAAATTTTTTTCAAAAATTCGTATTGCAGTGTGATAAAAAAAAATGAACACCAACCGCGTCAACATCTGAAAGAAAAATCATAAAAAATTGCTCGAGAAATGTTTGCCTCAAACGTGCGCATCAAGGAAAATTCCCAAATCGCGTATCAAAAATTCGCATTGCAGTCTGATAAAAAAAAATTAACGCCAACCACGTCAACATTTGAAAAAAAAATCATAAAAAATTGCTCGAGACATTTTTGCCTCAAACGTGCGCAACGAAGAAAATTCCCAAATCGCGTATTTTTCGAATTGAATCACGAAAGTGCAATATCAACTTTTGGCTACGAGAAAAAAAAATAAGCTGACTCGAGATGGAACGCCTCGTGGATGTACGAGGCTAAATGAGTCAAATTGGCAATTACGTTTTCACGATGGGCTTTATTAGCTTATTTCGCACTTGTACGATTAGTAACTGCTGGGTACGAAAAAAAGCAATTACCCCGGCGTATATTGCGGGCCACTTTGAAACGCACGAAGATTCCGGCGACTCTCGTTGCGGGCGCGTCATTATTTTTCCGGGCGAGAGGAAAGTGTGAAAAATCGAGACTCGAAAGTCCTCAAAATATTTCGATCCTCCATGTAGCAAGTAGTACGCTCCCTCATAGGTCAGACTCAACATATATAGACATACCCACAGCGTGGGCGCTCAAAGCGAGCGAGGTGGAACGAGATATTGGCACATTCTGATCGAATCAACTCTCAGATTCTCGTTATGACTGATCGAGCGAGAAACTCGCGAATTACAGATGAATATTTTTCGTTCGTCACGGCGAGGAGAAAACCGAAATTGTTATTGCGATTTTTATCGTAATATCGTCATTTTGACAACGAGTACAATAACAGTTTCAATTTTTCATCAGAATTATCACTATTATCGTTATTATTAAAATTATCATGATTATGATATTGTACTAATCAGTCTCTTTCATTTATAATTATCATTGTATTTACAACATTATTATCATAAAATTTTATTATATTTGCGTAATTATTATAATTGTTGTGGGAAAATATGAGGACGTTGAATAAGTTCTCACTATTTTCCAACAGATGGCGTTACCAGAGCTGCATGCGTGTAATTCAAGATGGTATCGCATCTATAAGGAAGCTTGATATTCAGTGTATGTCATTTCACTGAGGTGTAAACAACTTTTCTTTTCATAGTGTTGAACATGTCAAATTTCGTGTCCAAAAAAGAGTATTTGGGAGGAATTTTAGCGCACGACTTTATTTTTTTTAAATTGGTAGCTGAAGCACACAGAATTCTTGTTGAGACTTACGGCGACCATGCTCTGTCGTAAAAAAATATCCAAAGATCGATTTAGGGCCGGTTCCACAACTCTCGGTTCCACTTTACCAAGTAAACGCGAGTTTAGTGTATTAAGCGTAATTCTCATTGGCCCCTTAACCCTTAAACTTCGGTTAACTAGGTTAACCGAGAGTTGTGAAACGGGGCCTTAGACGCTTAAAAATAATGATTTTGATGTGTTGCGTGATAGGCTTTACTTCGTGAAAACTCATATCAGAGACAAGCTGAACTTGCCGAATCATTAGGAGTTGATCACACAACAGTTCCGTAAACGTCGAAAGCATGGAAAATTATTTTTTTAATCAAAGCATTAATTTTCACGTAAGAAAACAGCGAGAACTTATTCAACATCCCAATATCATCGGGTGGTGTACGAGGATATAGTTATACGATTATTATTATTAATTTTTGTTGTCAATTTTTTTATAGGATCATTATTAATGTTATTATTGTATATAACAACTATATATAGATAACCCATCGGAAGAGGGCAAAGAGATCGAAGAAGCAATGGAAAGCGTATAGGTGAGGGGGCAATCTGGCAAGCCATATGGAATGGAAATGTACGGGAGCTGGAAAGAAGAATAGAAAAGGGCATAAAAAATTTCGCATGAATAGAATGGAAAGAAGAATAGAAAAGGACGTTAAAAAAGTCGAATAAGAAATTCAATACGATTGTAGCAAAATCGTTGCGTCGCCATACTGCAAAGAATATAAACATAGGAGAATAAGTTTACATATGAAAAAATATTGGGAGGACAAGATGATTAGCGGAGAATTACAGAAAACGTGGGCGAGGGTAAGATGTGGTAATGTCGCGGAAAGTCACGGGAAAAAGGGTATATGGACGCCGAATGTAGAATATGCAAGTAGGCAATTGAAAAATTGAGACATATTTGCGAGTGTACGTAAGTTAAGGGAAAACAAGAAATAGTAAATAAATTGGAGCAATGGTTGGAAGATAGGGATTGGAAATTGACCGGAAAATAGAAGTGCAACTGAAAATACAACCGGCATAGTAATAATGCTATTACATCAGACAATTCGAGGAACTAGCAACTAGGACAGATATGTGAACACCAACGTAAAAGAATTGATGTAAACGAGAAGGGAGTGACATTTATGTAAACACCTTTAAAAAGAGTATACAAGGAATAAAATACTACTACTATCAATCTTATATTATAATAATAATTATTATTATTGTTGTTGTTGAATGTCAAATAAAAAACAATGGGGTGAAAGAGGAATTTCGCAAATCCCAAATTGCCACGGATCGCGCACGCAAGTTCGGTGTGACAAATAAAAAAATATATTTCCAATTTAGATATTCGCGCAGAAAAGAATTCAGAATTCATATAGGGGAAAGCGGTGGGCAAGTTCACTCGAGCTTTAAAGTATACTCGGATTCTCGATATTTTTTTATGATACAAAATATGTTAGATTCCAAATCGAAATTTTTGACAGGTTTTTTTTTTATTTCACTAACCATTGGAATTATTTTACCTGAGCAATACTACAAACTAACGACGATCGGAGAATTTTTCGACGCGTGAGAGTGGAAAATTGAATTTTCTTCTGCAGGATGCATGTTTCTACGGATTTTTTTGTTTTTCAGGCGTGGCCGATATGAAGCACTGCCGACAGAGCTCGAATCATCTTGCCGGTTTCAATCCAGCGGCTTGTTTCACGTTTTATCTACCGAAGGAAATTCTCTTTGTAGACGTGACTTCGGCCGAGTTGTGGTTCTACAAGGACTCCGACGAGAATGACATATTCAATCAGACCTTCGTGCTCTCCGAGCTCGATCATTGGGACAAGGGCGAGAGCTTCGAGAAGAACGCGATAATGGGCATTTTCGAAACTTCGATCGGCGGTAAGCAGCTTTATCGTAAGAATAATAATTTCGTCAATTCGAGGGAGAAAAATTAATGAGAATTTAAAAAAATCATATAATTAAGGTAGAAAAGAAAAAAATTATACAAATAAGAGATAAAAATGTTAAAAAGGGGAAAAAATGGAATAACGGACATTTGGAAAGAGCTATTTTCGAGGATTGTCACGTGATCGCGTGTGGAAAATGCATGGCGTGTTGCGCGAACAAGGGACGCACGGTGTCGGTCACGATAGCCATTGATCAATTAGACTCGACGTATGACGGCTATGAACAATGCCCGGGGAGAGTTCCTACACACGTGCGGGGTCTGAAGCCTCGAGGGTCCGTACATACAAACAAATATATATATACAGGGTGGATCAATAACTATTAGTACCTTGGATATCTTCGAAACTATAAGGTTCGCAGAAATATTTGCCGAAATGAAATTGCACAGTACGAAAGGAACCATCCGATAGCGATAATAGTTTTTTTTGCAGGTGGAGGTACTTCGGACATTTGAAGATTAACTCCATTTTTAAAATGGATCGGTATGTCTTTTGTTTCTGTATCATGAAAGAGGAGCTTAAAACGAGTTCAACGACATATAACATAAGGTCATTGAAGGTCATAGAAAGTACGGAAAGGTGATGATACTTACAGTTTCGGTAGTAAATAAAATTACTACGTTTATAGTAAGTGTTCGAAATGACGACCATCAGTATCAATGCAGCATTGGATTCTTTTTTCGATTGATTGACTTCCAAGTTTTACAGCGTCAGAACTTATTGATGCACAGGCTGTAATAATTCTTTGTTGCATTTCGTCAAGTGTAGTTGGTATTTCTTTGAACATTTTATCTTTTACCAACTATACTTGACGACATGCAACAAACAATTATTACAGCCTGTGCATCAATAAGTTCTGACGCTGTAAAACTTGCAAGTCAATCAATCGAAAAACAAATCTAATGTTGGATTGATACTGATGGTCGTAATTTCGAACATTTACTATAAACGTAGTCATTTTATTCATCACCGAAACTGTAAGTATTATCGCCTTTGTGTACTTTCTATGAACTTCAATGACCTTATGTGATATGTCGTTGAACTCGTTTTAAGCTCCTCTTTCATGAGACAGAAAGAAAAACATACCGATCCATTTGAAAAATGGAGTTGACCTTCAAATGTCTGAAGTACCGCCACCTGCAAAAAAACTATTATCGCTATCGGATGGCCCTTTTCGTACGGTGCAATTTCATTTCAGCAAATATTTCTGTGAACCTTATAGTTTCGAAGATATCCAAGGTGCTAATAGTTAATGATCCACCCTGTGTATATATATATGTGTGGGGGGAGGGCGTGTGCGTGCGTGCGTGTGTGTGTGTGTGTGTGTGTGTATTGACGCCGCGATAGAATGCTTTGAGTGAGAGCGAATTTTTTTTTGGAAAAATGAATTTTTCCTTGGAGTTCTGGTTGCCCCCGCAAGAGTTCTGTTAAATATCTTTATAACATTTCCTCGTCAGAACAATATTTACACCGGTACAATCAAGTAAATTTTGTGAATTGTGGAGTTGCCCCCAACCCCCGAATGGAAAAGCAAAAAATTTCGTTCGTAACAACAGAACTATTTCTAAAAAATACAAAGAACTCTAGTACTATGTGGAGGGCAACTAGAACTTATTTTGTTTTTTTTTCCTTCGACTTTCGGGGGCCAACTTCGCGCACCCATGTTAAGGATTTAGGGTAGTCTTGCCAAAATGCTACCAGGGCAATAAAAATTGAACGAATTATTACTCCGATTGTTTTAGGCTTGTATGCAAAATTTGGGATCGATTTACCGATTTGTTGAAGAGTCATAACTCTTTTGGTTTGCAGCAGTTTTGCAAGCGTTTTCGCGGGACGTTATTTTACTCGCAGAAACGATGAGAAAAACCATAGTGGAAAGATGGCACGGAATGCTTTGGATTTTTCGTGTGGTTAATTTATGTATCAAAGAAATTTTTTCAATAAATTCACAATCATTCGCTACATAATTATATTGTAATTAGTTGTAACGTACTGAAGTACCGTTCGTTCTGTCGTTTGGCTCTGTCATGCATCCTTACCAAATTGGGTGGCAACGCTGTGAACAGTTGTGCGGCTAGATAATTGCGGCAGCGTGAGATGCGGCACGTTCGGGGACTAAGTTTCCCTGAGAAAGTCAAATATTAACAAATGCAGGTGGAACGATAATTATAATACACTTTTAACTGGAACTTGGTGTTTTGGTCCGCATGTTATGTGCCTTGAGACCGATTTCTCTCTACATCCAGGATGTGTATTTGAGAATTTCGTCTACGTTTATATGAAATTCTGTCTCCCACACATCCTTAAGGTTTTCCTTTCACCAACCCGAATATTTAGCAATCTACTTATTTCCGTCTATAATCAAGTATACACACATCCTAGTATACTGGTAAAATTTCAAGCCAAACAAGCCCAACTTTTAACAAAAAAATTACGCCTGTAAAAATCGTCTCATTTATACGGTGCTTTATGGAGATGACACGCTGGCCACATATCTATCTAATAATTTATACACGAAATAACTCTGAATGCCTGATATAAACTGCTCACGCGTGTAAAAAAAATCTAAATATTTCGTAACGACGATAAAAACAGGGGTTCACCGAATATTTGAAGAAAATATTAATGATAAAAATTAGAAAAATGTGACGAGCAGAAGAGTTTTCATAGACGCGAAGTTTCAGGGAAAATGTAAACATGTTAAAATCTACGAAATTGGCGCGAATTTTTTTATTCCAGTCTATCGTCGGGGACGATAATTGATTGGGACTTATATTGATTAAGCACCACTGTAATTTAACCAACGATTCAAGTGGGCCCTGCTCATCCCTTCACAAAATACGGCCCTCCGCGAAAGGAATGCCTTACGCGAACGCGCGATACGGCCGACGGAGCGATGAAGGTTTTTTTTATATCCAATTTCATATCTAATTTGTATAGGTTAAAATTATCCGAGCGCGTCTTTTGTTGGGTCATACATGCGGTAAAGCCGACTGAGCGCTTAAGTTTTCTTTTCAAATCCAATGTTATATATAATTTTTATAGGTTAAATAGTCTGAGCGCATCTTTTTTCGGATGACACTTTCGCAAACGCGCGGTCAGGCGAACTGAGCGATTGAGGTTAGGACGACAAACTCCACACGTCTCGAATACGATCGGCTGAGAAGCCAGGTTAGAAGATACGCGGGAGACAGAAGCCACAAGGGAGAACAAATAGTTAAGTATCGCCGCGAAAAGCCGACAATGGACTGACTGTTCGTTCAACAACACCGATACAACACTGAATGGTGATTCGCGAGCAATGTAAGGCATAATTAACGGGGAACGAGCTATCCACGCCAATGGTTGATTCTCCATCGTTAGTCGACAATGTCCCGACTTCGGCAGATTGCTGCATGTCGGTTTTAGAAATGAACGTAGGGAAATTAATCAACATCGGTATAATGCTGGGTGCCAGGCGTATATACAATTATATATGACCGCGGGGCAATTAATGGCGAACAGTACTGGCGCATGGTCGGTTCCAGTAGTCTTCTCCAGCAGTCGCTTCTCCGGTGGTAGCCGAAACTGGTCCGACATTGGTACAATACCAGATGCCGGGATTACATATGAACGTAGGACTATTAATGACGGACACTACTGGTCCAGGTTTGGCACCATGAGAACAGTCAGTTCTTGGTCGTTAAGGATATTGAGTCCCAAATCGCAAATGATGATAAAATTCTGAAAATTTGGTATGTTTTTGTATGAAGTATTTCAGAGGTCGCGTAAAAATTTCACGACAATTAGGAACCTCGTTATTGAACAATTAATATTCACAAATTAAATGTTGTTTTACGGAAACTGATGTAACTTTGCAATAAGTTTTTTTTTTGACCTCTCAATTTTATAATATCTACAATATACTGAAAGCAACGGAAGCAAAACAAAGTTTATTGATAAATTTTTTTTATTTCTTTTAAAAATTGTTCTTAACAAAATGTTAATTTTTTAATAACGAGCTTCCTAATAATCGTGAAATTTTATCACGACCTCTTAAATACTTCATACAAAAACATACCAAATTTTCAGAATTTTCTTATCATTTTTTATTTCAACCCTTAAGGAGGTTGAAGTAATGATGATAGAATTCTGAAAATTTGGTATGTTTTTACATGAAGTATTCAGGAGGTCGTGTAAAAATTTCATGACGATTAAGAAGCTATTTATTGAACAATTAACATTAACATGTTTCGTAGGGACTCAACATCCTTAACCGGAACTGTCCCAACATTGGCGTTATGCTGGATGCCGAGCATCGTGGAGAGGATCGGTTGAGAAATGACAGAGCGATTGTTTCAACGTTGTGCCAACACTGGTTGCACACAGTCGGTTAGTTCGTATTGGACCAGACATCGGCCGTATTGTTTGTGTTGGCAATTTTTTCATGGGCTGCTATCTAATAATGTGCAACATTTCAAGAGTCATGAAGGTATTCCTTTCGCGCGGTGGGGGGGGGGGGGGGGGCATTTTGCGGGGGTATGAGCAGGGCTCTTCTGAATCTTTGGTAAATTACAGCAGCGCTTAATAAAAATAAGTCACAATCAATTACTATACCCAACGATAAACTGGAACAAACGACCTCGCGCAAATTTAGTAAATTTACACATTTTTACATCTTCTCTGAAAAGTCGCGGCAACGAAAATTCTTCTGCTAATCACATACTTCCAAGTTTCATGATTCATATTTTTTTTTAAATTTAGTGATCCCCTGTTTTGTTGTTGTGGAATGTTCAGAATTTTTCTACACCTGTTGAGCAGTTTATTTCCGGCATCTAGAGTAATTTAGTGTATAAATTATTAGATATTAATGCAGCCAGCATGTCATCTACATAAAGTGCCGTATAAATATGATTTTTAGAGGTGCCAATTTTCGTCAAAAGTCCGGTAACTTGGCTTGAAACTTTACCAGTATTTCGGGATGTATTTTGACTTGATTATAGATGGAAATTAGTTAATTGTCAAATATTAGGGTTCGTAAAAGGAATACCTTGAGTAGTCCCGCAACTCCCTCGTAGTTCCCTTTCGGTCATTAGCTCTACTTTACGTTATATAGGAACCAACCCCCCCCCCCCCCTCAACTGATACGCATGTTTGCGTGTGCGTGTAAATGCACAAATGTGTGCCTGTGTTTGCAGTTACGTCTATTCGAGCAGGGACAAGGCTAGAATATTTTTCGTCCCGGAATTTCAAAGATGCAGCTTCGTCTCTCGCTTTCAAGGATTACACTTTTACTACATTGTTAGAGTCAATTCAATCGGAGTCTCGAACCGTTCACCCATGAATGTTGCAGCGCACTGCTGTTTTTATTCGCAAGCAAATACGTTCAAGCAAAAAGGCATCGAGGACGCTCGCTGCGGTCAAAATGTCAGCGCTTTGATATTTTTCTTCGAAAAAGCAGCTCGGTTGAACTTTGAAAAAGTCAATACTGATAATTCGTGTCTTTTTTTGTTGCCGATCGAAGAGGGCTGGGTGAACACGGACGTGCGTTTCACGGTGCGAAAATGGGTCGAGGGGGGTGGCCTGAATCACGCGATCCAAATCGCGTGTAGCACTTGCTCGATCGATCGGCAAACCGCGCCGATATCGATCGAAATGACGCTCAAGCCGTTTCTCGTTATTCACACGTCACCGCTGCCGCAAAAAAATCGACCGAAAAGAAATTCGAACTGTCTGCCGGAGATGAAGGAGTGCTGTCGCGACGATTTGTACATAAGCTTCGAGGATATCGGTTGGAGCGATTGGATACTACATCCCAGTGGATATCACGCTTATTTCTGTCGTGGCTCGTGCTCGTCGGCCGCCTCCTTGACCATGAGCGGCTCGTCTTACAACAACGTGATAAGGGTTCGTAAATCTCTCTATTTTAATACCCATCAAATCCGGCTTTTTCATCGAAAAAAAAGATACAAATGAATTGATATTGAAGTTTGCATCGTTGGAATGCAATGAGAATTAATTTCTCCGAATTCCTTCAATTTCTCTCGGCAGATTTTACCTACAAAAAACGTTCGACTATTTTTACGATGCTCATTTAGAGACCGACAATGAAAATGTGCGAAAAAAGATTTTGGATAACAATAAGAAGGAAAAAGAAATGTAGAAAATAACTTTTCTTGCATTCCGACAACGTGAACTTCATTTTTTTTCACGTGGCAAAGTTTTCTTGGCACTTCGAACCATCGAAGTGCCAAGCCTTTTATGGAAAGTCGTCAATAGCAGTTTTTTTATTTCAAATCTAGCCGCCCTATGGTTTGCCTCCAACTCAATTTAACTTATCTTCGTTCCATTTTTTGATTTTGCCATTTATCGACTTTAAATTTATCGATAACCTACCTATCGATTTTCATCGCATCGATTGTCAACTTGTCCAGACGTAATTTATTGCTTTTTAAATGGTGGATTTTTAATCTGTTACTTTTGTATTTATTTCTTTCCACGTTATTCATTGTCGATATAGACATTTTGGATTCATGTCAAATTTATCAATACTTAATTAATTGATTTTCACCTTGCTCATTTTTAATTTGTTGTTTTTTTTCAGTTTATTATTTTTCGATCTGTAGGTTTTTTATGTCGGATTTGTCGATTTCAAGTTTAGTGACTTTCAAATGAGTGGTTTCACTTAATTGACATTTAACATTGACATTTTCGATCTATTGTTCTTTAAGTTAATGAGTTTTCAATTAAAAATTACGTTAAAATCAACATCCCGATATGAATATTTAGGGTCTTAATTTTCATTAAACTCGTTTTCAGTTGTTTCCCTATTTATTTATTTTCGATTCGTCATTCGTCATCGCGATCAACACGACGAAAAACAAAAATCTCAACAACAGCCATCTACCAATTTTGCCTGACAATCCTAACGTCACGAATCACGCACTGCTGTATACCGATATCGGAATAAAAATAGGGAAAAAGTTCCTGTTGAGCTTTGCGTGCTGCCGAGGGCGAAAAAAGCCCGTACAGTGTACATTTCCCAACAAGCCGATTGTCCGCCGGATCGAGCAACGAACCTAAAGGACTTTGACGATGCGTTATTGTTACAGAGGTTGTTAACGAGAAAGGGCAGCGTGCACCACCGTAAGAGTGAAATCGTGCCGTGCTGCTCGCCAACGCAATTATCGCCGATTCAGTTGCTCTACGTGGACTCGAACAACACGATAACTCAAAAAACACTGCCGAACATGGTTGTCGAGGCTTGCGGCTGTATGTAAAAACAAAAACCCGCCTCCCTACGTACGTGCGCTTTTACTTTATGTAGTTACCAACACTTTCTGCTCTCGTGCGATTTTTCCTATCAATACCATTTGACAACTCGGACATTCCATTATTTTTTTTCGTTCTTTTGTTCACTCAAATTCGTATCGAATCGAAGTTACGTATTATCGTACGGGGATGGAATGAAAAATTCCTCTGTGCCAATAATTCTATACGTGCGCATGTGTGTACGAGGCGGAAAAATTCCACGCTCGAACTCTATCCGAGCCAATGTTTCAACTCGAATAATACAGTCATTAAATAACGATGATCGTGTATGAGTACAATAATAATGATAGAATAACGACAATTATCATAATTATTGTTATCATTGTTATTATCGTTGTTATTAATTCACAATAGTAAAAATAATATCTCTTATCATTGCCGTTAATTAGTTAATTATAATAACAATAATGTCTATTATTCTTACTATTATATAATAATAACAACGATAATCATCGATGATGCTATTATCACTATCATCATCATCGTCGTCGTCGTCATCTTCATCATTATTGTTAATCTTGTTATTATTATTGATGTTATTTTTGTTGTTACTATTATACAATTATAATCATGATGATCATTGTTATTATCAAAAATTATGATCATTATTATTGACCATGATTATTGATCATGATTATAATATATTATCAAAATTATGATCATTATTATTGACATAAAGACGACAACAACAATAACATTATGTATATTGAATAATTCATTATTACATGATTATAATTATAATTCATGTAACAATAATAATCAGTATTTTTATTGATGTTATTATTATTGTTGTTGTTGATATTGATCTTCTTTTAATTTTCATGAAAATAGCAACGACAATAACAATACCAGCCGTAATAACAACAACAACAATAATAATAATAATATTGACAACAACAATAATGACGATGATAATAGGGACGGCAATAGCAATAAATATATGACATAATATTAAATATTAAAACATAATATGTGAAAAGGCGAAGTAACGCGTAACCAAGACAGTATTCTCCCTCGCCCCGCACCACAATTTCGCTATTCTCAATCATCCAAAACTCACATTATGCTCAACGAGATGTTCCACGCTAAATACGGTTTTTTCTTCGGCGTGCTATTTTTTTTTCGAACCCTGACAACTTGCTGCCCCGTTTGTATGTAAGACCGTATAGTTAAGGGGTACAAGCCGAAAAACGATTATAACGAAAGATCGTGAAGACTGGCGCCCCCGATAATGTCTAGATAGCCGATAGACTCAGAATAGAATATTCGATGTAACCGACCCATTTTTGCGTAGCTCAATGTCGCCTCAAAAGGGGAGGAAAAAATCAATTTCAGGTCGAGGGCAAGCGATAGAGCCCTGACCGCAAAACACACACGCTCTTACGAACTTTTCCAAATGTCTCATTTAATCGCCGTTTTTTTTAATTTTAATTGTGTGCATTAAAATTATGACAATGTCAGGTCGAGTATCAGAGCGTGACCATTTTTTTCGAGACAACAAAAAATTCTGACGAGTAATTGGAATAAGCCACGGGCGCGAAAAATGCGAAGGAATACATTTTGTTTTTTTTTTTTGGGAACTCGGGTTCAAAGTTTATTTCTTTTTAGGTTTCTGTCAGCACTCTTTTTGGAGCGAATTACAGAGTTCTGATGCGGATTGAGGAAAGAGAGGAGAGAGCGAGAGAGAGAGAGAGAGAGCTCAAGGGTTATCGTGTTGAAATAAAAATGGTCCGGGAGCAACCAAGAGAGCACCGTCGAGTGCCGGCATCCGGAGATGCCACGCTCGGACTTGGCGCTACAGTAGGGCCTTGGTTCGGGATCGCAGGCGTGGGACGAAAAAAGACGTGCCAATGAGCTTGAAGTTTGCATCGTTGCGGTGCAATGAAAATTAATATGTCTGAATTCCTTCGATCTCTCTCGGCTGATTTTGCCTACACAAATCTCTCAACCATTGTTGAGATACTTATTTAGAGATCTATAATATTAATCTATACTGCTTTTAACGAGAGAACGATACAGCGCCGCGCAGCTTTGAGCGGCCTGATTATATGTATTATTAAATGTATTACAATAAAAAAAAAGAAAATTTAAAGATGAAACAGAACTTTCGTTGAATTTCAACGATGCAACCTTCAACAACACAAGTACCTTGCTATTTGCCGATGGGTCCCGAGTGCGATTTCGAATCGAGGCTCTACTGTACAGCAGATCGGCCGTTTGTGACCGAGACACTTTTTCGTAAGTCTGATAAACGCGACCGAAAGAATGCTCTCTCTCTCTCTCTCTCTCTCTCTCTCTCTCTCTCTCTCTCTCTCTCTCTCGCTCTCTCTCTCTCCCGCTCAATGCATATCGAGTTCCTGGAGCTCACTTCGATCATACTCTGCGAACAACCCGAAAAATAAAAATGCCCATACGAACAACAACGATACCACTCGAGGATGTTGAGGTTTTTTTTTCACGACGAAGTTCGCAATCGTTGCACCACAACGGAAATACATTCTGTTCGATTGCTCAATTCTTTCTTCGATCGATTTAGACTATGAAAATCACTCGAACGTCTCTACACGGAGAGAATTTTTAAGTAATTTTTACTGTGAAATCACAGTAACTCGGTGACAAATGTGCAATTCTTCAGGTTTCTAGGAAATAAATTATAAATTTTCATGGAAATGAATAAAAATTTACTTTTGCGTAACAGAAATTTAAAATATTTTCCAGAATTTTTACTGAAATTAATAGTAAAATTTCATGAAACGTAAAGATTACGACAATAAGTTAAAAAAGTGCTAATATAAATGAAATTTTTCAGTGGAACATTGAGAAATTTGCGTGTTTTCCATAAAAATTTAAAAAAGGAAGCCGAAATTTTCCGTGCGTCCACCGGAATTTTACGTTCTTTATAGTAAAATCAGTTAGGGCTAGGTCGCCTGACCGTACGCGTGAGCTCTGTGTGCGAGCGTGCGTATACGTGAACGCAAGCTGTGAGAGTGGCTTGTGTATGACGCAGTATGACGAGCACGAACGACGCCGACCCGCGTTGCTTAGCAACAGCGGTACCGCGCATGCGCATTATAGTACGAAGCATGGGCCAAGAAAGCCTCGTGGTCTCGTGCAGTCTAACGTGTTCTACGCAGTACTACGCAAGAAAACAAAGAAACGTGAAAAGAAACTTCGATAAAGGACGTCTACAATGGTACGGAAAGATGATATGCTAAAATAAGTAGCAATCAAGAACACAAATGTTCAGAAATACAGTATATAGAGTATTTATTTAATCATAGGGAATTAATTTTTCGCTAGGGATTTTAGAAATTTCGAGTTTGTCCAGGTTATTTTTACTGTAGAAACTTGGAATTTTTGAGGCAGCCCATTGTTAAAATTCTACATGAGATGTGTCAGAATTTTTACTGGAAGAAATGTAAAAAATTATGCTACTTGCTTAAATTTTTACATGAATGAAAGCAAAATATTAAAAGCTAGTGTCAATTTTTGACTATGTGCACATTTGTCACCGGTTTCAAATTTTTTATGTAATTTTTACGGAGATTTCACCGTAAAAAATACTTAAAAATTCTCTCCGTGTACGTATCCTCATTACAGATTTACGAGCTCAATTGGCAAAAAAAGACCATGGATAATAAAAACAAGAAAGAATTTTCCAAAAACATCGTTGTTTTTCAACGATGCTGATCAACGTCCTTTTTGTCTCTTTTCGCTTTGGCAGAAGGACCATTTTTCCTATCCCTCCTTGCTTTTGCCCGTGTACGTCTGTTGATCAATGCAAAAGTAGACGCTCGATTGCGTCTACGATAGATATAATTTACTTCGCTTAATCCTAGCTTACGAATTGTTTAACTTATTGTTCGAGATGACGAGTAGCTCGTCCTATTTTTTCTTCACTCGTAGGTCTTTAGAATATTTTTTATACGGACACAATTCATCGTACGTTTCATTGGAGAAGGGAATTTTCCACTGCTTCGTGTCACCGAAAGTTATTCCTGCGGCACTAGGCTGCTTCATAACCTCAAACACGTAATATCCGTGCGAACATGAAGGTTTGAGTTTTGCTTCGAGAATACTGATAACGCTTCGAGTTGTAAAGCCCAGCACACCAAAATGGCCAGGTACCATTTATTTACCCATATTCACCCTGACGTTTTAAACACTCAGACAGTGGATGAAAGTTAGTATTTGCGAACTTCGCTTTTCTGAAATAGCTCTTCGAAAAAACGAATATTTTGCCCGATTAACTTTTAGTGTGGCCGATTTCAAATATAAATACAGTTGATTAATCTTCGTACGAATAATGGATGCTAATGGAAATTCCTAATGGATCCTAATGAATATGCGAGAAGCGGGAATACGTTTTTACCTACTGTGAATGTAAACGAGCAAAACGCTTTTTTTCCAAATGTTGCGGGACAAAAATTGCAAAGCCGAGTCCCGCGTTCATTAATTTTTTACAGGAAATAAAATATTCGGAATAGAAAATTCACCTGTCCGCAGGTGGGTTCGAACCCTCGCTCAATCCGGCTCGCACCCTTCGCGCGTGAGCAGCTCCTACGCCATTGTTTACCGATTGAACTTTGACCGCGAATATCTCGGGTCATTTTTGTCGCAATACATTAAGGGTTTAGGCTACTGTTACGAGCCAAAAATCAGGATTAATTAAAGAAATTAATGTTGATGAAATAAGTAAGATGATTGGAAAATCGTTTCGACAATTATTCGTATGTACATTGACAAAGGTGTGTATCAAATTTCGTGAAAAAATATTAATAATTACAGAAGTTATAAGCAATCTCGTGAAGAACCTTCGAACACGAGGTGCTCACCGGTGTATTCGATTTTTGCCACCCGGTTGATACTAAACGAAAAAAACCGAGTTTTATTCAAAGTAAATGATATTGCCTGAAACTTGACGGAGGTTTTTTTTCGTTATTGTGTTTCTATGATCAAAGAAAAAAAAATGATTTCTTGTTCGAATTTTCGAGGAAAAGTGTCGTCGTTAGTGTCGATAGCTAATGAAAAAAAAATGTTAAGAAGATAAACGTCGTTCAAGACTAAGCTACTATTACACTGAATAAGTGTACCAAATTTTAAATCAATCCGTCGATGAGATGTCGTGAAATCGTGCACACCGTTTTGAAAAACAGTTTTGAAAAAAACGCGTTTGAAGTTTAACTAGCAGTTCCGTTGTTACAATTATAAGTTTGCTTCGAATCTGCGATTCCTGCACCATGATTTGGAAGTTCTTCTTCAATTTGAATTGCCTCAAGCGACTAACGAGTGTTGGTTATTCGCGTAGTAGACCAACCCCTTAAAATAAAGCGTGTTCGGAACGACACCCTCTGTATGTTCACGAAAGGAACCCGAATAGTTGCGAACCACCATGTACGTGTATATAAAAAATGTATTTCGATCCCCGACTGTACGAAAGTTGTCGATTATTTATAAATTCTGTACTGAATAATAATACACATTTATAACGCGAGCGTATATAACCGACCGAAAGTACGAAAAGTTTCACCACGAGTGATAACCCAATAAAATGTTAACTTCGAAATTGCGCTGGGAATAAAGCTCGAATATACGTATGATATTTATGTGTGCTCACTACCTTCTTCCCGTATCCGCCTCCCGAAGCATTTTTTTACGTTTCTCGAGCGCATCGTTTTGTCCGGGATAGCTATTACGGTTGTCAGTTTGGGTGAAAATCATTGGCGTAGCCAGAAGGGGCACGAAGAACCCCGACACCCAAAAAAAAAATCGATCAAAAATAATTAATTGCTATAATTATCGATTAGTTTTACTTGTTTCCGAGTCGTTGAGAATCTAATTTTTCAGTTTTTATTTCTTCACGTGCAATAAATTCATCATTTGCCACAACATTTGGCACACTATCATCGATAATACGAATAATCAAAATAAGTAAACATCAATCAGAGCAGCTGTGGGTAAAATAAATTGAGACTCTTTTTTACCCCGTGTAAATGATCTTACCTCCTTAACCTCCTTATAATATCATTGTAAATCTAAAACGCCGATTTGAAAATCTACCGTTAGCTTATGCACTTGACGCATTTTCGAGATTGCACACGAAGAACGGAGAGAATTTCATTGATAATTATTTTTTAATCTTGATAGTTGATACGTCAGCCTTAAAAGCTAAAGCTACGGTTCCGAAAAACATCCTTTCATCTTAAAAAGATGGAATAAATGCTGGGAAATTTAACGCTTCGACTGCACACTTCCGCCACGAACCCCCGATTGCGTGTGGATTCGATCGGACGTTTTCCTAGTCAATTATTCTTATTTTGTGGACCAAAATTTATTTTTCACGAAAACCAAAAATTGAGTGCCCAAACATTCGTTCAAAATGGATTCGTTGAAAAATACGTTAAGAAAGTATTACATTAAAACGGAGTACTGCCCTAACTTATACAGACTTTCCCAGCAGCAATAGTGTTCCCAGTGAGCCCCGCTGGCTTTGAGGGTCGTTGTTCTACCACGAGGCGGATAAAAACGTAGCTTAGAAGTGCAATGCTTCAGAAACGATTCTCTCATATGTCACTGCTACACTAGATAATGAGTGTTGAAAAAAATGCCAACAAAAAAGTGTTAATCCGATTTGCCGTTAAACATAGAAAGCTAAGATAGTCTTTGAGGATTCGGCTTCGATCCGGCCAGTGAAGGTTATTCCAAAGTCAACAGTGGAATTAGAAGATGTTTACGTTTCGGCCCTCTGGTTCGGGTCGCCTTCATATTCCTTCCATACACCTTCAGAGGGCCCAAACGTAAACATCTTCTAATTCCACTGTTGACTTTGGAATAACCTTCACTGGCCGGATCGAAGCCGAATCCTCAAAGCCTATCTTGTCATCTACACGGCCGCACACATCTCTGACTCATAGAAAGCTAAGATCTATTTAATTGGGTACCTACTGAAAGTAAAGTTTAAAGACTGGTACCTGGATTAGACATTATATTGAAAAACGATGAAAAGTTAGTAGATCATTATTTAAAGGATTGCAAAAGATTGGAATCAATGTTAGCGTGAACGAGCGATTAAAGTTTCATATTATATGTGTGTTACGTGATTATCGACTGTTATGTTAATTTCATTTTACAAAAACAGATGATTGTGATCCAAACTACTTTTTCATCCGGCCGGCCTTCCCTACTCCACCCGAGAAAAAAAATCCTGGCTGTGCCAATGATCTATGACGATGACGAATTAACTGGAGCACTTGCGTAAATCGTCATACGATCACTATCTATTATCTCGGTGAAGGCCACCACGAGAAGAGGTTAGGACAGTAAGTGAGGTTATATCTAGGAGCATAGCTACGGCAAAATAGCCGTCGGTGCAAAACAGCTTGCGGCAAAATAGATGAGAGTTGACTGTACTACGTTTTGGACTGGGTTTGATCGGCATGCTTCATCCGCGACCTCGTGAAAATGTGATATCGCGAATCGGACGTTCCTATTGGATCCCACATTCTCACTCGACCGATCCGCAATTCGCTATTTTCACCTCCTAGAGATGGCACAGCGATATTTCAATATGGCCGGTCAAAGTATAGCGTCAAACGTAAACAATGACTTCGTTCCTGATTTCCTGCGAGTTGCCTATTCGATTTACCTCCATGCTAGATTGGAACGATGCTACTGCATGCTTCCAATCTATCAGAAATAACTATTAATATTGCTCGATTCATTATTTATGAAGATACAAACTTGGAAAGAAAAAATCTTGTCGAGTGACTACAAACTCGCCTCGATGGCCTAAGGAGAATCATTTTCAAAGCCAACAACCACTTTCTTTACAGACCTTGTCGTTAGATGGCTTATGGAATGAAAATTCACTTTAATTATCCGGCTTGCACACTGGAAAATAGAATCGCGAGTAATTTTTCGTTTGTTTAAATTCGGTCCTTTGCTATCAATGTATTTTGGCAAAGTTTACTATACTAGTAGAGCTTCTGCTATAGGCTGCGAGCGGCGCCAAGGTTTTCAGGGATCGCAAAAGTGACAAAGTTCGCTCGGGATGAAAATGCGAAACAAACGCAAAAGTATTCATCAGAGAACCACAATGAGTCCCCGGACGTCCGAACGAAGGCAGAAAAAACAACAAAGTTCGCGCGAGTGCCGCGCGTCGCGGCACGTACGCGCGCACTTACGGCCGAGAGCACACGACGGGAGCAAACGCGATCTCACTTGTAGATTTTGCGTAGCATTACAAAAAAATTTAATGTACGCAATGTGTGCGCCAACACGTCCGCATCGATACACGTACACTTCAAAGTCCAAGACCGATTATTTTAATTAGGCGCCATGAGATTACGCAAAGAGAAAAAATGAAAATATAATGGGCAAAAAAAATATATGTGCGCAAAAAAAATATATGTGTCACACTCGTCTCGTAGACACAAGGAGCGCAGAAAAAAGAGGAGAAAAAAAAGACGATGCACGGAATTCGTGATATCGAGGCTAAACATCGGCGCGAATGAACTCTAACGTTTCGGGGCTCGGGAATATTTTTTTCTATTGCTTTTTTTTCTGCACGCGACCTCGAGGCTTTTTGCAGAAGCAAAAACACGATGATATACTTTATTATTGATATTCAATGGTACTGCAATAATTACGATGATATTGGTCGTTGACTACTCGCGAAGACAGTTTTTTTTTAGCCTTCTTTGAAAAACGAGATGGCGTATTTTCGTGACGAGTATTATTTGCCAGAAAAAATAGATTATAGAAAAAAATAAAAATTCCATTTTGAACACGGCAGAATGAAGACAATTAAATTCCGAATACGAAAAACTGCTGAAAAACGTTTTATGTGCATCCCGTCAAGGAGAAAAAAAGGATCGAAGATGCATTTGAATGGGGATAAATGGAATTAAATTCCATTTGAAAATAATTTTTCACGAGTGTTTCGTATTCGGAATTGAAGTATCTTCATCCTGCTGAAGTCAAAATCGAATTTTGATTTTGTTTCCAGAATACTTTATTTTTCTGGCGAATGCTACTCGTCGCGAAGATACGCTATATTTTTTTTCGAAGAGCACTCGAAAGACCATTATGGTTGTAAGGCTACTGTGAAAATGACGAACGCCCGTTCGTCGCTCGAGGCGACTCAAATTGAAGAGGAATGTCCAACATATGGTGCAGGAATCGCAGATCGAAGGTAAACTTATAGTTACTACGATAAAACTGCTAGTAAAACATTAAACGCGTTTGTCTCGAATCTATGCTTTTCGCAACGATGGACACGATTTCTCAACAACTAATGAGCAGATTGACTTGAAATTTGGTACACTTATTGGGTGTCATTAGTCTTATTAGTTACTAGATCAACATTTTCCTGCATAACATTTTTTTTTCAATACTTATCGACAATAAAAATGTCATTTTTTTTCGAAAAACCAAAAAAAAATCAATTTTTCGTTTTTGCTTTATAATTGAAACACAAAAATTAAAGAGCTCACACAAATCTCAGCCAATATTATTTATTTTAATTTAAAAAAAACTACTGATAAATTAGTAGTAGTCTTGACCGACGTTTTCCGGCATAAGATTTTTTTCAATAGTTGCCGAACATAATGTCATGTTTCCTCGAAGAATAGAAAAAAAATATATTTTTTAAAAATAATTGAAACAATAAAAAAAAGCTCATACAAGTCTCAGCCAATATTATATATTTTGAGAAACAAACTCGTTTTTGTTTGTTTCAGATGAACCGGGTGGCCAAAATCAAGTCCACCGTTGAGCCCCTTGCGTTCAAAGATCGTTCACGAGATTGTTGATAACTTTTTTACTTATTATTTTTTTAAATAAAATTTGGTACACAGCTTTTTTAATGGACATGCAAATAAACGTCCAAACGATTCTTCAATCATCTTACTTATTCCTTGATTATTTTTTTTTCAATAATCTTCATTATTCGGGTCGTCACAATGGCCTTACCCCTTAAATATTTTTTTCTCGGTCGCAGAATCTCCGCGGTAGACTATTAAACAAAATGGCCACTTCGCAATTGTTACCATGTCTATGTATGTATATAAGCAGTACGCAAGTTAACGCGAGTTCGGTAAGTTCGGGTTGTCGGTTTCTTAATTTTTTTTTAATGTACGGAACGGGTGTATTCAAAAATCCGATTTTTGCCTATTTTTTAAATTCGAGTATACAATTAGGTGAAGGAAAAACGCCATGAACTTTTTCCTTTACCTAATATACATATATATATATATACAGAACGACAGTTCAAATAATGAAAAAAGTAGCTGCTCTTTTTATATCCATTCCACGATAATTGCAGAACCTTTTTTCTTAAATCGTAACACAAAATATTCGAGACTGCATTTGAGGAAATGAAAAAGTATTAAAAACGAAACGAGCAACGTAATAGAGGCGTTCAAAAACCGTTAGACTGGTGAAAATGGCGGTTGGCTACATGCGTTTTTGTTTCCGCTCACTGGAAGGAGTTATCAAAATAGCAGTTCGGTCGGTTTGCGTTTGTTTGGCTCTGTAGCGATCGATAAGAGAAAAGAAAAACTCACAATCATTCGAATCTAAAGAAAGCCTCTTTTTTCCTCGGTGCATCGAGTATTATTCGCGAATTGTCGTGATTCCGTGAGGTTCTCGAAGTGTGTACAAACAAACCTTTCCACCGGAAATGATCGACCGGCGCGCGCCAGTGCGGTGAGCATGCGCGGCACTGACTTTTGCGCCACCTGCGGAAAAACGATGTTTTTTGCTCAACTATGACGGGAAGAGTCTTCCGTACCGACCGTGGATAGGTGCGAGAAAAAAATGCCATCACATTAGATTGTTTTCAGTCTCGTATAACGCTAAATCATACATTGATGTTTTTATCCAAGTTTCCGGTACAAAGACTCGCGTGCGTAAATCAGCGATACCAAAGAGATCGTAGTTGTCGCATTTCTCGATAAGTAACACCGGCAATCGGTCCGCGAGCCCTCCAAAACGCCGGTTGGCACTTCCTCGAAGGCATTAATTTCGTGCCGCGGAATTTCGTCTTATCATAACCTATCAACGGTGCATTTGTTCGCGCATTTCGGGCTTGTTTTTTTTTCTCGCCCGAAAATCCTCATTCTCATTACACAAAAGCACGGCCGAAGACTTGCGTATTTTTTTTTCGAAAAATCGTGCCTGATAGGTCCTCCATATTGTTTTTCGCGTATATACATATATACACGTGTATATACAAACACGATATATCTATATATCTATATGTGCAAACATAAAATTCAGCCTTATACATTTTTTGCACTTGGAAATTAATCGGCCAAAAAAACCGAAAAAAAACGACCTGGCACGTGATACGGTATAAAAAATAACATAATTTCAATCGGCAAATATTTGAACGCTGTCATCGAGCAACTCTCGACTGTCTCGAGGTGCCAAAATTCTCGCGTGAGTGACATTTTCCCTGAGGACACGTTTACCGTCGAACTTTATGGCGAATTTTCATCGCCGCGAAATCCCCGAAATGCACGGAAATTCGACGTTAGCTTTCAGGTCGGAGAACGCAAGAGAAGAGACAAGGAACATGGTTGTCCTGAGCAATTTTGTTGCGCCGCAGGAAGGTGTGAGACACGAGGAGCCCAACACCTCGGTCTACATCAATGACAGGGAAATTGGTAAAGGGACGCTGTACATTACGGAGAGGTAACGAATACCGCACTCGCGTTTATTACGATTACGATAAGTTCAGAGCCACTCACC
The DNA here is from genome assembly GCA_951751655.1 of Ophion costatus. Taxonomy (NCBI): domain Eukaryota; kingdom Metazoa; phylum Arthropoda; class Insecta; order Hymenoptera; family Ichneumonidae; genus Ophion; species Ophion costatus. The sequence goes on along the minus strand of OX632364.1, from coordinate 30,735,183 downwards.
GCTACCTGGAAATTCTGGAAGCTTTAGCCGGGAATTTTAGTTTTTTAGAGGTAGAGACATTCCTCTGGAATTGTGGTCTTTTAAAACAGCAGTGTTTCCTTGGAGGCTTTAGTCTTTTAGAACGGCAGTGTTTGTTTGGAAACCTTAGGCTTTTAGAACGGCAGCGTTTCCTTGGAAACTTAAGTCTTTTATAATGGCAGTATTTCCTTGGAAATTTTAGTTTGTTAGAACTAGAGCTGTTTTTCTGGAACTTTGATCTTGAGGAACTGGAGCCCTTCCTCCGGAACTTTAGCCTTTTAGGAGTAGAATGTTTTACTTGGAACTTCGGTCTTCTGGAACCTTCCCTCTAGAACTCAAGTATTTTAGAACTAAATTCTTTTTTCTGGATCTTGGGTCTTTTGGAACTGAACCTATTCTGCCGAATCTTTGGTCGTTTCGAATCGGAGCCTATTCTCTGGATCTCGGTATGTTAGAACTTCAGTTTTTTAGGGGCTTCCCTCTGGAACTTTGGTCTCTAGAAACTGGAGTTTCGTCCTTGCTGACGTTGAAGTTTGCATCGTTGGAATACAAGGAAAATGATTCTTTTTAATTCCCCAACTTTGTTTGGCAGATTTGAGCCACGAAAATCGCCCAAACCTTTTTTAAGATTCTCATTTAGCAATCTACAATAGTTTTGCAAAATATAATTTTGGATAATAACGAAAATCAAGAAGCGATAAGAATTTTCGTTGCATTCCAATGATACAAACTTCAGCCCCATTGCTTTTGGAACTTTAACCTCCGGAACTTTGCTCTTTTGGACCTTCAATCTTTTAAAAACGGCGGCTTCCCTCCGTAAGTTCCTTCTTTTAGAATCAGACTCTTTTCTCTGGAACGTTTATCTTTTAGGACTGGAGCCTTTCTTCCTTTAGTCTTTAGATCATTGCAGCGCTTTTACAACCGTGCACTGTCAGGTTTACTGAGTTTCCCGTGGCAAAGGCAAATGACACCCGACAAAAAGAGAACTGCCTGGATCAGTACAGGTTTTTCATAGTTGCCTGTGGACTGTGCTAAAATTACACCAAACTGGCGGGAAAAAGGAATTTTCGAGAATTTTGTTTTGGGAAAACGTTTGCAGGTTTTCAATTTTTTTTTCATCACAGAGTATAACTTTAAGTATCATTTACAATTTTTTGTTACACTCGGAAACAAATCATCCGAAATGAAAATATCAAAAGCGTTTTGTTTTTTGCATGAAATTATCTAGTGCTTGGACTAGGAATTTAATAAAGTATTACTTTTTTTTAAAAGTGGCTGCAGTCCAAAGTAAAAGTATCGATTTTCGGTGAAAAAAACGGTGATAAATCGTTTTGTTCGAAGTATTGTTTTTTCGTATATGAAAAATGTTTGTAAAATTTGTAGTCGTTCGGTGGCCTGATTTTTGAGATATCGTCATTTCCAAGTTCAAAAAGTCATTTTGAGAAAAAACGATTGACTCGAAATTTGCAGCGCATATTTTGTAAACGTTGTATCCTGAGAATCCATAGAAAACCAAAATGGATGTTTTCAAAAACTTCAGCTAGGTGTAAGCGCTTAAAAAAAACATTCCAACCAATTTGGGCCTGGTACCCCGATTCGGTATATTAACCGACATGTTATCACTGCTCTCATTTTTCGCGCCAACATGTTACTTTTTCAACTGGCAATACTCATCAGCGCCTTACATTGTTTACGTTACAGTATACTATCTTGGGTCAATGACAGCACGCAACAAGGCTTCTCCCTCGAGTATCCCCACATATCAATGCACGCAGTATCGCGAGACGAAATGGTCCACCCCCGCCCGTGTCTCTACATCCTCGTCGACGCGGCCCTCGATTTACCCGGTGATCATTATAAAAACGAATCGCTGAAAAAAAAAGAAACGATTCTCGACGTAGACTAGTTCGTTCTTGACGACCTTCTCGGTGGCGTTTCAGATGGTCAAATGTCGCAGAACGACTACATCAGTGTCGGCGACGAGGAGGAGCCCGAAGCACCGATGACGGACATCATGCTAGCGCCTGACAACACGAACAATTTGGATGCAATGTTCCAAGCAATGAGCCAATGCCAAGCTCTCCATCCAGATCCGCAGGATAGCTTTTCGGACGGTAAATGCATTTTTTTACAATATTGAAATTCGCATTGTTGTTGGGCAACGATAATGACCCTTTTTTTAAGGGGCTACATGTACCCCGAGGCCCGAAAAGAAATAGCCAAGGTCCGATTTTTTTCGGGAAACGGTTGGCGAAAAAAAATGCATTTTTTTTTAACGCAAGAGTACATACATTGGGAGTATTTAAAAAGATAACTAAAAAATACGGAAAAACAACAGTAAAATAGCTGTCAGCAGATGATGAAATGTTTTTCGCGACGCAAACTTCGCAACTATTTCTTGAATTGCTTATTTCGAAATCTATTATCTAAATGTACAAAAATATGTTGTAGATTGTTATAAATGGGAAGATAAACATATATAGAAGAATTTCCGTTGCATTTCAATGATGCAAACTTCAGCGCCATTTTTTTCAGCGAGGACCATGATGAAAGGTTGGGGTTTATTTGCGGAAAATTTGTCACGAAAAGCAGTATTTCTGGTAGATTTTCATCGTAGGTAGTAATAACAAGTTTAGGGGTCTTACAGCCAGCAATGGATAGGGATGTTACATCATTTCCGTTTGTCCTAAGCAGCAGCACCCGCCCTTCTCCCGATTCTAACCTTTTGGTCTAACATCTTGGAAGAATACAAAAAATAGAATTCAATGACTCCTTTCGCGAAAAATGATTGCCGTTGCGCAAAATTAATCAATTTCGTAAAGCAAACACCAAAAAGAGACTTTAATTTGATGAAGTTGCTGAATAAACGGCAGATTAATTTGCAAGGGTCAATGTTACAATTGTGCGTGTACCTAACGGGTTACATGAGGGTGAAATTGGCATAGTTGGAATACAACTATATATTTTTCTTCCATTTGTTATTTCTTTATTTCTTTATCATTACCCAAAGCCGTTTATTGATCTTATAATTACTGATAAATTGATAAGATCTTTTTATTGATACTATCATTACTCGTAAAAATGTATTGATTATTATTTAAAGCCCATTTTTGGCAAATTGAGGTCGTAAATTTGTAGAAAAAATACGTAAAAATATTTGAGCAATTTTTACGGCCTTAATCGGCCAACAAAATTTAAGTAATTAACATGAATTAATTTCCGTTGCATTCCGACGACATCAAGCTACGCAACCGTGCTTGTTGGTGGACATTCCCGTTGCTTGCCTAGATCCATGCTCTGTGAAAAATTGATTGAGTGCCGCTTGTAATTCCAGCCGAAGAGGACATATACGAGGACGCCGAAGACGACGATTTCGAGTATTACGAGGTTGGCGCTGGTGACGCACCGTACATCATACCAACGGGTAAATTGAGTTCTCTTGCCTCTCATATGATCCGGGAGATCCGAAACTTTTGGTGATGTATCGTCGATTCAATTTCACTACGATTGAGCGGAAGCTTCTCGCGTCATTGAAGATGACGTTGATGTTTGCATCATTGGAATGCCACGATATATTTTTATTGATTTCCTAATTTTCGAAGCCTTTCGAATTATTCGAAGCCTTTTTGGCAAATTGGGATCGGAAATTTCTGATAAGAATATGTAGAAACGTTCGACCTATTTGAATAATTAAGACGGGCCGAAAGAGATCGTTTTTTTCTTTTTTTTTTCGTCTACTATATTATTTATATGGGATTTTGAAAAATATTATACAGGTTAATTAAAGGTTATTAAGCATACTTTAAACTTGTATTGTGTACATTTTTATTTTAAAAAATTGAAAATTGACAACGTTATTGACGTATTTAATAGAGCTTCTGTATGAAAAATGGGGTCCAACGGCCGGATCGATAGCTTGACATTGGTTCATCTGAAAAGTAACATTAAAAAGTATGTAGCCGTTTTTCGAAAAAACAAAATTGCACAAAATCGCGGGTGTTAAAAGAAAAGTGTTATTTTGGCGAATTTTTTACTCTCATTCGGAGATTTGAAAAATACGAAAAAGAAGAAGAAACGGCTATGTACAACGATAGTTACGGAATCTACGGAAATTTTGGTTTTTCGAAATTAAAAATCGAACAATTACAGTTATGATAACGGCGTAATATTAGTATACGTAAATCGTCGCGTTACCTGCTCTTACTAAATCGCCTGCAACTTGGTCAACGTTCAATATTTTTGCGTGAAACTTGTTTAATATATTCTTGTATGTGTATTAGGGTGGTTAAAAAAATCGATTTTTTTTCTCAACGGAAAATTGAAGTATGTTAAGAAAAAGACAGGTTTGCAAAATTTGAAAGTTCGAGACAATTTTTTTGTTAGTGCTCAAACGCCTTTTTCATATTTTTTTCATGATTATCGGAGTATTAATTTTTGTTGAAATCTCGATGCAGAAAATTTTAGTGCGTGATCCAATGTATTGATTTAATTTTTTCTGTAACAATACACTTTCTTTTTACCATAAACAATTTGTGTTTGCAGATTAAGAATCAATATATGTAATTCGATTGTGAAAATGATATCAACCATTTGATGAACAAGAACACGGTGTTTACATCATTGAACGTGTAACAAGTATGCGTGTTTTTGAGCATTGCATAAAAGAATGTTTAGACCTCTCAAATGTTGTATGAATTATTTTTTCATAACGTAATAACATTTTCCGTTGAGAAACGCGAAAAAAATGTGTAGACTTTCAGAAAATGCACAAAAAATCGATTGTTTCGACGCGAGACAGCGGCGTCTCGCCTTAAGAAGAATTAATTTCCGTTGCATCCCAACGATACAAATTTGAACGTCGTCATGTAAGATTTATGGGAGTCTTACAGAAATCCTACCGAGGCGATGAACATTGGATGCATCATTGCCTCGTTTCTTCCAAACTTCTGGCAAAATACGGGATGAATTTACTGGGCTGTCCAAGAATTTTAACACTTTTGATTTCCAGCACTTTTGTATGCGTTCTCGCAGGACGTTGTCACTCAGGGACGATGAGAAAAAACGTAGCGGAAAAATGGTGCAGAATGCTTTCGATTTTTTGTGTGGGTAATTTACGTAAGAAAGAAACATTTTGGAAAGTTTCACAATCCTTCGCTATATAATCGTAGTGTAATTAATTGTAACGTACTGAAGTTCTGCTTGTTTTGTCGTTCGGCTCTGTCATGCATCCTTACCGAACTGTATGGCAACGTGAACAGATGAGCGGCTCGATAATTGCGACGAGGAGAGACGCGGCACGTTCGGAGCCAAGAGTTTTCCCTCATAAAGTTAAAAATTAACAAGTGCAGGTGGAACGATACTGAAAAAAAAGAAACACTTTTAAACGGGCTGAATCTACCTTGAGGTTCGAAAAAATGGCAAAATTTCGATTTTTTCTGGCAAACGATTGGTGAAAAAGAAACGCATTTTTTAAAACACACATATTGAGAGCCTTAGAAAAATACAGAAAACAACAAAAACATGGCCGCCGGTAGATGATGAACATTTTTTCGCGACATTCGGCGGTGGGCATTCTCCACCTTAACGATTCATCCGAAACCTCAAAACCAAACGCGTTATTCAAATTAACGATAAATACGAGTCGTTGACGATCGTCGATTTTTTAAATCATTTTTTTCGACAACGTGACGACGTATTGAAACCTGAATATACAAAATTTATGAAAACCCTCGTCATTTTTACGTACCTATTAAAAAATGAAGTTCGATTTTGGAAAAGTGAGTTATTTTATTTTCCTATTTCAGGGATTATGATTATTCCATGTTATTTTATTTCCGTATTTTCCTACTTCATGGAATATAACTATATAATATAATAATGTTCAGGGAATATAAAAGGTGATATTTTCGTTAAATGTAATTGTTTGACCCACCTAGATATTTGACGCCCGTCAAAAAACAGTTTTAACTGGAACTTTGCATCGTGACAAGACATATATTTACAAATTTTGGCTTCATTTACGCGGAATTCGAGCTTCCATACATTCTTTGAAAGAAAAAAAACAAGAGCTCCCGCTTTTCGGACAGTGATCAGTTTTCTCCACAACTGGCAATTGTTCCTTTAATTTTTCGTTCGCAGAACAAATAGCGAGTCACAACGGAAACGAAGTCGAGGAGACAATGGACGTCGAAGCCGGCCAATTCGAGGACGCGGAGGAAGATCCTTAGATCGTGTCCGGTACGACCGCGAGCGCTTTTGACACGGCTACTGGCACTCGTTTGCTTTTAGTTTCGATTCACTCCAACATTATATTGATCCGCCATTCGTATATCACACAACGCCGCAAGCGGAATTTTTTCACCCGCGTGTACGATCTCGTCGCGAACTTTTTCTTTTGCCCCCTTTTTCTCCCCCCAACCCAACCCGGCTCTTCTCCCATCCAAACATCCTCGAGGCACGAAACTTTATTTATATTCATTTTGTACTTGATAATAATTTCTTAGGATCAAATAAATAGTACACTAAATTATATCTATCGGCCTTAGCACTCCTTCGTAATTATTGAGCTACGCAAAGTGAATTTTAAAGGGCAGAGATCCTTTTGGGCAGCCGAAAATAAGCGAATTTTCCATTCGAAACTATTTGTTGTAGATGATTAAAATGTTATGTACATATCATTCTGATTTACAAAAAAAAATGTAATATTTTAAAATGGCGGCTGTACGACACTTGCTTCAGAGACGGTTGTCGCTTGAGTTGTTCCAGGGCGTACAACCTAGTGTCTGGTGCATTGATCCGTAACATCAGAGCCAAAAAGTTTTAGATTTCTAAGACCCACACGCTCTATGTGAACGCAAAAAAACTTAAGAAAAGTGGAAATTCAAAGAATGGTACATGTTTGAAAAAATTGTCTGTTTTTCGTGATTTTTTTACTATAGTTTTTGTTAATAAAGAGGTAGTTTCTAAAAATAATTTTCAACAAACTTTAGCTTCACATAGACCGTAATTATGTTATCTCGAAGTGTGCAAAATTTCAAAATGTTTGATCACATAGTTTTTTTAATCTCGTACGAGGTTCACGAGAGTGGTTTTTTACGAAAACACGTTTAAAGTTTCAAGACTCAATATTTTTTTTTTCTACTAAATGACCTACGCAGTGGAGTTCATTTCCGGCAATAAGCTCTTCTTTACATTATGAAGGAATCTCTCCATTTGAAGAAAGTAAAAAAAAAGAAAATTTAAAGAGATTTCCAGCACGGTTTCCGACTAATCGTTATCACTTTTTTTTAACCTGTTGATACACTGAGTTAATTCGATCCGGACGAATTTTAATTTAAATACTCACTTTTCCAAAGCTGAAAATTGTCAACAATTTTTAACGATTGAATTTTATACTCTCTGAATTTCAATTATGCAAACATTAAAAAGTGTATACTATTGTTTTTAACAAGTGTATAAAATTAATTATATACGTAGATATTGTACTTACATATTTGATTGTCCATCACTTTTTATTCAACGAGCGTGCAAAAGTAGTGTGCCTCATACTATCGCGTGTGAAAAACATAACAAAAAAATTAATTTATAAACAAAACCGTCCCAAGTGTCGTTAATGGCAGGTCGATAACGTACCATATGGGTCGCGTGGATCCGGTGTGTAAAAATTCCAGCCAGAGATAAGTGTGACAACGGAAGGTTAATAATCGAACCGTGCAACGTTGAGCCTAATTAAATTTGCTGCAAACATAGTTTTCACATATACTTTAGATAAGTGTGTATTTTCCGAGGTATTTTAAGTCGGTCGCGTTGAAGTTTGCATCCTTGGAATGCAACGGAAGTTTGACATTTTTTTTCTTCAAATTTATTTTTTTTTGCCAAAATTCAATTTTTTAATCGATTGCGGTCGTAGATCTCTACTAAAAAGAGAAGCAATCATTTGATTTTGCTAACATAAATCAGCGAAAATAAGTGTGAGCAATTAGAGAAAACTGATCTTTCGTTGCATTCCAACAATGCAAACTTCAACATCATTTGAAGTCGTCACGGATAATTATACATTTTTCATTAATTCCCCGTAATTTTTTCGCATTTTACAGATTCGTTAATATATGTATTAAAAAACGAGCCAGACATCACGTAGATTAGAAAAATAAGTTCTCTTGGAAACAATCTCGGGATTGCCGATTTTTGGGACATCATCGCTGTGCACCGTCCGAAGAATCATTGCCGTTGTGACAATGAGGATTTCGAGGGCGAATTTTCGTTCTAAACAAAAACAAACACACTCAGGAGGGTACTACATCGAGCACAAAGACAGTTTACTAAATCCATCAACATTTTATTAAATAAAATCTCATTTTTGTCTTCGAGTCGATGTGACAGTGCTAAGGTGTGTGGGTGTGGGTGTGGGTGTGTGTGTGTCTCTGTGTGTCTGTGACTCTGAAGAATTTCATCAGATCGTCGTGTTTGGCAGACCGACGTGGAAGTACGGCACGGTGTTCCATAGCAGAAACAGAAAGACAGAGAGAGAAGAAAAATAGGGCAAAAGGGTCCGTTTTTGTCGAGACTGGACGCTGGTACGACGTACCACGTGTTTGTCCATTCCACGTGATACTGTATGAGCGTGAAATAACGGCATTCTTAGAATTCCGATTTTTCCACTTCGCATTCGCCCCCTCCGTTTCTTCCGGAAAATGATATCGGCCGAAAGAAAACTTGATCTCGCGTCCGGTTGTTTGGGTCCGAAATTTCAAGGCGTTCATTGTTGAAGGTTGTTTGTATTTGGCTGTTCTTCCCTCATCGTATTTTCTTGGGGCCAAAGATGAGATCAGCATCCGGTGCGCCTTTGGGATGATTGTACTTTTGTCTTCGTTCCCTGTTCAAATTGACGGTGACGGGTCTGGTGCCTTGGCTGATGGTCTCCTGATAGTCCTCCTCCTCCTGTCTCTCGGTGATGTTGAGGGTGAGCCTCTTGACTCGTTCCTTCTCCTCCTTCTGCTCTTGCTCGCGATTGCGTAGATTGAGAGCGAGTTCGGAGGATACCGGAACCGCGAGATTTTTGTACTGTTGTTTGTTGCCTTTCCGTAGCATGAGGACGAAATCGACGGTTTTCGTGTCGGCTGGAACTTCCTGGAGTTGCTCGTAGGTCTTTTTCGTGCTTTTAACGTGAAGTGGCACGCTGATGTCGACCTGTTGAGGTTTCACGGAGTCCCTCATACGATCCTGTATATTGTCGGAGACGATTTTATCGAAGGCGGACAGGAAGTCGTTGTCCTCGGGACAACTGACGCGTTTAGGTCCTGAGGGTAGTGCGGCGTCGAGTTCGGAGGCGTCCATGACGACGCCGGTGGCCTCGTTGCATCCCTGAGAGAGGCTACGATCGCCCTGAGTGTTTTCCTGGGTGCCTTGATTCTCATCACGATCCGCGAACCAATCCTCGTCCGATTGCGCCTCCGAGTAATCCTCCTCCTCGAAGTGAAGATCCGGCTTGGCGTCGCCGCTTCCGTTGCCGCCCGCGCTTCCCACCAGAGCGTCCTCCTCAACTTCCGGTATCACGCCCATCTCCGTGTCAAGCTCGGTGCTGGTGGAATCCTCGGCGTTTAGCGTCGGATAAAGATTGGCGCGAAGTTCCTCGATCGCGCACTGGGACTCCTTGTGGGTCTGGAAGATCTGCATCTTCGGCCTGAGCATCGCCAGGGTGTCGCGATACATGTAGTCGATGCCGATGGGAAACGGATTGTCCGTGGTCCACACGGGATCCGTGTACTTGAAGAGGTAATAATTTTGAAAAAATATGATAAAGTAATCGAGTTTCTTCTTGCTCGAGCCGCCGCTGAAGTATTGGCCGCATGTCTCCAATAGGGTGCACACGAGCCTTATGCGAAAGAGATGCTCCGGGGGATCGAGTGGACTCGGGACTGCGTGATCTGTGCTTACGCCGAACGTAATCAGAAGATAGAGCGTGCGAAATATGTCGCCGCTTTCGACCATGCGATAATTGTACAGCTCGCCGAGATACTTGACCATGGCGACGCGACGCTGATTGTACTTTGGCAAATTCATCTCCATGCAGAGCCTTATGTCCTCGAGAACGCCGTCCACGACATAAGGCCCGACGAACTCGTAGTGGGCTACAAGACCCGCGAGTAAACTACCCACGCATCTTATGTTGAGATACTTGACGTTGTAAGCGGCGGTGAGACACTTGATCGCGTAACTCGCCGTGGCCTCGTCGTCCCAGTCCAACTTCCTCATCCACTTCAGTACTTTGTCCGTATTGGTCTTGGACAAATCTTGATAGAGCAATTTCCTTATGAACTCGTGTATCGGCGGTCGGATCTTTCGCGATGCTCCGACCGTCGATTCCGGTGGATTTACGAAGTAGTAGGCGTTCTCGATAATCGTCACGTAGCGGGAGTCAAGGGCCGTCACCGCTTTCTTTCGCATCATCTGCTCGAGATAAACCTTGGTGCGCTGATGCGAGTCCGGCGAGCAGAATAGGTACCTGCCGCATATCTCCAACAGATTGCACGTCATCTCGATGTGATGATGCGTGAAATCGTAGAGTAAAACTTTGAGGCAGTAGAGCGCCTCGATCTTCGAGTACAGCTTGAACTTAACCAGCTCGCCGATGTAACGAACAACCTTGACCTTCGATTCGATATTAATCTGATCCTTCTTGCGCACGTGGTACTTGAAATCGTGCTTCAGCATAGAGCACAAGTCGTTACCAACGTCCGGCATTACGGGATAAAGTATAGCGGCTAGACGCGAATAAAAGGGCAGCAGGTCCAATCGTATCCTCGACACGCCGAAAAGCGCTTTTATTAGCTTTTTCTTGTTGTGCTTGGTGTTGAGATTCATGAGAAAATCGACCGCTGCGTTGTCGATCATCTCGCGATTAACGCAATTCGGCAGATGCGTGAGAAAAGCGTCGAGCATTATTTTGTTGCTGATATTGGCGACTTGGGGCTCTTCGTACTCGGGCTCGGGCTCTTCGGGGACTTTTTCGATCTCCTCGAGCTCGTCGAACACGATGTCCTCGTCGAGGCTCTCCTCGGTGATGAGTCTGGACGGCGAGTCGCTCTTGCTCGTCGCCGCCGCTGCCGCGCTCGTCTCCTTGGGATACGAACCGGGCAGGAAAACCGTGAGATCCGGCATGACCTCGTAAAACCTTCTGGTCTCCTCGTCGCCCCACATGTCCTCGGTCACGCCGTTCTCGTCACCCTCACTTATCATCTTCAGGCTCTCCTCAGCCTCGGCCTTGACTTCCGCGTCTATCGGCAACTCCGGCATTCTCTCGTCCAGTGTGTCCGAGAAGTTTTGCACGCTCGTCACCAGCCTGTCGTACGACAGTTGCAGCGATTCGAGCTTCTCCTTTCTCTCGGTGCTCAGCTCTCCGCGCGTCTGGAGTATCTTGCGATTCTGCTTCTCGAAAGCCTGCAACTCTTTGTGCTCCTTGAGCAAATGCTTGCACAGAGAATTGTAGTAGTCCCTGAGCAGAGCACGGACGTTCTGTTGCTTGTCGGTCGCGAGAAGCTTGCTCCTGGGCACAGCGATGTCCAGCTTCTCGGATAATTCTCGTACCCGCTTGGGCACCAGGCCGGCGTAGTCCTCGCCGCAGTGCCTGCAAAAACTGAGTATTATGCTGGCATTGCTGTGCTCCTCTTTGTCCATGTTGATGAGCACCGTCAATACCGAACCCAACAACGAGAGGCCCTGCTTGTGCGTAAAGATACCCGCGTTCACCAACTCCGCGTAGAAACGAAGGTCCACTCTCAGTTTGCTCGGATTGGCGATCTTGTCGCTCACCTTGAGGCTCATCGCGCGCTGCCAATTCTCGAAGAAATGAGCCGCGAATTCGGCGTAATTCTGGTGCATGAAACTGCACGCTCTCACCGCCGGATTCACGTCGGTCATTTTGAGCTTGGCGTCGACGAGCGCCGTCGCTATCTCGCTCACGTACTTGGTCAGATTGAGATTGGACATGTCCTTGAGAAAAGTGTCCAGCTGGGTGGCGCTGAAGTTTCTCAGCTTCTTCACCAGTGTCGTGTTCTTCTTGAGATTCGAGTCCAGCTTGCTGAAGTGCGAATCCGGCGGACGAGTCACGTTGAGATTGGACGCGCGGATCTCCTCCTTGGAAGCCAGCCTGCGCTCCGTCTCCTTGATGTAGTCCAGCAAGTATCGACGGTCGCTCTCCGATGGCACTTCCTCCACGATCGCTTCCTCGCGAACGCGTGTCTCCTCCACCTCGATCGCCGGCTCCTCACATTCCGTCATTCTCGTTTTATTTACTTTGTTCGAATTTTGCCGATTTTAACGAGCTTCGGCGACTATTCTTCGACCTTCTAGGTTATGTCGAACCTATCACATCGCTATCCCGGATATTCAGAGATTCAACGTCCGAACATCGCGCATCTTTCGGCTACTTTTTCTTCTCTGCGAAATCTTGACGACACTATTTTTGCCACTTTTTCTTTGAGAATCACGAATAAAGTGGCCGATTAATCGAACACTGTCTGTTTTGACAAACGAGTTTCGACCAATACCTTGTGTTATTGTGCGCGACAAAACATATATATTTATTTTTATACGTATACATTTTTTAAGTTACGGACGGGAAGTTAGTGTCATTTTTCGCGTCGTCAAGTAACCCGATGACCGAATCGTACCTGTTAAGGGGGAAGATATCTTTAGGCGAGGTAAAAACGGTTGATTTTCATGATTTTATTTTTAAAAGAAAGATTTCTTCACCATTTTTTAGACTTACACCCGTATTCATAATCGTTCCTTAAGAAATAAGGATTCCTTGTTCTTTGTGCAGAGCAAAGAACGAGGAATAAGGATTCCTCGAGGAACGGCTACGAATACGGGTGTTAAAGTATTGCTACTTTATTTATTGCTACTTTTCGCTGTTACATGGTGTTTTTTTAAACAGTCTTTAAAAATGGTGGAGGTATGGCTATAGGCTTCTAAACGGGTTGCGGCTTGCGGCCAGCCCCCTGATACTGGTAGATAAATGCTGTTCGCAAAATGTCCTTGCCGCACTATGACGCTAGTAGTGTGACAGGCGTGCATATATATATATATGTATGTTGCACCGGTGTTTCGAACATTTTACATGAATTACATCACATGAAAAGTCTATTGTAGATAACTTTATGAAAACCATTTTTCGCGTGTATGATGAATTCGAATCAAAATTGAATTATTCAGCTTAGCATTATCAAATTAGATTATTTCACGAAAGTATCGAATCGTTCAGCTGGTCGGAGTATTTAGGGCCCAAGGCTGTCACATGACAGCCAACGCTAGGTAGCAGCGATTTTAAGAAATAAGAAGCCGGGACAAAACGCGTTTTTGTTTATCGTATGGGAAAAGTATCCCAGTTCCTGGCTGGTTGCGGCGAATGTTGGCAGACGGCGTGACACATGGCTACGGCGGGATTAAGCTGAAAAAAAAACTAACGAATATTTTTCTTTCATTACACTCATACGCAGAATATGATCCAAGAAGAAGTTTGAAATGTTGGAAATCGATGAAATGGTACACTTTGAAACAAAAAGATTGAGTTTTCCGCAAAAAATGGCTACATTTTGCAATGAAAGAATACTTTTTTTAAATTCAAGAACGTTTAGGATCATATTTTAAACAATAAGGTTAGAAAGATTTTTACCAAATTTTATCAGAATCAGTTTTATCAGTTAGAAGACCGCGCCGCGCCTCCGCCATTTTTCAAAATTAATTCACACAAATTTACCACGTAACAGCCAAAACTAGGACTAAAACATATCCTAACTCAAAAAAATTATGAAGAAATCTATCCTTAAAAAAAATCATGAAAATCAGCAAATGTTTTTCTCGCCTGAAGATGTTTTCCCCCTTAAAGCCATATGTCACACCGGCCGAGCGCCCACGAGTGCGAGCCTTCAGACCCAAAAGTTATAAAACTTTGCTACCAGATATTTCGCGAGATATTTTGGTGGTACATATACACCACCAAAAAAATGATAATAAAACGTATGTACTTTTATTCATGCACTTTATTCCTTCTTTCAAACAGCGTATCCGTCATAAATAATTAATACAATGTAAACATCCGTCGTTCAACCGGATAAATTATGCGATTCGCAGCTTTACCGACCGTCGAATTTCGTAGTGAGGTTCTAAAAGTCGCAAGTGGCGCTGTGGGCGCGCCGAGTACGCTATCTTTGAACGCTAATCGTTCGAGCCACGGTAAAAAGTCAACTTCCCTGTCTTCATTTTTTCCACTCTCAACAAACCCCACCAAATCCTCAAGAATCGTAAATTTGTTTTTTTTTTAATTCCCGCGTACGTTTTTGAATAAGCTCGATCCGATAGAAGTTTCAAAAAGGCGTGCTTGCCTACGAAATTCTCCACGATCACCCGCGGAACAGGACGTTATTGGCGGCCATGTTAAGACGGAATGACACCTCATCGCGGTCGGTATGGTAGAACAGAATTATAGATACCCAAAAATCTCTGAAACGGCTCTTCAGATCCCGTCGAAACTTTGCCAAACGACGTCAAATAGATAGACGAACAGCTTCCAGCCCCTCAAATTTTTTGAATTTGAGAAAAAAACGTAGACTGGCTTATCATGCGGAACTCGAGACCGAAAAGATGAAAAATCAGATGTTTGGCTAATGTCACGACTTAGAGAAAAGCTAGACCGCGTAGCCACATAAAAAACGAACAATTTGAGCTCTCAATCACTGCACTTCGTTGCATATCTTAGGAGAAAAGTGGTAATCTAGATTTGTCGTGTAATTGTTGATAATTGCGAGCAAATGTCGCCCGAACTTCGACGTGCTCAGTTCACGAGAATTCCGCGCGCGGCGCTCGCCTCGTGGTCTGCAGACGACGCGCATCGAGGCCCGTGGCAGCGCCAATAACGTCTCTCCACACCGTGGTGTAGACGTGCACCGACACGCACGCACACATGCGTTGCGTAGCGTGTCGAGGCCCGTGGAAGGAGAGACGCAATGTCTCCGCGCGCGCGGCGACGAACGCGCGCGGTGACATCCGTCGGTGGGGCTCAGAAGCTCGATTGAGTTCTGCCCTACCGGTCGGAAGCCGGGGCCGCATCGAAGTTTCGCGTCGGATGTCATTCCGTCTTAATCCTCATGCGCAGAACCCTGAATAAGCGGTACCCGGTAACGCGCAGCGTGCGATCGGCCATATTTGTCACGCGTTCTTCTCGGCAGCAACGTCGCCGAGCGAAGGTAAAAACACATCGACGTACGCGATCTATTTCTCGAGCGTGAGACCGCGTCGCGAGTCTCTAGACGACGTGTTTTTCTCGTAACCTCGGTTGCAAATAAACATCGAGAAATCGAATCGACAGATGATACACGGTGAGGGAGAAGCGCAGCCTACACTCGGAACGTTCCGCCACGCGGTATAGCTAGTATCGGCCAACCGCGAGTATCAGCAAGTTACACGTTTTTTTAAGTAACCAAATCGTTTATTCAAAAATACGTAAACACGGCTCTGCGAAAAATGTATTTTTTAAAATGGATTCACACAGAAGGGGTCCATGCCAATTCGACCTATGTTTGACCTTCGCGGGCCTACCGTGTTTGTCGTTCCACAAAGATGGCCGTGCAAAAGCCCCCCTCCCCTTTGCCCTCGCCATTTCAGCTCCCATGAGGAAATTTTTTCTATATAATCGAAAGAAAAAAAATTCGCGCGTGTCGTTCTTTTCTTATTAAAATCGATCCGAGGACGCGTGTGTGTCCCACCGCCCTACCGCACCATCAGCCCCCCCCCCCCCATCGGACGCCGTGTTTATTCCGAACACATATAGTTGCGCAGTTATCCCTATCTTTACAATTTTCGGGAACCCTCGATAATTTCGGTATTTATAGGATCAAAAATTGTACGGCCTCTGCGTGTGACCGATACAGATGGGTTTTCGATAGATCGAATCCAGCTGTTCGTAGTACACCGACACGAGACCCGCGCAATAATCCGCTTATGTTAATGCACGCG
The DNA here is from genome assembly GCA_951751655.1 of Ophion costatus. NCBI lineage: Eukaryota > Metazoa > Arthropoda > Insecta > Hymenoptera > Ichneumonidae > Ophion > Ophion costatus. Next base: position 30,719,151 of record OX632364.1, on the reverse strand, counting down.
ATTTTTGCTCTTTTTTGGAAAGGACCCTAATCCGACGGGAATTAGGGAGCGAGAGAGAAAAAGAGAGAGCGACCACCATAATTTCGCCTTATGTGTATAGATATGTATATAGGCACGCGGCGGGGCTGAAAAGTTCTCGGCCTGAGGTACTAGCGAGCGAATAGGACGACCCGTGGTACTCCGGCCGAGAACTTTTCAGCCTTGTATTGTATGCACGTAAATACATAGTTTTTCTTATATGGAGTAGTATAGAAGCCTTTGAGCAATCGTAAAAACGGCTATTACGACGAGCGACGCTTGATCTCCGAGCTTTTAAGATTCGATCTTGATGATTCGTTTTTTTGCGTAAAAAGATGCGTTAAAAAATACAATTTATTTCGATCTATTTTTTATTTGCTGCGTATTCTTTGTTTTTTAGTTCGATCTTTATTCAACGTATAAAAAATGTGTAAAAAGAGCAAAAAATGGTGCTCTCAATGTCAGTCGTGTGGAAAATTATGAGCTCGAAACTTGCAACGTTGTAATGCGATGAAAAATAATATTGCCGAATTCCTTTAAGAGGTTAGGCTACTATGAAGATCCAAAGATCAAGGCTATTTAAATTTGCTAAAAATATATTAATCATTGAAATAGTTATAAACAATCTCGTGAATGACTTTCGAACGTGAGAGGTTCAACGGTGCACTTGATTTTGACCACCCGGTTGACCCGAAACAAAATAAACGAGTTTTTCTTAAAATATATGGTATCGGCTGGAATTAAAATAGATAATATTGGCTTGCCTTACAACAGATAATATTGGCCTGCCTTAAAATAGATAATATCGGCTTGCCTTTAAGGCAAGCCGATCTTCTCACTTTAGACGCTAAAAAAGGCTATTTGCATGATTTTTTTATAGGTTTATATTATAGATATTGATATAAAATTTGTTACACTTAATAAATACGCTTTCGAAATGCAAAAAAACAATTTTTTTTATGTATTTATGTAATCCAGCAAAAATTTTAAACGCGTTTTTCGTCGGCTTGTTGATAAAATCTTCGAAACTACTGAACCGATCCTTATGAAATTTCAACCACATATTCTTTACAACTATAGCTATAGCGCATATCAATGATTTTTAAAATTTTGATATTTACTATTTTTTTTGCCAAAAACGGTGAAAAACCCGTTTTTCTTGTTGTTTTTTTTAAATGTCCGCCATTCTGTTATTTTTGCATACACCAAAAATCGTATGATATGCGCTATAGCCATTAACATACTGAATCTAAAACCGTTCGATTTTTTTGTTTCGGATGATCCACCTGCGAGATTTCATCATCACAGACCTGCAATTTCTTTAGGACATTTTTTTAACTACCATCTTCGTTTATAAATAGTGACTTAAATAAATAGTTTAAAAAAATGTATTTCGAAAGTGTATTTATTAAGGCGTTAGGCCACAGTAATGGGTATAAAATTATGTGCGAATTTAACCATTTTTTTCGTATGAAAAAGTGATTCACTTGAAAATTAATTACACATATATTTAGTATGAATATCAAGCTGTTAAAAATTTTCTTTTTCGACGTACAAAATTGCCGACCACCGATATTTTCTTTTGTAATATTTTTTTAGGCACTTCGCGGCGTGACATTTAGCATGCACAATTTTTGACCTAGAACAAAAAACAAAACTTCTCGTCAATCTACATTAGAATACCTAGAGAAGGACGCACGGAATTAAAAAAATATTGTTTTATTCAAAAGTTGTAGATATTTGAACTTAAGAAATGAATTTTCAGTGGAAAATTTCGTTATAACTGCTCATTAACTCCTCGTGAAAAGTTTTCGATTAATCAGAAATTCCGTATGTACTTCTTTGCGAAATGCAATTAGGAACGTAACTTGTGAATTTGAAGTAAATCGAGTGAAAATTGTTGAAGTTATTTGTTACGCCAATTCTAAAAAAGCTGTTTGGCGAAGTTTCGAGTAGTCGGTCATTTTGTACATCGAAAAAAATATATATAATATATTTTTTAACAGCTTGATATTCATACTAAATAGATGTGTAATTAATTTTATGAGCGAATCGCTTTTTCATACGAAAAAAAATTGTTAAATTCGCACATGATTTTATACCCGTTACTGTGGCCTAAGGCCTGAAGTGTAACAACTTTTATACCAATGTCTATAATATAAACCTATCAAAAAAAAATTCCTGAAAATAGCCCTTTTTAGCGTGTAAAGTGAGAAGGCTTCTTAACGGGGCCCTCTGTGGGAGCCGAATTTGAAGGGCCAGAATGATGCATTTTTTTAAAATAACACATTGGTTGGAATAATTAATCTTTTTTCTTAGCACGTTGTACACATGTTTGTGGTTACAATGTCAGCTTTTTCGGAAGAAAATTTTTCAAAGTGTTCGTGGTGCTGCAGTTGGCGTCCTCCAGCTGCGAAGCCCGAAACTGCGAGATCTCTACCAGGCTCATATATAATCTGAAAGGAGAATAAAAAAAATTTCCTCAAATATATGGGTAACAATACCAACTGGTTATGGGTTCACGATCGACTTCTCGAAATTTCGAAAAATACGAAAAATGACAGTTTCTCCAAAGAAAACCACATTTTTTCTTGAAAAACAGCACGCTGAAGTCATTTTTATTAACAAATGGTTCATCCAATTAAAAAATCCGATCGTGAACCTAAAATGACTATTGTTTGAACGCTAACTGTGCAAATTCAAGTAAATAGTGTAAAAGTTACTCCAGATGTCAAACCCACCGTGTCAAGATATGTAGTTTCGAGATAATCCCGTTCAAATTCGACGGATCGTGGTAAACCCGACGCACACTGTTCCACCAGAATAGGTGTAACTTCGACAATTTTTTTAATTTCAGGATCCGGTTGGTCTTCAAATGTTCTTGAATGTTCACACTATAACAATATGCAAAAAAAGCGATTTGTTGAAGTTTCCAGAGAAGCATACCCCCTTAAATAGGTAATATTGGCTCGTCTTAAAATATATCATTTTGGACTTGCCCGAGCTTTTTTGTTATCGTGTTTCAATAATCAAAAAGCATCTAAGACATTTTTCCCCGATTCTTCGCGGAAAAATGACATTGTTAATAACTAATGGAAAAAAGTGTTCGGAAGAAAAACATCGGTCGATGCTAAACTACCGTTACACTGAATAAGTGTACTAAATTTCAAGTCAATCCGTTCGTTAGATGTCGAGCAACCGTGTACACCGTTTTGAAAAACATTGCGAGAAAAACGTGTTTAAGGTTTGACTAACAGTTCTATCGTTGTAATCATAAGTTCACCTTCAATATGCGATTTCTGTACCATATGTTGGACCTTCTTCTTCAGGTTGAGTTGCCTCAAGTGACGAACGAGTGTTCGCTATTTTCACAGTTGCCTAACGGTCTAAATTCTCTCGGCAGGTTTCGCGTACAATATTCCCTCAGCGATTTTTCAAGATATTGGGTTGGCAAGAAAGTCTTTGCGTCTTATGACCGAAAATAAAATAAAAAAGCAGTCTTGAAACGAATGATTAATTTTATTCTATGTATCCACCATCAGATTCTATTGAGAATGATTAATTAGAGAATTCGAGATTAATTAGATAGACGAATGATTCATTTTATTTTATGTAGTTATATATATTCTAAATAGAATCCGATGGTGGATACATTGAATAAAATAAATCATTTGTTTCGACACTGCATTTTTATTTTATTTTTGGTGATAAAATGCAAAGACTTTCTTGCCAACCTAATACTTATCTAGCTATCATGTAAATTAAGATGGATATTGGTGGATATTCACTTATTCACGTATATATACAACTAGCTTCACATAGCTTCTCCATCTTAATTTACATGATGACTAGTGTGTGTCTGGGTACGTGTGTGTGTGTGTGTGTCCGTTGTATATATACGTGAATAAATTAAATTTATCCACTTATATATATTTTTTCTTGTTATTTTCGTTGTCTTTGCTCTTTCTTTTTGCTGCTATTAGCGGATTATGCAACAACTTTATTAAGTTAATGGCAACTAGCGATGAGAAATATGTGAAGGAGGGAGGAAAATTAAAAAATCCGCAAGGGTATACATGAAATAAAGCTACTACTACTGCTACTACTACTACTACTATTTATCTAGTTATCTATAAGATAAACCTAAAAAATCTCATAAAAATAGAAACGAGTAAGTTAAATCTATAAAAAAAGAACTGTCGTTGCATCCCAATGAGCGTTTCCGACGCTATGGAGAATTAACGTTTTCGGAAAGAAAACGAGTAACAAATGAGGGACACGTGGGAATTTAAAAAAAAACACGAATTCCGTCCCCAAGGGCTTCTCGTGCTCTAATTTTTAATGTGACAATTGATCCTGTACGAACTATAAAAAGCCCCGCTTTCGTTCGCTCGAGTTGAATGTGAAGATACTCGTACATTAGCAATGACTCTTTCTCTCTCCCTCTCTCTCTCTCTCTCTCTCTCTCTCTCTCTCTCTCTCTCTCTCTCTCTCTCATTCTGCGTCCCTTTTGCAATACCCTCGTGTTCAATGCCATAATTCTGAGTTATTCGATCAAAGTGTGTTTTGCGGAGAGATTACAAGTTACAAATTAGACTCATATATCGAGGGATTAAGATCGGTCGTAGCGTTTGTTCCGTCCGAGACGGGAAAGTAGAATCGAAGCCTGTGCAAACAGCGGACGTCGGTTGAATCCTCGAATTGCGTATCGTCAGTGCGGTCCTAACCTACGTATATCTATCCATCCCTTTCATACGTATTTCAGCGGCGAAATCTTTTGAATTATGATTTATATAGTTATATACGTATATAATAATAATAATAATAATAATAATAATAATAATAATAATAATAATAATAATAATAATTTAACAGATTATTAAGGGACCCAATCCTTGTGACTCAAATTCAGGTACGATTCGACTGCTTCACAAATTACGACATTACGAAATAGAATATACATAGAAAATTAATATTGTTATCATTTATGACGCAAAACGGCAATTGTGAAAAAAGTGCTAGTTTCTAAACTAAATAAATAAAAGTTATTTTGAGCTACAAGGATGTAGCCCCTTAATAATCTTTCGAATTACAATATTTATCATCAATGTATAATAATGATAATAATAATAACAACAATTATTTTGATTATTATTATTATCATTATTTCATGAGAATGATAATTGTTGTTGTTGTTGTTGTCGTTATTATTATTATTATTATTATTATTATTATTATTATTATTATTATTATTATTATTATTATTATTTTACAATAATAAAAATTCAAAAGATTATTGAGAGGCGAAATCTTTGTGGCGCAAAATTATTTTTTTTTCTCTTATTTCAGGTATGATTTGATCGTCGACGATGGTAAAAACTTCCATCGTTGGAATGCAACCAAAATTATTGTTTTTTATTGCCTCAATAGCTTTCTAATTTGCTTATTCAAAGATCCATAATCTACATTTGCTAAAAGAGATTTTTCGAAACAACGAAGAAGAGACGATAAAAATATCCAAAAGAATTTCCGTTGCATTCCAACGATCAAGAGCATGATTGTCGTACGAATTAGTAGGACATTTCGTATGTCGACATTATTATGGATATAAAAAATGACTATTATATAATTTTCGAGGCGAAATACCGCGGGCGGAAAGAGGCTACTGTTTGCCTCTAATATCTTCTCCAATCTCCAATCTCTCTAATGTCTTCTCCAAAAAGTGAAGCTCTGTATGAAAATGTTTTCTCTTTCTATTTTACGGTGCAAAATATGACGGCGAGAACTGAATATGTGTGATACGATAAAATATAACGTAAAAATGTAACAACATGAACATGATTTATAGATATAATGAAATAAGATCATGCTAATGATGGAAATAAAAGTAAAGTATGAAAATAAACTCGAAAAATTTATACTTATATAATTATTAATTTTGTTCCGATATTCAATTAAATCAATTAGTATACTGTTATAATGTTATATGACCGAATTTTTTTTGTCAGAGTGGTATAATGGACTAAAAATATGAAATAATGAAGTTTAGAATAAAAATAGCTTTCTCATATCTTCATGACATTATTAATAAAAGAATACGGGGTGAAATAAATAAATAAATAAATACCCAAATAAATGATTAGGTATGTGTATATATATATATATGATGATGAAAAAATTATTTTGAATAAAAAATCGTTATTTTTCGTTAAACTCAGCACAAATAAAAAATGAACCATTTCATTTTTCATAGCCTGTCGAAGCCGAATTGAAAGTCACAACATTATTAATGGCATTATTGGAGATTACAATGATAAAAATCTTCTAAAAAATGATTACTTCGATAAAAAATAGAAGGAAAAATAGGCCCACGATGAGACTAGTCTTAAAAATAGCATGGGTCACTCTATCCTAGAGAATTTTTTGAAAAAAATAAAAAAAGTCAATCATCTTTAAATAAAATTGTTTTTTCTTTGGAAGCAGAAAAACGTTGACATAGACAATTGGTCATTTTTTTCATATTTTTTAACGAAAGTATGCTTCGGAATGAAAGAAAAATGATATGGTGATATTTGTCAATATCTCAATTAGTTCCGGAGTTATCAGCGTTTGAACGTTTCCAAAACTCTCGAAATCGACATTTTTTGGAAAATTATAACTCCTAGAAGAGAAGAGATGACAATCTCAAAATTGGTGTGGAAATTCCGTTTAAGGGGTAAAAAGAAAAATAAAAAAATCAGGGAAACTAAAAATGGCCGGTGTCACGGGCTCGGTGAACCGGCGTTAAATGTCCCATATATATATATATATATATATATATATATATATATATATATATATATATATATATATATACACACAGGGTGAGGCACTAACTGTTGCCATTTTTTTGTGACGTCGATAATTACAGAGATATTCAAGGTGGCAACAGTTAGTGCCTCACCCTGTATATGCTACGAATGAAAAAGAAATTGTTCATTTCCATTATTGGAGAATAATTACGACAACAATCGTCAATCAGCCACAAAGAATCCTTTCAGTCCCGCTAACGCGAGTGCAAACATTTTTTCGTTGTTTTCAACTCTTCCCACACGCGTTTGCGAGGATACGACGTATATGTCTTTTGCGTCAGAGTGTGTTAACCTACGACGTCGGATAACTAGACTTTTCGTAACGATAAGTGAGTTACGATTTAGCGTCGCGGACAATATTATAACGGCGTGGCACGCGGCGTACGCGCACGCGGCCGGATATTGCATCGGCTCTTACGGCCACACACCGAATAAAATTGAGGGCATACGGCCCGATGATTCGTTACGGCAGGTCCTTCAGAAACTTCGTTTTGCCTCGTTCGCTCTCTTGTTAGCTCGCGGCTTTTCGCCTCACAATCGCCTCCTTCATTCTCCGCTTTCTATGCGTCTCGTTTCCTTTTTTTTCTCTCCTTTTTCATTTCATTTGGCGAAGCTTTGTATACGGCCCCGTCGCGATGATGCGCTCAGGCGCGACTAGCGCCGCAAGCGGCGGATTTGCGACTCTTCGACTCCGCCAGACGGCGAAACGTTGCCCATTGGTTTTTGTTTTATGTTAGATAGCTTTTGTATAATTTTATTATATTCAATATTAAAGTTATTTCATGAAAAATCGCGTTTTAAAAACAGTAGACCCGCTTTTGATTTTTCGATTAAGATAAATTAAAACAATGAAGGTGTTAATGAGACAAACGAAATTGAATGAAGAAATAAAATCGGATAATTTGATTTTTATTGGTGAGAGGTGCAGTAAGTAAAATACAAATTAAAAAAGTGCGTAAAATCAAAAATATAATGATGGAAAAATACTTTATTGGAAACCCTTATTTTTCATTAATAAAGTTAACAAAACAAAAATGATAAAAAGGTCATAAAACTAAAGGAAATATGAAATAAAACGTGGAAAAATAAGATTAAATAAAATTGACACAAAATGAACACAAAATAGTAAAAATGAAATAAAAAAAATATGAATGAAAAATAAACCAAAATTAATTTTGATCAATAATTCAATAAAATATTGAACAAAAACCATAATAAGGTCGTAAAATAATACAGAAAAACTATCCGATCAATAATTCTCCCTTTCGATTGAGGCATTTCGATCGAAAGGCATTAACAACTCGAACCATTATCTTAAGTTTTTTTTTCAACTACCGTGAAACGAAAGGAGGTACGAACAATTTTTTCCATTGAACTTCATCAAGCAGAATGTCATGGCAAAAGTTTGCAATCAACGATCAATTACGAGTGAACTTTGGAATGAAGGGTTTGGACAGTGACAATGACAATTTACTGAGCAAAATAGGGTAGAATACAAATCGAAAGAAGGCTTACGCAAAGAAAAAGAGGGGACAACGATCAACCCTTCGTTCCATTCTCCTCGGTATTATCTCATCGAGTGTGTTTGGTCATTTTTTCTCCTCTCCCATCCTCTCTCTCTCTCTCTCTCTCTCTCTCTCTCTCTCTCTCTCTCTCTCTCTCTCTCTCGTTGCTTAGCTTTTTCCGCAGTATTTGATAATGGCTGCGCATCGGCCTGCACACAGAACGAAGTAGCAACGATAATAATAACAATGACAATAAAAAAGCGACTTTGGCACATATCCACCCGTCGTTCGGTAATTTATCGCGAACTAGGCTTTCCGTGACTAAGTTGGCGTGTCCAAAGCGGAGATGTCCCCTTGCTAAGAACTGTTCTCCGGCTATACAATATCCGAGTAGTACTCGAAATACATAGAAGAGCTGTGAGAGCGCGAGAGGTCGAAAGTGAGAGTGAGAGAGAGAGAGAGAGAGAGAGAGAGAGAGAGAGAGAGAGAGAGAGAGAGAGAGAGAGAGAGGCAGCGAACGAGAAAGACAGGGGGATCTCTGTGTCATTTGAGTTTACGTTCGCGATGGGGGCTCGAGGCAATATTGTCAGCTCTTCTAGCGATTTGATACGCGTTAAACTGAGCGAAGAGCAACGTCGAGGCGTTAGCCAGCGTCACGTATTTTCGACATGGCCGTCCTCTCTCTATCTCTCCCTCTACACACACACACGCACACACACACGCGCGCGCGCGCGCTTTGGTTGTGTCGTCTTAGGAATCACGTCAGTCTGTATATTAACGAACAGACTGATTGAGGTTGCAATGGTTTAACACTAGGCAAAATCCAGGTAAGTCGTACGGCTTTGTTTACATTGTTCGAACTGAGAATCTTATCAACTTGTTTTGGAAAGCAGTGAGAAGTTTGTGATTTCCATAATAATCTGTGTTCTCTTCGATGAAAAGTAATACCATCAAATTTCCTTCTGTCAGTACAGAAATGAATTTTTCGCAAAATGTTTCCTCACCAAAAGCAAGTTGATATGATCTTAACTTTCTGGAGAATGCCACGAAATCGATTTTTTTATACCAAATATTGATTAACCATCTTGTAATTTAGTGTGTGTACTTATTCTCATTTCCTTGAGAAAATACTGAAAAAGAAACTGTTGTGTCATCAATTCCTAATGATTCTGCAAATTCAACTAGCGTCTGATATGAGTTCATGAAGCCTCCAATCAATTCATTAAAATCATTATTTTCGAAGCGTCTAAACCAGTATCTTCATGTTGTTTCCGAACGAGCATGGTCGCCGTAACTATCAACAAGAATTCTGCATGCTTCAGCTGCGGATTGTTTTTTTTGAACAAAGTATGCAGTACTATTCGATTCTCTATTTGAATTCTATTCTATTTTCGAATTCGAATTCTATTTGAGTAAAGTATGCACAAAAAAGTTGTTTACACTTCGGCGAAATGATAAACACTGAATTTCAAGCTTGCTTACAGTACTTTATTCGCGATCCACAAAAGTCTTGGCACCTCTCGTGGCCTAAGGTTCTACTAGTATTGTACACTTTGTCAAAAAACATTGATAACAATGGACAAAATTAAAAAAGGGAAACATTACCCGAGGCCCCGCGGTGTTCCAGGGTGCAAGGTGGACAATAAAAGTGAATTGTGCTTCCATAAGCCACCTAAAGGTCAAAGCGAGTTTGTAGTCACCCCACAAGATTGTTTCTTTCCCAGTTTGTATCTTTATAAATAATAAAGAGAGCAATATTAAAAGTTCTTTCTGTCATATACAATGTATAAATCTAATTTCAGACGTCCCTTGGAAAAAGTATACTTTGAAAATAGAATCACTCCTCCTTGAAACCAGTGAGTAATTATCATAACCTTTAAAAAAATTGACTCTGGAGCTGACAGACCTAAAAGAAGAGCCGTGTATAAATTATTCACTGCAGTAGGATCTTTACAATCTACTCTGGAGATAAATCCAACGACTAACTCGTAGGAAACGAAGGCCGGAGTAATTGTTTACGTTTGAGGCTATACTTTGACCGGCCATATTGAAATATCGCTGCGCCGCCTCTAGGATGTGAAAATCACATATAGAAGCGTTATCATCTTAAACTACACGCACACAGATAGAAATGTATAGTAACGTCAACCATATTTTTACCATATTTTATATTATCCTGAGGGGACAATAATATTTTATAGTCATGGTTACTGCGAAAAATAAAGTACTGCTTATGATATTTTAACGGGGTATAAATAAAGTACTGCTTATGATATTTGCCCGGGGACCTTAGTGAGATTTTGAATGTTTTAATTCCGAGTCTTGTTGTCGATGGGATCTGGTTGAGGGGTTTTCTAAAAAGGATAGTTTTGCATTTGGACGGGTTGAGACGAAGATTCCAGGTGATGTACCATTGGTTTATTTTCTCTGCTATGGTTTCGAGGGTGAGCTGAACTTCGTCAATGCAGTTGTTTTCGGTGTATAGGATTATGTCATCGGCAAAAGCTATGTCCGCTGTATTCGCGTTATTTAAGTTAAGAGCGACAGCATGTCGGACGTGAAAATGCTGAATAGGATCGGGGAATTTACGGTGCCTTGTTGTAGGCCTTCTTGTATTATGATTTGTTATTCCCTGACCGCCTGAAATGGTTCCCATCGGAGAAAATATTTCACCTACATGGAGATTCGAACCTACGACCTACCTATCTATAATTACGCACGCTGCCACTATGCTACCGGGTACTTATGTTATTTCGATCGTAGATTTGTCATAACGGATTAAAGTAATTCCAGCTGCAATTCCAAATAGCTGTTACCTCTGATACAGGTAGAATTTTGCACAGATCGCCTTTTTGATAATATATGTCACTGCTTAAATGTATTTTTGGCGCAGCTCAATAGTTTTCGAAATATCGAATGCTAAAAACTGATAGATGAATGCGCTAATTCATCTATATCGATCATAACGTGCCACCGCTATCTCTACTTTGTTGACACGTTCCACAAATGATTTACGTCTTCACTATAAGATGACCATAACGTTGTTCGTATAGCCACTTTTCGTAACATCTTTTAACAATTTGTACTCAACAAGTGTTAATGTTAACCATATAAATAGTACAAACTTGCACTGAGAAAAATGTCCATAGTATTTTTTTTTAACGCCCATGGTAAAAGTGGCCATAGTAAAATTCATATCGCTTATTGCTACCGCAATCATAATATGGTTAACACAACTATAAGCGTCTATGTAATCATGGCGTTTTGGTAGTGTGTTTTTTATCTAGTGTCCCTGAAATAACTATTAACTACTGTGAAAGACTTCACAATATCGATATGGTTAATGCAGTTAATATTTTTACAATAGTTAGTAGTTTTTTCAAGGATGATAGATAGTCGAGCACACCACCAAAGTTGCATGTTTAGATGCATTTTTCGCTTATAGTTGTGTTAATCATATTATAATTACAGTGCCAATAAACTGTACAGGATTGTACTATCCCCTCTCTTGACGTGGGCGTCTTTCATAAATATCATGTACTTTGCTCTCAGTGCGGCATTAGTATTTGTGCGCCGATTTCGTGATATAGCTGAATTAACCATATCGATATTGTAAAGCCTTTTACAATAGTGTATAGTAATTTCGGAGATACTAGATAGTCAAGCACGCCACCAAAGTCACATGTTTACGTATACTTTTCGCTTATAGTTGTGTTAACCATATTATGATTGCGGTAAGAATAAACTATAGGAAATTCGACTATACTCTCTTTTACCATGCGCGTTTTTTTTTTGTAAATACTACGCACTTTTCTCTCAGTGCACGTGTTCCTTGCATGGAAACCCTCACAGCAAGTGGTAATACGTTTTGTCGGGATTGTATTTTTTGACACCACTTTTGATTAATATATCTATTTTCCATTTCTTTTCAAACGACGAGTCTTTTTGTTCGGAAGGCTTCTCTATGTAGTACATATCAATTACACGGCCTGCCAGCCATGCTTGTCGGGAGGTATTTTTTTCCTTGCACTTGGCAGCCCTTTCGCGGAACTAATGCTCCGCCATGCGGCCATCTTGTGAAGCCGCAGAGACACCCCACACGTAGTTCGGGTAACGCCATCTGTTGGAAAACAGCGAGAACTTATTCAATGTCCCAATACATTAAACTAATTTTTATCTTTGGTGTTTCGTGGTGAAAAAATGTCAAAAAAATCGTAAGAACTCACTAAAGTCTAGACAATAACATATATATTTTTTACATTCAATTTTGGATTATGACTAACGTTTCAACCTCCTCAAAATCGAGTCTATTCCGTACATAATTGTCGTATATAAAATGGTGAAGACGACTGGCCGATTGGTGTCTCGCCGCCCGAGTGACCTCGTTGCGGCTGCAATTCCAGCGTGATCCACGACTCATCGCGAGAAACTGCACCGAGTTGCTCGAAATCTGATGCTCTCCTTTTCATCTCGAAAACGCGGCGCAACTTGTGGAAACTCCAAAGTCGAAGTTTCGTCAAACGTCGCCACGTGAAAAAAAACCCAGTAGATCCTCAAGCTTGTATCGCCAAAACGGCGCATCTCGAGAAGGAAATCTTGATAAACGAAGCAGTGGCTAGACGGGGGGGGGGGGGGGGGGGGTAAATTTGTCTCCGCGTAAATGCGGCGTCGAGTGCAAGTCACTCGTGAAATCGAACGGACTTTATAAACGGATCATGAATCTCCGATAAATGACGCTTATGCGGTGGAAAAAAATAATGGACCGGTGCGATAAAATATCGCGTTCTTTCCGTCTCGGCCTGTAGCAACGCGCGTGTGAGTCGGTGACAATTCCGTGAGCACGAGTAAAACGAATACAATAATCGCCACAAGCCAATCCATTATGAGCGCGGCTCGTACTGCTCGGTTCAATGTATCGCCATTACGGTCCATTGACCAATTTGCCCCCTCCTTAACTTCGTGTTTTTGTTGGAAATCGATGAAAATTTGGTCGTTTTACGAGATGCGGTGTCGCGTAAGTGTCGTATTAGTCGAGTGGTTCATGCAGTTTCGTCGCTGCTCCGCCCCGAAGAAAAAAAAATCCATGAAAAAGGGAAGAATCACTTTCGATGCGGAGAGGACGACCAGCCGAGGGTCGCCTATACGTGGAGGCCGAGAAAAAAAACAGAATATCATGGCACTGGGTAGCAAAGAAGTCGCACCTGGTTATTCGTCGCGTAATATATGTATACGTACAAAAGTCTTGTACTCGTGCGTATACGCGGAACCACATTGGTCTCTCACTCGAGAGATCCTTCGCTTGGAAAATTGCCGTAAAATTGACGCCCGAACGATATTTTATATTCTTTTCAGGGGAGGCTCGCATCGCACGCGAGAAAAATCCACCTCTTGGTGAATGCCCCCCCCCTCTCTCTCTATTTCTCGCTGTGTGTTTTCGAGCCCTTTTTATAGACTCCAAATCGAGGCACGCATAGATGAATATCGCCTTCTTCTTTCAGACCCAGGTGTCTTCCGGCTTTTTTTTATTGAGAGCTTTCATCATTTTCTCAACCTTTCGGCTCATTTGTCGATAAATTGATGCCGGGGAAAAATCGTGGGTGGCATTTTCCGGGAACATCTTGCGAAGACAAATTCAAATGCTCACGGTATACGATAGAAGAGTAGGCGAGAAATGAGATTCAGATAGGACAACGTGGTTAAAAAATGTAACTCGTAGTGGTAGTATAAATAATAGTTATATTTATTAATAATATAAATAAAATTACATGTGAGTAATAATGACCTTCGTTTGTAGGACACTGAGAGAAAAGTCCATGGTAAAAGAGGGGATGGTAATATTCCCTATATTTTATTGACACCGCAATCTGCAAGAGATGATTTTTGATAATGATGAAAATGAGAAATGAAAAAGAATTTTCGTTGCATTCCAACGATGCAAACTTCAACCTCATTGGGAAACCTTTCGAAAGCCATTGGAAAAAGAGATGGAGCCAATAGCATTGAAACTTGCATCGTTGGAATGCAACGAAGATATTTTCTTTTGTCTTGGCCCATTTTTTTCGCACATTTAGGCTACAAAAGTCATTGAAATATTCTTGAAGATCCTTGTTAGCTATCCACAACTTAAGCCACATAAAAGAATTGAGGTAATAAAAAAAAAGAAATAGCAAAATAACTAAGAATTTTTCTTGGGTTCCAACGATGCAAACTTCAACACTATTGGAGTTATTGGAAAAGAAGCACTGTATGTTTCTTAATTTTTCTCTTATTTCTTGAGAAGCAGCAGATGTTTATTTTAAATTCATTTTTTGAAGAAGTGCTGGATGTTTAGAAATTCTATCGATTTTTTCAAAATAGCGCTGAATGTTTTTTTTTTCATTATATGGTGAATTATTATTATATGGTTGACACAAGTATAGGCGAAAAGTAGATGTAGTAGTAACCATGCGATTTGGAAAAAGTAGATACTAGTACACATGCGATTTGGGTGGTGTGTTTGACTATCTGTTATGCCCGAAATAATTATCAACTATTTCGAAAGGTAAAATGAAAATCTGCAAAAAATGGAGCAATTAGAGAAATAGTTATTTGTATTTTGCTCCAACGATGCAAACTTCAATTTCATACAAGTTTTGTCTATGCGATTCGAAGTCCGAAGATTTTAGTTTTTTATTCCCCCCTCGGCGCAGTCTGGTAGAATCGTAAAAAAAAATCGCCAAGAACGATCGCGAGACTGTTTTGCGCTCAGTCTCGTCCTTCAGGGACGCCATGCTGTCTGATCCGGAGATGCTCACGGTGCTTGAGAATCGGGATTCTAGTCGAGCTCCCAGAGGGTTGAAAGTCGGCTCGAACCTTGAGATAAAAGATAAATGGAGGCAGGGCGGAAAAGAAGAATCGCCGAAATTAGCGAGTGCACGAGAACGAAGAAGAAAGTGCATTAAGGGACTTGGGATGTGTGAGGGCGCCCTTAATAAGTGGGCGTTGCGGTATTTATTATCCGGCACGCGACCTTTTTTTTTCCTAATCGGGGCGTTTGCCCGACGCGCCTAATCGTATTGCAAGTTCATAGTCGCACGAGAATGGTGCCGAAATGATGTTACCATCATTGTCAGGCATTGTCGACTATAGTAGAATATATATATATATATATATATATATATACTACTATATTTCTATTCTATATTCTATTTTTTCTTGTATTGAGAATCCTTTTGCCGATATTCATGGATTTCTGGAATTTAATTTTAGCAACTTTTCGCATCTTTGGCACCTCGATAGTATCCGCTCTTTGTGCATTGTACAATTTGGTACATCAAGCGAAGTATGGTTCACGCAATTTTTCAAATACCTCGTCATTTTCGATTCGTGTACATTATTGAATGGCGATCATGCAATGTTTCAACATTTTTTGGCACTTTGATTTCGCATGTTTTGGTCTAGGTGTATTACGCAATGTTCATTGGATCAGTGACACTCTATTTTGCCAATTTACAAATCCCTCGGTATTTTCGGCGCATTTTTGAAAGGCAATTTTGCTACTTTTTGTCTTTTTGCCACTTCCATGTCAAATATTCTTCTCCTTGCGCACCATTTTTTTTCATGTCCTGATTCCAAATGTACCCGTTTCGGGTTTTTTCGTATTCCCCTTCCCAATTGAAACATTTTCCTATGACTCCCTAACCGTACTTCGCTAATCTAATTGTTAACTCGAAGTACTTTGCCGTAGCTGAACCCTGACTGCCCATCCACCAGTCGCGGTTCCTCTCGCATTATTTTATTCACTTTTTGCAATTATGGATGTTTCATTCCGGTCATACACTACGGGGAAACTGTATCTCATTAATTCATCCACTGTACGTAGATCTGGGAAGATTTTTTTTGTTTCATTCAACGAAATTTGATACTCCGGTCCAGAAGTTTCCCATGCACTTTGTGGGAATGAAATTTGAAAATATTTCACTACTGACGGGTGCAGCGTTACGAGAGCAAGGGGGCACGTAGAACAGGAAGGACTTTGCTCGTCATGGTGCATTCATTTTTCCTCTCGCTCTTTAAAGCGCTGCTGCCCGAGTTATATATATAGCTTTGGAAGCGAGAAGACGAATAGAGGCGAATATAATATCCATAACGAGACATTCCGGAAATCCACAAAATGCCAGAGTTTTATCAACCAAATACAGAAACATAGCGAGACAAAGTGGCGCAAACTTTTAATTAGCATTTCTCAATTGACACCATTGGCTAAAGATAAATCTAGATTGTCGAGGGTCCAAAATAAGTCACGAAATGTGAATCTGACCACTTCGAATTTTCATATGATCCAATGCCCGTGAAAGAATTCAGCCAGGACCTTGACTAGGCCCCGATAATTTTTCCCTTACTCTGCAAAGGTCCTAACATAGCACTCGACCAGGTCCCTTGGAGGCCGGTAACACTTTGTCGACGAGGGCCTAATGACGCTTATGAATCAGGGCCCGACTGGTTGTCTCAACAGAACCCGATCGAAGCCATGAAGCAACCTTATTATTGCCCTATAATTATCAGCTTTATTAGCGGATACATATCAAGCGAGGTGTTTTGCAATAATGAAAACTATTTTCTTTAAATAAAGGATTATTTATTATTCACCTCGAACTTAGAAAATAAAGAACAAGCTCAGTTTTACAGTTTATATTATATGTCCCGTAACAACCACTGCCCTGATGAATCCCGGCTGGGTCCTTTATCATTTTCCTCGCTACAACCTTTTTTGAATAAATTACCCAACCCTGTTATTTTACTGTCGGGGCCTAGTCCGATTGTGTTGTGGAAAGCCCTAGTAGGGAATCCATATTCAAACCCTCATGGGCCCTGAATTTTTTTATGGCTGCCCTCCTAGTTTCTTTCACGGGTGACGTTTGCATCATTGGAGTTCAATGAAAATTAATTATTTCTGATTACTCAAGTGAGGACACCACTGTAACGGGCTGAATAAACGGGCCGAGGTCGTTTTTTTCTCTACTAGGTTATTTATTTGGGAATTGGAAAAAAGGTATGTTATTAAACACACGTTTAGCTTATTTCTTGAAAAATTTTATTCAAAAAAATAAAAAATGAACCACGTTATTGAGGTATAATAAAGCCTCTGTATAAAAAAAGTGGTCCAACGGCCCGGTCGATAACTTGATAGTGGTTGGTCTGAAAAATGAAAATAAAAAAGTTTTCTGGGCTGTATAGATGTAGTTCTCGAGCTACCCAGGCGTTGTTCGAGAAAAAAACGCACTAAAAGGCGCGTGTTAAAAAAAAGTGTAACTTTGGCGGAATCTTTTCTTATATTCGGGGGCTTAAAAAAATGCTAAATAAAAAAAACAACGGCTATGTATAACGATAGCTACTGCAATAACGGAAATTTGCCAAATTCAAAATTGAAAACGGGACAATTATAGCTGGCATTATGATTCCGGCTAGGTCGAGAAAAGACGTTTCGAGAAAAACGCGATTGAAAGTTCTAGTATACGTAAATCGTTGCGCTTTCTCTATATCGTCCGTCACTTGGTCGATTTTTAAATATTTCAACTTTTACTGTTTTTTTTTTTACATATTATTAAATATGTATACTTTGAAAAAGTGCAAAAAAAATTGATTTTTTTACTCGTCACAGTGGTGTCCCGCCATCATCTTTTTGGGGCGGTTTATGCCGTGAAAATTGCTGAAACGTTTCTACGGATAGTCATCAGAAATATATGAACTCAATTGCAAAAAAAAACGCTTTATATAATGATAAAAATAAAAAAAAATACATTTGATTGCGTTTCAACGGTGCAAACTTCAACGTCATATCATCCATTTGTCCAATTGTTTACCCGGTAGTACAGTTTCCTATATTGCATTTTCGTTTGCCCAAGACGTTCTTTTTTTCCACTATTTTGAGCGGAGAAACCGTCCTTCGAAAATGGCTCGATAAGGAAACGAAATGAGCATTATTTATTCTGAAGCCAAATATTCACGATGCTGCGGGACGTTCTTCGTCCCTTCTCCGGTTTTCATCGCTCGAGGTACGACGAGACACGCAAGGCGCGTAAAAAAGAAGAAACGGGGTCGGTAAAAGCAACAAAAAGAACGGGCAGAGCTGAAATTAAAAGCAGAAAGAATTGTGGATAAATGGCAAAAATTTCCCGAGCCAAAGAGTATTATACCAGTGTGCACATTGTTCAAGGTTATGACGTAGAGCAAATGCGCTTATATTCTTATAGTCTTATATTCTTGCGCTGGGAGAGAGAGAGAGAGAGAGAGAGAGAGAGAGAGAGAGAGAGGTTTCCCAGTTGCCAAATGAGTGGACATTGAAATTTTTCAATAGCACGTACTTTTTCCTTTTTTTCAATATTCCTTTTTTATTTTCACCGACGATTCATTACCCGTGCTATGATATTCTCACGGCTGAGATACATCGGAGCCCTGAAGGGTGTATGTCAGATGCGTTTGAACAACATCCGTGCGCTCTTTCGGGGCCTCGAGTCATTCATACAATGAACGCGTGTATACGTCGTCACACAGGGTGCGTATATGCGTGCGCGCGTACGCGCGACGGCTCGTACATAAAGTGGCCGAGAGAGGCGCAAAATCCGGGCGTCCGATTCACTGTGGTTAACAAACCGTGGGGTATCCATAGAACAGGGAAATACGCCGCCAAGCATACATTGGACACATATACGTTATATATATATATAGATATAGATATATATATACGTCAAAATCACAATTCTCTCTGTCCCTCTCTCTTTCTCTCTCTCGCTCTGTCTGGCTGTCTGTCTGTCTGTCTCCCCCCCCTCTCTCTCTCCTCTCTCCCTCCCTCTCTTCACCCTTGTCTCTTTTCCTCTATTCCAGAATTTGCTCAAAGTAACGCAGAGCCTGTCCGAGAGAAGTTAAAAATTGATCTTTGGTTTTGTCTACTATTGTTTCATTCTTTAGTTTTATTTTTCTGGTTATTATTTACTAGCTTTCCGCCCGCGGCTTCGCTTGCGTAGACTTGTATCGAATGCTCCTTAATGAAATGTGCTCCTGAAATGTTTTATTAAGGAACACGTATAATTGTGTTGAAGAGCATTAATACTAAGTTTCAAGTGCATCTGAACAGATATTTCTTGTACCATACAAACTTTGCTACCCTGCTTTCCCTTAAGGATTGAATTTCCAAAAACCGTACATTTCATTAATTGTGTCTGGAAGCAGTAATACAAAGTTTCAAGTAAATTTGACCGGGTTATTTTAATTTTCCCTACCAACTTTACCACCCTCTTTCGTTTAGTGGTTGAATTTCGAAAAACACTCAAATATGGGTTATATTAATTCTGTTGAAGAGCCTTGATACTCATTTTCAAGTAAATCTTCTAACCATATTTAGATTTATTTTACATTCATTGGTTGCCACCCGCTTTCTTTCCTTAGGGGTTGGATTTCTAAATACCCTGGAATTCTTGTTTCATTAATCGTGTTAAAAGCACAAATACCAAATTTCAAGTAAATGTGACTAGATTTTTTCTAAGTTTCCATACAAACTTTGACAGCCCTTTCTCTTCCCTTAAGGGTTGAATTTCGAAAAAATCCTTTCTTAGTGGATGCTTACGTCACAAAAGCAACCTGCTGGCCAAACTTCATGTAATTAGCTACAGCGGTTTTGGCTCGGCGTTGATGAATCAGTTAGGATATATTTTTTTATATGTATAGATTATTTTTTATTTTATATCATTTTGTTTATTATTATTAAAAAAAAATGATTTCCTTGGTTCCACCGTATACCCTTGTAGGTTTTTACGTATTACCCTTTGCTATCACTCCCTATTCTCACTTCGCTGATCTAACCTTACTTCCGTTGCGCCCCAGTTGTCTTAAGCTACATTATACCGCATTTGCCGAGGGTGCCAGAAAACTGTGGAAAACCTGTCCTACAGGCAGCCCTATATTCTTCTGATTCTCTAGTTCATAGACTTCAACTCAAGTATCTGAACCAAGGTATCAGAAGTATTTTCCTTCCGCTCACTGGTTGATGCACCATCCGGTGCATGGCTAAGCAGTCACCCCTCCGAGTATTGGCTATGCACAATGCTGCGTAACTCGAAGGACCGCCATAGCCGAACCCCAACCGCCCACCCAACAGCGTCGGTTTTATTGTTCTTATTTTTATTATATAATTTAGCATAAAACTAGTCATAGTTCTTACGGTTAGGATTATTGTAAACAAATCTAAATGTTCATTTTATTAGTATTCTATGCATTTTTTACTTCAATGTACGCCACCCTTAGGTACAAAGCACCAGCTACAAAGTACGAAATAAACAAAAATCTCTCTCTCTCTCTCCCTCTATACATATATATAGATATTTTTCGATAAATTGGACTTCGAGGACGTCCTCATAGTAGTCCAGTTGCCCTCATATCCGAAAAAACGTACGCCTTGATGTCTTTGAACTCACCGTTAGATAACCAGATAATTTAGATAAACGATTTTTCCGAAAATTTACATAATTTTTCGTTTTGTTATTCTCTCCTTGTTTGGTCTATAAATGATGATATTCAACCGGAGGAAGCTCAAATTCACATCCCTCCCCCCCCATAAGAAGTTATGAGGTTTTGAAGTTCACGGGAACACGTGATAAAATGGTGCATTTTTGAACATTTTGACGCCTATATTGGGTTTGTTTGGGTTTTTTTTAATTCAAAATTATTTTTTGAAATTTTTTGCTCGTACAAAATGTCAGCTTTCGCCGACTGAATGTAATTCAAAATTATTTTTTAAGATTTTCTGCTCGTACAAAATGTCAGCTAACGCCGACTGATAACCCAATAAACGATAAAATAGCAAACATTTTACTCAAAGTTACCTCAAGGACGGTTTTTCTGACAGAATAAATGCTTCGTTTGAACAAATTAAAGAACTGTTCTCAGAACAGCCAGACGTGTTAATAGCCAATATTACGCAGGCAAAACAGGTTCGAAACAACCTTTGGCTCACATATACTTGTATGTGAGGTCTTCTCTCCAGCGCGTGTCAAAACACACAAAATAGCTCTCTCTGTCGGTTGCCCCATACGAGCGTGCAAGAACGCCGGATAAATCGAGGGGTAAAGCGGCTTGGGGTGGGGGTTGGGGGTAGAAATGCTACAGGGATGCTGTATACGTGTAGGAAGGTCCGATCGCGGGTGAACAACTACGAAATTACCGGATGATCCACGCTACGTTGATCCTCATGTCGTGTGCCCAAACTTGGGCTGCTCTTCTCGTTATTGTTGAGAACAATGCGCCCTGAGAGAAAGAGCGAGAAAGAGAGAGGAAACAACGAAACTTATAGTATACGATCTCGACAAAAGGCTATCTATAATACACTCACGTTATTATTCTTATTTTGAAAGCTCATTTCGAGGCTCGTGAGACTCGGGCAATAGGCAGGAAAAGTTCGCGACGAACAGTTTGCAATTGGGCTTGTAAAGAAATTAACTCGTGCTTGTCTGGTTCGATACTTGCTCGAGGAAAAACACAGCGATGCAGAAATTCAGGGCTTTTCGAGTGCTCTGATTAAGGGGGCTGCTCAGCTATCGCAGTACGCACCAGTACGAATTTGCTGAAATATATTGAGGATATTTGCGAACAGGTGTTACGACTCCGTGTGAAATTTCAAGTCTTTCGGCTGCGTGATTGTTGAGCAATTAATTATTGAAATTAGGCTCTTATACACGGGCAACAAAGCAAAAGCTTCATGAAAACTCTAACACGACTGTCGCAACATAATAAAAGCAGTAAGATTTTGATGAATAATTTCAACGAAGCGTACAGCGTTTTGTGTGTCTCGTTATCGAGATATTCGTGAAATAAAACAGGAAATTTCAGCCGATTCGCGTAAAACGATGAATCGCCCTACGACATGTGGCAACGCTGCCGCTAAGTCGGCCATTTTGAAAAGGCGCTAAAATTTGAAACGCACAAACTTTTGCTTCCTTCCTATAATTTTCTTACCGCGGTTTCATAAAGAGTATTTAAATATGTTGAATCATTCTTTACAGAAGCCGCAGTGCACGTGTTTCGACATAACCTTCAAATCAATTACGCGTCGTCCCTCAACTGCGCATTTCTTTTCCGGCTCAACCACTTTTTTCCGCCGCTTTCCAGGTTGTACTTGTTCCAACCGTCGATTGTACTGTTTTTCGCTTTGCATCCTTTCCTTCCATTTTTTCATTTTCGCCGAACACAAAAAACGGAATTCGCGAAGCATGTTTGACAGCTAAGCGCTCACGATGTAGCGTTCGTTTCTGAGCTCAGTCATACCAGTTACTGATAACTAAATTGCGCGTTTGCCACATTTCAACTTGGTTAATAACTTATGCGCGATGTAAATAAACAAAAAAGATTAATAACATTGCTAAACAGTCAATTATATGCATTCTTCATATTTATTAGCTGAAATTTATTTATTTAGTAACCAAAAATTTGATTATTTGGGGTTGGCAGCCGTTGCAAGCGCCCGTGTTTAAGCATATGCATTCCCGCTCTTGCCGCCTGCCCCGCAAAGACTCTGAGTAGCCTCCCTAATAATGTTGGAGCCTCCTAGCTTGGGTATGCTGAGTGGGTTTATGTACAGCAAGTCCTTGTGGCTTGGCTCGCCGGCCTGTCTGAAGTCTGGTTCATGTGGATGTCGGGAATGGATTTTGAAATCGTATCTTAGTGAAGATTGTATGCCATGCTTATTACGTAAAAGACGCGTTGTATTTACTGAAAAAAAACACGGTTCCTGTGCTCTACCATATAGACGAGCTTTAATAAAATCGAAAGCGGATACCAAAGTCATTTTCCTTGTCAGCATCGTATTCCAACCCTGCCAGCTCGATTCCAGCCTAAAAAAAGAATGTACAGAGAGGTACGGCTATTTTACAACATTGATGACATATGGAGAAATTATCGGTAGATGGAGCTGAAGGCAACATTTTTATAGATTGCTGTTATTTCTAAAGATTGCGAAATTCAATGAAAATTATCGAGATTTACAATTTATAATGAATGAAAGACGAATTTATTGTTTTCCATAGATTGTTCACGTTTTTCTTCACTTTACTTACTTATTTCGATATATTACTAGTGATGAATTCATGATTTTCGACAGATTATCATTATGTACAAATTAATCCGTTTTTAACGCTTCACACTCAGCAACGTAACGTTTTGAAAATAGTTGACCATATGGTAGGATTTAATAAATGAAACACGTATTATTCAGTTTTTGAAACATTTAATCAGAGGACCAGTTATAAGCAATAAAGAGCGTGTGACAGTCATATTACATCGTGTCGAAACATTCCTTTATGCTGTATGGAATGCTTTGTAGCACAGTCGTATTGCTTGTTTTGCAATACAACATTGCAGTTGCGATGAAGCAGTTTTTTTTTTTTTTATTGTCGTAAACTTTACGCACACTCGAATCTTGCAATCTCGCGATACGTGAAAGTCGAATAAACTTTGATCCACCTAACGCCATGTAGTTTGCATGAATACCCTCCCTCCGCCCCCAAACTATAGAACAGTTTGTAGCCGTCGGGTGACATTGATTTAAATTAGGATTAAATGTCAACATGAGATTTTAAGAGGACTTACATTTAGATGGTTTGCTACAGAACTGTCACGCGGTGATATTAAGGGTTAAAGATCCCAAATGATTCCTTCCAAGGTTTCTCGAGACCCAGCTAGATTGATTCCTCGCACCCCTGGTCGGTTTCATGAAAATTCTTGGCTCCATTTTTCGTGATCGAATTTGACAAATATACAGGTATACAAAAGCATGATCTTTACTAGTTTGATGCACTATAGTATTTATAGCTCAAGTCATTCCGCTAATGGGTTTATTCAGCAAAAGGTAGACTCTCGCGGTAGGCTATCCAATTTGCTTCATTTTTTTTACGTTTATCGATCAGCCTCGTATCAGGCTCCCCGACCTCCGACGTAATTTTAAACCTACGAAGTTGTTCGTCGAAAGTTCACTTTTCAACAGCCTCTTTGCGCCGTCCCAAGTCCCCCAAAGTAACAACAGACCAAAGTCTTTTAACTCGCGGTCAGATTTCATCGGCTGAACGTAGCGAATAAATGTTTAGACCGACCTTTTCGGGTTTTTAAACTTTGATTCATTTAGGAAACGGTAGGATTATTGTGGGAATGTGACGACCCCTTACAAGGGAAGCCACTATAAGAAAAACATTTCGAACGAAAATCGCTATGCGTCGGAAGTATTGATCGAACCAATGCTTGGATGGGTGACCGTTTTGCACAATAAATACCAAAAATATGAAATTAAGAATGAACAAAAAGTGCAAACTTCAACGTCATTGAGCGACATTCGAAATAAGAAAAATATCTTAAAACCATAAATACGTTACTAACGAAGCAACATTAGAAACAAACGAAAAATATCTTAAAATGAAAAATCCTTGAATATCGAAAATAAAGCCCCAAAAATCGGCCGAGTTGTCGTAAATTTGTTGGAACCACGATAAGAATACGGCTTTCAAAATCCTCCAAGATTCAAATCCGATAAGATTCGAATCTGCGAAAAAAATTCGTCCGGTGTAAAGCCCCAAGAAGTGGGAGTTGAGATCGATCGTCGTCTTGGAAAAATGAAGAAAATGTTCTACCGATCGGAAAAAAAGGTACAACCGCGCTGCTCGAACTCTGTCGGCGAGAGTGCACGAGAGTGCGAGTACAGAGAGAAGAAGAGCTAGAGAGTTGTTCCTGCGAGATCAGGATGCTCGATATCCTTGTGTCGAGAACAAAGCAACCGCGTTTCCCGCATCAATCGCGAGAGAAAGGATTTTCGCGACTCCACTTTATCTTGCTCACTTCCATTTTGTTGAAAACATTCGTAAGAATAACCTCTTCACCCAGTCCTTCGGTTCTTTTTTCGTTGCATTCGTTTTTTTTTTAATTCTGCGTCTTCGATTTTATCTTCGTCGTACGTATGTTGGTTTTTTTTTCGTGCACGAGTTTAGCGGGAGTTCAGAAATCGTATTTGCCATTCCCATGATTATCGGCTCTTTCTCTCTCTTTCTCCTGTTCTCCGTTTTCTTTATTGCTGGCCGATGGCGTGTGTGGGTGATGTGAACTGAATGGAATTAGTTGTCGGTCTCTCATACTCTGTCGCATTACCTTCTCCCGCCTCCTTCCGCTCTTTGTCCTGCGCGAGCTGATGAAAAAAGGCCTCGGGTCGGCTCTTCGAGAATGCACTTTTCCCGAAGCGGTGAAATGAGCCGAGCTAATTTCTCCAAATGGGAGCCATTCGCCAATGGAGAAACGCCAGACTATGAGGAAAAGGAGTAAATCGGAGCTTTTCTTTCCGACCCCCCCCCCCCCCCCCTCCCGCTCGACCACTCTTTGCCTCTCTCCGTCGTATACATCAAGTGCACAAAATCCTGGTTCACAGATGTGACGAGATTGACGATTTTTTTGTTGTTTGTTTTCGTATCGTCGGAAAACTCACGTGAAGGAATTGAGCTGTTGTGATACCGATCCGATCTCGTACACTGTTATTCTATAAATATATAACACGTAGGGAACGTCGGAGATCCGGCCACGACGAGTAAGCTCAATTTTTTTTTCCTTTATATCGATACCCTCGTGATCCTATCAATGGAGAGCCCGAAGGTAAGCCTTCAGTGTCCTCGTCCCGTGGAATTCTGTGTATCTTGATGGAAGGGGATTTCTTATCGGTGCACGAAAATCGAGATAGATTTCTTGAATTTTATATTCATTTCCGTTTTCTCAGTCGTTGGATTTGTGCAATTTTTGCAGGAGAATAAAAAATTGCTTTTTTTTAAAGCCATTGGGAGGATATTAATGCAAAGAATTTTCTTTGAATATATTTTAAACGAGATTACGACCCTTTTCAGAAAAATGAGATGGTGGGAATAAATGAAAAAATGTAGTCTTTATTTTTTATTTTGAATTTCATTAAATACATGTTAATACATTAACAAAATAGTGTACTGGGTTCTATATTGATCCTATTTAAAATGAATGAATATTTAATTTTGTTTTCCATTTAACCCCATTTTTACATTATAAAATTAGTTTACATCAATTTTTTCATATCTTTTATTGTATATTGTTTTTATCTTTTTTCCTATTTGATTACTGATGCAAATTGTCTGATTCCATTATGATCGTATTATCCTTGTTTCCATTTGATATTTTGTTGAATTAGTTTCTTTTAAATCAATTTTATATCAATTTTTAAATAAATATTCTTTTAGATAAATTGAAAAATTGCTTATATTTTATACTCTATATAAATTGATACTAATTCTCTGATCAGGCTTGTTAAAATCGTTTTATTTCTCAATTTACCACATAAAACTTTGTACAAACCTCAGGTTGTGTATTCGACAAATGAAAGCAAATTCTAACTGCAAAATTTTATAACAATTCTATTATATGGTTTATTTTACATTTTATTAAATTAATATTATTATATATTTTTTTAATGCTTTTATCTAATTCAATTATTGTTGTCAATTGTCTGACTCAATCATGATCGTATACTATCGTTATTTTACATTTTATGCGATTAATTTCATCATTTCACAAATAACATTTATATCAATTTCTATATAAATATTTTTTTACATAAATTCAGATTCAATTATATTTTGTTCTTCATGTAAATTTATATTAATTCCACCGTATTTTTTCTCTTATATCTTATACAATTAAATGAATTATATTTAAAGGTATGTATATTAATATTCATATATATATATTTATATATATATATATATAAGCACCAAATCGCTACTCAGATTAAACAAAAGAGGGTCAAGGCTTTGGATCTAATGAGCAAACGATAATAAACATTCTTAGCAGCTCGATGAATAATTATCGAAGACCCTATGGCTATCCAGACTCGCGTTCTTGCAACAACAACAAAAAAGATGTACGCAAAGCTTTCCGGTTGCCAGCGTGTCTGGTGTCTTCGCCTTGGTTGCGAGAACAGCAGGCACGCCTCCATGCGATATCTCATATTAGAGGGACTTTGCGTACACATCTTTGCGATAATACCGCGAGTTGGTTCGTCGTCACGTGCGCCCGAGAGAAACTCTTCCCCGGGCAAACTCTCGAACTTCATCGTGGCAAGCTTAAAAACTCCTCGGGTTCCTTTCTCGTCTCCACGAGTATATTTCGCTCGAAATTCCTGACGCGAATTCAAGATGTTACCCAACATCCGACTCCTCGTTGCTCTCGCGACCACTTTTCCCTATTTTTTCATTAGTAAACACGAAACTTTTATGCGTGTCGTACTCTTGTAGACTTTTTTTTCTTCGCGTCAGCAGTTACGTGCGCGTAGGCAACTTACCGTGTGTTGAAACACGTGACCTTTCATCTTTCCGCTTCCACTGCGGGATAATACGAGGTTTGGAGAACTTACGTGAAGTTCTTACTTTTTTATATATGTAATATTCATTCACCTACATATAAAGGAGCACGAACTGCACAGCTTAGTACTGAAATGATTTGAATTTTAAAAAAGTACTCGTGACATGAAAAAATATAATAAGTTATTGAAAATAACAAGAAAAAAGTAAAATCAATGATTATTCATGTTCACAATGATTGTAATTATGAAGATAAATTATTTTTAATTTATTATCTTGCTTATTCATTTTATCAATTTATTATTTGTCATTATTGTTGAGACGTCGAATAAGATCCGGCTGTTTTCCAACAGATGGCGCTACCAGAACTGCCTGCGTGTAATTTAAGATGATCATGTCTATATACTATGCTTATGGTACTTCTTTATAGGTACGTCTATAAAGAAGTACCATAAGCAAGTTTGGAATTCAGCGTATGTCATGTCGCCGAAGTGAAAACGACTTTTTTTTATAGTGTTGAACATGTTAAATTTTTTTCCAAAAAAAGAGTTTCTGCGAGCAATTTTACTGCACTAGTTTATTCAAAAAAGATTTGCAGCTGAAGCACAGAAATTTCTTGTTGAGGCTTACGGCGACCATGCTCTGTCGGAAACAACATGCAGATCCTGGTTTAGACGATTCAAAAGTAATGATTTTGATGTGTTGAATTATGGAGGCATTGCTTCGTAAAGACTCATGTCAAATGATAGCTGAACTTGCAGAATTATTAGAAGTTGATCTCACAACAGTTTCAGAAAAAGCATTAGGAATGATTTTTTCAAATGAAGCATTATTTTTCACGAGAAAAACCAGGAGAACTTATTTAACATCCCGATAATTTTGTTACAATATTATAACGAGGTCACAATGAATTCCCGAGTTCCAACGTATATCCTTGCGGACTTTGCGTATTACTCTTCCCAATTAAAACCTTGTCAATCACTCCCCAGCCGCACTTCGCTAATCTAACCTAACTTCCGGTGCGTCTACGGCCGTCTTAAGCTATAGTATACCGCATTTGCCGAGGGTGCGGTGAAACTGTGGAAAACCCGTACTGGTATGTACTTGATTCTCCCGTTCACAGACTTCAACTCAAGTATCTAAACCGAGGTATCAGAAGGATTTTCCTTCCGTACACTGGTTGATGCGCCATCCGGTGCACGGCTAAGCGGTCACTGCTCCAAGTATTGGCCATGCAAAATGCTGCTTTAACTCGGAGTACCGCCGGAGCTGAACCCCGAATGCCCATCCACAAGTTTCGGTACAATATCATAACGATATAATTAATGTATTCGTTAAATTATTATTGATATGGGACTATCTTTTTATACCTAATATAGCAATCTAATTGAAGAAAATATCAAATTAAATGTATAAGTATTATAATTTTTGCGCAGAGGCACGTAACTCCTCTGTCAAGCAACTCTGGCTACCGTTCCTGATCCATTTTTAATATTTCTAGTAAATAGTTTTTTTCTAGCCTCGGTCTCTATACTTCTTCTGCCCGCCTCTATGTTCTATAGGTAGTCCAGCGTGTTCCTCGTTATTCCTAGCGCCACTTCAAGTAACTGACCTTGCAGTTTATCAACCTCTTCTCTCATTTGCCACCCCCGAAGTTCCATCTCATATAGGACACCTGACTGCATCAAAGAGCCCATCAATTACTACTATATCATACTGTTATAACATCATATACATGGTCAGTCGTTTTATCGTTATTATATTTCTTAACCCATTGCTACAATCATATGATCATAAAACTTTTGCATCATGTTTTCCCAATACATAATAAAAGTAGCAATCAATCGATGAATCTCTATCGTCAAAGAGCGACCAGAATTTAAAATCCGGTTCAAGTTTGCATAATGCGAATGCAACGAAATTTTTGTTCTATTCATTTCTTTCACTATTATCGAAAATCATATTTTGCAGATTTAGCTTGTAGATCGCTAAGTAAGAATTTTAAACGTGTTTGCGTTAGATTCGTAGTCTAGAATCTGTTAAATAGAATTTGGGAAATAAAAAGAAATGCAAACTTCAATTTCCTAATTTCGAAAATTCTCCATCTTTCGGCTCTTCGTATTACTAAAAATAAACCACGAGTCACTGCGATTTTCTCACTTCCATTCGATTTACGGTTGACTGCCGTTTGCTTTGGGCGCATTCTATTAACAATACTTCTCGGAATTTCACTGTGGAATTCTCGGCGTTTGTTGTTTTCAATTAAAGCGACGCTCGCTCGCTCCGGATATTCAAATCTGAACAGCACAGGGTAAAATAAAGACGAGACATGCGAATATAATAAGCAAAATGAGTCTGCGATACTCCATGACTGTGCAATCCCGCTGTATACGCGCGTATTTAGATGGAGATCGCAGATACATATACAGACAGGGCAACTTTCAATAGCGTATAGACGCTGAGATCCTCATGAAAAATATGATGCGGGGAAGGGGGAACCATAGAAACGAAGGGTAGGTTTTTCAACCCCAGAAAGTTGCATCGAGGAGCAACCACGCCCCCCGGACAAGACGGACTATCCAATGAGATTGCTATTCCGGTAGAATGAGTATCCTGGCGAAAATTGAAATAGTATCCCCCTTAAACGGGCCTTGAGACACGTATGCGAACGTTTGGGGACCGCACCAATAATAAAAGCGTGGCGAGTGTGAGTGCGTGAGCAAAAGATGCTGGGCTGGGGGGAGGACATTGGGCTCAGGGGGTAAGTTGCTTATTTGCTCGGAGTGGCTGCAGAGGGACCCCTGTGCCTTCAGCTCCTCTCTCTCTCTCTCTCTTGCTCACTTATCCTCATTCGCCACCCTTAACAGCTCTCCTATTTATTATCCTTCTCTTTCACTCTCTCCCTCTCTCTTTTCGTCTCATCCTCGACGGCCACCCTTACCAGCTATCCTATTTATTATTCCTCCTCTCTCTCGCTCGCCCCCCCCCCCCTCTTCCCATCGCTACCCTTAAGAGCTCGTATTTATTATGTCCAACCGGCATATGTTCTCTCCCTGCATTATTTCGAGGCCCACCAGCGAGAGATAATATTACCCATGATTTTGTGATGCATCAACGCTGCGCGCGTCTGCATTCACTCGTGATCGCAGCCTTGCTCCGAAAAAAGGGGTCTCGTAACGTCACGTAATGGGATTAGTTCCTCGCTATTAGGGATTTCGTCGAAATACCGCGCGCGCTCGATTCGACGAGTCGACACTTTTGGAATAATTATGGCGCGCTCCACTCGCCGATATCCCTGTTATCGCGGATATCCCCGATAACACGGACATCGCGAAGGGAATGTTGTTAATGTCGCATGAGAGCGAACTCTGGACCGGATCAACGACGAGCGAAGCTGATCCGGATTTCGAAATGAAAAAGGAAATTCGGGCGCGAATTATTGACAGGGGGCAAAATTTTGACGCTTGTTCATTGAGAACATTGAGAAAATATTATACTGGTAATAAAAAATTGGTGTAGAGTTCAATTTTTGTTTAGTTGTCTTTGGACGAAGGATGGGATGCAGTTGAAAATTCGATAAACACTGAGAAAAGAAATCGTTGAATGTGCAAAATGCATTTTGTTATTTCGAAATTTTGTTGTTTTAATAGTTTGCTCAGACATGCTAAATAGCTACACACCACTATACTTTTTTTTTATTTTTTTTTACCACCAACTATACTGTTTTGGTATGCCAATCAAAAATCAAGTTGAACGTATTTAAAGATACATTTTGTTAAACAAACTGAATTATGGATGGATGAACGAATTTTTTTTCAGTGTAGTTGCTGTGATGCAGTTGAAAATTCAATATAGTTGCCGGGATGCATTTAAAAATCCAATATAGTTGCTAGGATGCAGTTGAAAATTGAATATAGTTGCTGGGATGCAGTTGAAAATTGAATATAGTTGCTGGGATGCAGTTGAAAATTGAATATAGTTGCTGGGATGCAGTTGAAAATTCAATATAATTGCAATGGAATGCTGGGATTCAGTTGAAGATTCAATATGGTTGCCCAATATGATCCCTCAAAGTCTTGTCCACCGTCAGCCTCTTCTAGTCCACTAATGTATTGCATCTGTACGAGGGCACAGGGCAACTCGGTGAAACTGTCGTCACAGTGACCAGTACGCGGCCAAGCGGTCACCCATCCAGGTCGAGGCTAAAGCCACTCGGGAGATCGTCCCAGCCGGCCACCGACCGCTGTCGCCTGGAACTTCCCATGTCCGCTTCCCTTTAACATCATTCCACCGAATGCAATATTCAAAAATGTAAACAATACGCGGCCAGATGCGTCTGGCGTATAACGAAATACCAAATTGGCTAAGTCTCCTCGTTCGCTATAAACGGCAATTTTCCGCCTCGTAAATACGAAGAGTCGAACCGTGACCCGAGAAATTGGCAATCGATTTTGTATTAACGAGTGAATTAATTTGATCGAAAAAAAAAAAGAAACTGCGCAGCCCGCTTTCGCTCGTAGGAACTGTAACACCTGTGGAAATGTATCGGCTATGCCGCAGACTGGTATTATAACCGTACCACATGGTCTTTATTGCGCGGAGGTGCATATAATTTGCACTTTTGACCCCAAAACGCAATAGCCCTCGCGGTTGCTATCGTTCGTTTCCGATTGGATGACGGTAACGTGATGGTTAAACATATGCGGTAACTTTCGACATGACATTGGGCGCTCAAATATTTTTCATCATAGCCACAATCCAGATTGCAAATTTAATCCATCAAAATTAAGGCTCAGCCAGCCTGAACGTTGTCCGGCTGTATATGTGTTCATGTGAACCGGATGAGGTAATGAGTAAACTCCATGCCAAAAACGATGGTATTGAATCGTGTGTTTGTTATTAAATCGCTCTATATTCGTTCATTGACTGTTGATAGCACTATATTGCATCGCTTGGTTACCCAAACCCTTCAAAAGTAATTTATCGCCAACCGTAATATCAAGCTTTTGCTGTAATTTCCGAGCTAATTATTTAATCCATCGTATTTGCATGAGGCCACATTTAGATGGAAAACCCTAGACCTGGTTAGTTTTTTTTATTCTATTGATACATGGTAAAGATATTTTTATTTTTCTCCTGGAGAGTTCCAATTGGTACTTGGAAAATCATATTTCCAGATGATTTTCCTTTCGTTCTATTAATGGATCGTGTATAGAATTATATCTTCCACCTGCGAGTCTCAATTAGAATAGGTTCGCTCCTAGGGTAGTTTCGTTGCGACGCAAGGACGACGTACGAAAAGAGCTTCATCGTAACGCACTTGGCTTGATGAATTTCAAGCGATTAGAGTCGGATGAGATACGGAGCTTTCTTGGTATATACGGATCAGAGATGCGAGCGCGACAGATAAGCCGGTTTACTCTCACAAATGGAAGTGGCCGGAAAATGCGAATGACTGCGTATCAAGAGCTCATCGCGAGATCTTTCCACCACTTGCGCATCTCATTTCCCACTGATGACCCAACCGAGTAAGTTATATGCCCGCTGTGTGTATAGACGTCTGTAATTTCCCTTCTCCGATAATGACGAACAGCAACCTGTTGTTTCTATCGGAGAATAGAGCCTGTGAAGGCACTGCTTCTGGCTCCAAGTCCATTTAATGAACCCGTTGATGTCCTCGCTCGATAGCGAGCCGTGGTTTCAACCGCAGCGTGGATTTAACCTCCCTATGTACTGTTAGAAGACCAATAGGGATTTTCTTGGATCTCTTTGGAAGAGATTCCTCTTAAAGACTTTCATGACGAGACTTGCGGTTAATGTTATCTGGGGGAAAAGGATGGGAGAGTTGAAGCAAAACTAATCTTGTCCAGCAAAACTAGATAGTCGTGATGGCTGGCTGGCTACGTTTCGTTTGACGAGCGACCATGCAGCGAGAGACTGCTCAAAAAGTCAGTTGTTCAATTTGTCAGTTGGAGGCTGTAGGACCAAGTGCCAAAGTCCCTCAGTACGTTGAAACGATGAATCACTGCTGAGATTCCAATTCTACCAAGTTTTAATGACAAATCATATACACGATCATCACCGATATGTCCTCATTTTACGGCGAGCCCAGCCATAGGTTTTGGCTTGTTCGTTTTTTTTCTTCTTGTTTTCGTCCACTCATTCGTGCACCCAAATGGGATGTGTTTGCTGCATTATTGACGCAAGAGTCAGGCTGACTAATGCGTCTATGTTGAAACGCACTAATACGCGAAGATTGCCACCCGAAGAATTAGCCCCCCTCTTAGGGGTGCGGCCTTCTCGATGTCGGCATAAAGAGAGGACGAGAGAGAGAGAGAGAGAGAGAGAGAGGCTGCCCTCGGTCCCTCGGGAGTTTGGTGGAGATCGTGGGGCACCCTTGTGAAAAAGGGCGGTTCTCCTAGGACAAAAAGGGGCCCCCGTTGAGCGCTTTAGTTCCAACCCCTGGGTGGAGTTAACATCCCCTTATATATTGGGGGCACAGGGGTACCGTTGAACGCAGAACTCGGTCCAACACCGAGCAGTGAACATCATCCCTTTTCTTCGACAACGATTCTCGAGTCGTACCAGTTACTGTTTTTTTTTCCGACGCGTTTGCTTCTTCAATATCAACGAAAGAAGGCAAAAAATCGCGTTCGCGGAGGCAAAGTGTCACTTACCGTAGGATTACTGTGAATACTGTGAACCTCGTTGGAGGTGAATTGGGATAAGGCGAAATTGTTCTCGTCGGAGAACTTTATCACTTCGAGATCATCGAACGAGCAAGATGTCGAGAAGCTTCCTGGTCGATTCTCTCATCGGCAATAACAGCTCACCACCAACTTATCCGCTGCCTTACTATGGCAATCAATTGCCCAATTATATGTTCAATCTCTTCAACCTCGGGCTGGGATATCAACCCGTGAGACCGGTGCCCCGACCACCTCCGAACGTGACACTTCCGAGCCTACCGATCAGCCCGCCTGCGGTCGGCCGGATGCCTGTTCCCTGCGGTCACAGCCCACCCTTGCCGCGCAACACCTCGTCGGGAAAGCTATCAGGTAAATATTTCATAAATATTCCATCACCGTCAGGCACCTTTTCCCACCAACCCTCAGCCCTGGATGACCGGAAGGTTGACTCGTTGCAAATTTAAACGAACTTCCACTCTTTACGTCACTTGTGGGTCGATTGCCTTTTTGAGAAGTCCCAGTGCCAGCGTCTCTTTCTTTGCATCAAGTTTTTAAACATTCCCTGATGTGCCTGGAGTTCGGAACCACTAGGGAGTTTGTTTGGATTGAGCAAATGTTTAATGTACAAAATGATGGGGTTTACGCACTTTTCTAGCCGTGACGGAAAAAACTAAATGATTACGGTTAGCGTGAAAAGACGAATAATGGAAAAATCAAGGGATATTGATCATTATAGCATTTCCGATCTTCCGATAACTCTAAAAACGTTGCGGCGATCAAAACGGCTTTGCTAAAACTCTACACCTGTAAATATTCGACATTGCCAGCCCCCAAAGCAACAATCGACTCAGAATCAAACTAATATTGCGCAAAACATCGAATGTTTCGGAAACACTGGTTCGAATAGTAAACGCGATAGCTCGGGTTCCGCTACGAATGTCAACAACGACGGGCACTCAACGGTCATCAACTTTTGGTCTCCACCGTGTCTTGCTGAATTCATAGCTCGCTCCTCAACTGTGTTGGGTTATTTCTCCCAAATTCCCCACCAGTACGTACTTCCCACATTCATCGAAAAACAAAGCTTTTCCTCCCCCTGTGCTCATCGTCACATCGTCCTGTCCTAATCCCAAGGGCAACTATCATTCGCTACCTCCCGGCTGTCTCCACAAAAATAACAATCGATCATGGAAGAACTGACATTCCGATAAAACAAAGACGCACGAAATGGTAAAAATCGGAATCTTTCGGGAATCATTGCAGAAGTCTCAACGACAAAC
The DNA here is from genome assembly GCA_951751655.1 of Ophion costatus. NCBI lineage: Eukaryota > Metazoa > Arthropoda > Insecta > Hymenoptera > Ichneumonidae > Ophion > Ophion costatus. The sequence goes on along the minus strand of OX632364.1, from coordinate 30,683,429 downwards.
GGATCAACGTCGCGCAACAGTACGCCAACCCCACCGCCAAAGTCCCCCAATCAATATCCAAACTTGATAAACAGCTCGAAGAGAATAAGAACGGCCTTCACGAGCACTCAATTGTTGGAGCTCGAGCGTGAATTCTCCGCGAACATGTACCTCTCGCGTTTGCGTAGAATCGAAATAGCGACGAATCTCGAGCTCTCGGAGAAGCAGGTGAAGATATGGTTTCAAAATCGTCGGGTGAAGTACAAGAAGGAGGATTTGCCGGGTGGTCAGAGTCCCAAGTGTTGTTGCCTTCGTACCTGCGGCAAGAGACGCGAGAGCTGCGACGAGGAGGGCCGGAAGTGCGACGGTAACTCGGACAAGACCGGAAACGACGAGGAACGCGGCTCCGTCGAGAGCCACCCACACAACGAGCGCCTCGACGAAATCCACGCCGATGGCAATTCGCGACAGGAAGAGAAAAAATACGACGAGGACGAGGCGCGAAGAAATGAGGCCTTCAAGGCGGAAATCGATCTTACCACGGGTCAGGCGAATTTTTACGAGTACTCGAGACGACTAGAGGAAACGAGGCAATCGGGACGCGGCTGCAAAAGAAGTCTGGATAGTTTTGACGATCACGAGGACGCGAAACGCAAGATCTTGGCGATCGATTCGTACGGCTCGAGTGTACCGGAAAAACCCGTTTCGAGGGTGACCAATTGCACGAAACACACCGTCGAACGTATCGTCAATTCGTAGGCGAAAATGTTATGCTTTGATTGCCTGGATATGTATGCGAGGAAGACGATTTTGAAGACGTTTTACTTTGAGAATCGTCATCCAACAGCTGAATGTTGCTGATAGCTGATATATAGGTAGAACGGCTTCAAAATACCTCCCTCTATTTTTGTATATAGTATACGTACCGCCACGGGACAGCCGACCAGTGAATGATGAAAGCATGCTCGTTTTGAAATGCCTCCACACCATTGGCATATTGTAAATAGTGTGTACATAGGTTTTTTTTTTGTTTACAGTAATGTACACATGGAACTGACATATATTTTAGATAATTTATTCTAGTGTTAAGGATTATGGAATAATAAATGAATTATTGAAGCTCACGTCATTCCGATTATTCCATGTTTGTTTCTTCCTGCTCGTCCTGCAATATCTTTCCTTTTTGTCTGCATTAGCTTGGGGCCCAAACAACAGGTGGATTTTCAATATTTCTTTCTGATGAGAGTATCGACGGAACGACGAGGTCGGGTTTTTACACACAATTGATACATAGCCTTGCCAAGTTTTTTTCTATTGCAAAATATTGACAACGAAGTTATTGGTTTTTACAACGAGGATCGGAAATGAAAAATAACACAAACGTACTTTCAGTATGATGATAATACTTTCGTGTGATCGGATAGTTTTTGGGAATTTCGAGAATTACGGAAATGGTGAGTTTTAGAAAAAAGTTCGATGTTGGACCGAAAAAAACAACTTTAATCATTTGGTGTTACCAAATGGATGAACATATCGAAAAACCATCCAGTCGTGTGATGGAAAATGGTATAAACTATGCTCTGTACAAATTTGACGTAAATTGGACGACTTACACCGTTTTGTAAAATATAGTTCCGGAACAAGCGCAAAAAAATAGATTTTTTATTTACATTTTCTGAATAAATTTACAGCCTTGTTAAATATATTTTATTTCTGGGTATGGGGAATATGACAATGAAAGTTAATTTTTTCTCGTTTTTTTTTCACAAACAAAGTAACTGTTCACATGACAATTGTGGCCGAACGATGCCTTTAAGAGAAAGAACTTTCCAATGAAAAATATCTCTTCATAAGCTTATAACAAAAAATGTATTATTCCTAAAATGTATGTGTATTATTTATGGCATTCATATATTATTGATAAAGCATAGCATGTAGTATTAATAAAATTGATTAACGAATAAATGTTGAGATGTTTTTTTCGATGTAATACAACGAAACGTTGCATCGATGTTTTACGATGCATCGAGCAAAAACATCGATGTTTTCGATATGGCGCAAAAAAAAACCTTGACGTTTTCTATTGGTTAAAAGTATAAGACAGAATGCTGATCAAATCCGATATAATCCGAGGTTTTTCATTAAGTTGAATTTTATTCACGTCATATAAGTTTTGATTGTTTTAATCGCGATTTATTGTTGCAAAATTCACAATTTCTCTCACAAAGATCAAAAGTTTACCGTTAGTATAGGAAGTAACGTTCTCCATATGTTTTTTTTACTTGGGCAGGAATCGTTTCTGACTTCTGTTATTTTTAAAATTACAAATAGGTAATTCCGCCACAAGTAAATAACATCGGCAAAACATCGTCACCACTAGAGGCATCTGTGCTTAGATGCTTTGGTATCGTGTTGTTCTTTCATTCTTCCACAGCAAGAGAAAGAAAAGATGTAAAGAAAGCATAAGAGCCTACGGAGCCTAGAAAGCCAAACATGAGTCATAGTGCACAGCAGTGGGTTCCGTGCAAGATGTTGGCTTGCTCTAAAATTCGATACATCGAACGAAATTCATCGATGCATCGTTAAGCATCAACAGTAAGCGATGTATCGGATTGATTCGATGCATCGAATAGAAAACATCGATGTTTTCGATACATCGATGTATATCGAGCATCCCTACAGTGTAGTTTCGCGAAAATGTAAAAGAGAAAAAGTGTAAATCGCAGCGAGGCGGTTCGCCGTAGCGGAGTAGGCGATCTGACCCTTCACAAAAATCATCCTGACTCGGTCAACTTTTGGAACTTTCGTAAAATCTTTGTTGAAAGTTAAAGTCAAGATCCTAAGCGATAAAAAGATGCCATAAAAAAACTGCATTTTTTAGATCCAAGCTTATGCAGGCCCCTTAAATGATGAATACCAAACAAAGTGGAAAGGAATATTAATGATCATTTTGCCGGGGTATCAATTATCATTATTTATCATTTTTCCGGGGCATACACATGCCATTATTCCGAAAAAAAAAAACAAATATTGAAGACAAAATGCTACAAAAGAATAATGTTTGCTATTATAAACGTTAGTTCTTTACGATTTAAAGGGAGAGACACCTTCGGGCGAGGAAAAAATGGCTGATTTTTATGATTTCTTTTCAAAACGGAAGATTTCTTCACCACTTTCGAGACTCAGGGTATATTTTATTACTACCGTCGGCTATTACATGGTATTTTTTTTGTTAATTTTCAAAAGTCTTGGTGGTATGACATGTTGTTCTAAACGGGCTGCGGCCGATGTAGTCCGACGGCGTGACACGTGCGTCGGTGGGATTGATCCGGAAAAAACCAACGAACATTTTTCTTTCATTAACACTCATACGCAAAATATGAATTGAGAAAAAGTAAAAGATGTTGAAAATAAGGTTAGAAAGATCTGTACCGAGTTTCATCAGAATCAGTCGATAATTTTTTCAGCTATACGTCACACCAGTTTTGAAAATACAACCGCCAAAAGTAGTATTAAGGTAGTACCTCCACAGAAGAGTTGAATTACGAAACGGTTGAAATTTTACATATGTTATTTAATACATTATCCAAACATCTGTGCAATTTGAATAAGTTTGACCACCCTATCCTGAGATATTTACACTTAAAGTTGGCTTGGTTTACACGTAACAAATGCGTTATGATGGGCAACCAGAGCATCATTAATTCTACAGTCAAAACTAAAATTAAGAAATTGATAAAAAACGAGGATAAGCTAGAGTAAGATAGCACGAATAATGTGAAAAAAATGAGAATGATTCACCATCTAGGTTCCAAGATCTAACCATGAGAAACCCTCACAATTTTGGTCGTATAGCATATATCCTGCTCGGCCTGCAAGCGAACGAGTGTATTGGGGCAAAGCGTGGACAGTCCCGGAAAAAAGTTTACTGGCAATGGTAGATCAAAAACACAATATAAAATATATTTTACGGCAATAAATGATATCCATCGTATTATCTACTAGTACCGAGTCAATATTGCGTAGTTTTTAATTTTATTTATTACTAATTAAACCAATTATCAATCTTTTGAACATGAACATGGTATATAAACTTTTGGTTGAGATTTTCGCAGAGGAACTACCTTAGAACATACCCTAAGTCTCAAAAACGGTGAAGACTTTTTTCGTATAAAAAAAAATCATTTCAATCAGCAAACTTTTTCCTCGCCCAAAGGTATCTCCCTTAGCGCCTTAAGGTGCTCACCTCTTCCTACCGGAAATAATTGACCAAGCATAGTAAAACATAAATCGGCACCCTTCTTTTTGTCTCTCAATAAGCATCAGCATCGACGCATTCTTTATTTTGTGTTCCGGACGTTTTTATTCTCTTCCCTGCGAGAAGTCATCGAGATACCGAAACATTGTTATTAATACAAGAGACGACGATTTTGTGTGTCCTTTTATGGGGAACAAAGTTCTTCCCTTACGAAGGGACAACAGAATCGATCGTTTAATTTGACGAAGCCTTTTTTTTGTCAAACGTCGAAGGAGCCCTGAGATGAGAGATTCTTTATGTTTCGAGGGCGCATTCATCCCTATGCTTTTTATCGTCGAATGCGCATCGGAGAGGCCATCGAAATGCCTTAATAAACCGGTACTGCTATTTCGCCTCTCTAGCTGCTTTGATACGGTAATCTTACGGTCGCCAACACGAAGGCGAGATAAGCAGTGGAAGAAAGAGATTGACAGCCAAAGAAAGAGAGAGAAAGCGAAAGGGTGAGCGGGAAAGAAGTAGAGAGAAAGAGGAAAGCTTTCGATCTGAAACGAAATGACGAGTTTCCTGCTTGACTCGAGATCTCAGTTCCTTATTTCCGGCATAAAGCGCGTTTTTTTTACGAGCCAAACAGGCCCCTTTTTCGCGATATCTGTCGTACATTTCTTTTAGATTCTTTTTACGACCCTACCAAATGCTCTCACTGCTTTGCTCGGGGCTCTCGAGGAAGCGCGAACTCCTTCAAACGATTCGTAAGGTGGAAGGGCAAATTCTCGAATACGAAGGCGGAATAAAAGCGTCAGCTTTATTCCTACTTTGTTGTGTCGTAATGATTCCATGAAAACCTTTTGAATTTATGAGCCCTGACATTCAGAAGAAATAAACCTTTCTACGTGTTCAATGCATTAAGGGAGGAGATACCATTAGGCAAAAAAATGTGCTGATTTTCATGATTTTGTTTTAGGAGAAAATATTTCTTCACCATTTTTCAGACTTAGGGTATGTTTTATTACTACTTTTGGCTGTTACATGGTATTTAAAAAAAAATAATCTTCAAATATGTGCGGAGGTATGGTATGGCCTTTTAAACTACTTTTTCGAAATTGGCCTGACGTTTAGGTAAAAAACGCATCGACCTATTCTGATAAAATTTGGTATAAATCTTTCCAACCTTATCGTCTAAAACGAAACCTTCAATTAAAAAAAAAAGTAATTTTTAATTGCTAAATGAAGCCATTGTTTTCGGAAAATTCAATCTTTTTGTTTCAAAGCGTACCATTTCATCGATTTTCAACAGTTCTTACTTTTCTTTGGTACATATTCAACGTATGAGTGTTAATGAAAGAAAAACCGTCGTCGGGTTTTTTTCGATTAATCCCGTCGACGCTACGTGTCACGCCGTGGGACAATATCCACCGCAAATCGTTTAAACGATCGTGCCATATCTCCGCCATTTTGAAAGATTAAAAAAAAATACCATATAATAGCTAAAAGTAAGTAGTAAAACACACCCTAAGTCTCCAAAATGGGGAAGAAATATTTCCTTCGTAAAAAAAAACACGAAAATCAATAATATTTCCCTCGCCTACACTGTCTATTTGACCAATTCGCCAACCGCGTCTATTTGATTAAAAAAACTGAATGACTTAGATTTTTCGTGAAATCAAATTTGTCCTATTGCATTCCATTATTGGAATTATTTATTTTGAATATATATATTTATTCAAATCAAAATCTATTTAATATCGTTCAATAACTACGTATTTTATTTAATCCTAATAAATTTGTGATTCGGTTTTATCAGTCCAAAAAACAATTTAGTTGAATCCACTAAATGTATCTATTTGATTTTCCTTTAAATTTAAATTAAATAGAATTTTCGTACAGTCAACCATTTTTCTATTTGATCGAACTGATGGTCTATCTTTTCTTGGAACGCTCATATCAAAGGGGAGTGCGGTTATAAAGATATCTCCCCCCTCAGTAAACTTGCGATTCACAGTTGTTTCGCAAAAAAATTATTGCACCCTTGATAGGTCGCAAACAGTCGGGACATTTTTGGTCATAGCATTTTATTTATACGTTATTATTATTATCATTTTTAATAACATTAAGAACAATATACCGTATTTTATTTATTATCTTTATTATTTATATTTATATAATCATTTATATTATTTTATTTTTCACTTTATCATTATTATTAATAATGATAAAACTCATGCTATGACCAAAAACGTCCCAACTGTTTGAGCCGTAATTTTCTCGAGAGTCTGGATGGCATCTCTCGCAACCGAGTACGCGGTCTCCATATACCCCGTGAAATTTATCGCCTGTTTTCCACGAAAAATCCTGAAATTGGCGCTCCGAAAAATATTCTCTGGTACTGTCGTCGTCTCCTCCCACGTGGGGTCCTCCTTTTGCGACTCCCACGACTCAGCCTCGCACGATACATGCGTAGCACGAGGAATTCTTCTTTTTCTTTTCGTTTCCTTTTTCTTTTTTATTCTCTCGAACGGGGGGGTTGTTTACGGACAAATTTTCCGCTACCGGAGGCTTGCCGGCTGCACGAGCGGCCTTTTAAAAGGAAATCTCTCACATTGCACACACCTTTTTGGCACGTATATACATACATATGTATATGTATATACATACATATGTATATGTATATATATACATATGTATATGTATATATACACACACTGGGTGTCCCATTTTAATCTTACACCTGATTTGTACAGAAAAATACTGCTCCGATCAAGCATTGAGTATAATAACACTTAGAGTTCAAAGGGGGACGTTTAAAAAAATCTTTTTGGTCCAAATTCAAAATGGTGACGTTAAGATGGCTCAAGAATTTTTTTCACCGAAACATTTATCAGGTCAAAACTAACAACTTTTGTAGGCTTTTTTTTTATAACGTTCAAAATTTTTTGGTTGAAATACCATTTTTTACCTTTATAGCGCTATCGAGAATGTACCACGAAGAAGTAGAGTCTTCAACATCCCTAGTGTAAGTGTGCGCGTGTGTGCGCGTGAGTTTGTTTGGGTTTGTTTGGGTTATCGAAACCAGGATTAGGTCTCTGTGGCTCGCCACTTCGGCTAAAAAATGGTATTTTAACCTGAAAACTATGAACGTCATCAAAAAAATTTTCCCACAAAAGTGGTTAGTTTTGGCCTGATAAGTGTTTTGGTGAAAAAAACATGATCTCATTTTTTTTAAACACGTCGGTTATCTTAACGTCGCCATTATAAATTTTGGATAAAAAAAGACTTTGTTTTGAACGCCCTCGTTTGAACCTTAAAAGCTTCATTATACTCAATACTTGATCGGAGCAGTATTTTTCAACATAAATCAGGTGTAAAATTAAAATGGGACACCCGGTATATATATTTATAGACGCATTCATACTTGCACAGACACATAGTTATGATACACTTATAGTTACTATTAGTTTAATTTTTATTGTATTTCCATTGATATTGATATTTTATTTAATATTTATCTTTTAAGACTATGTTAATACAGTGAATTATCATTTGGTTATCAATAAATATGTAGATGTAAAATGAAAATATGAAATAAAATCATGTAAGTAATGGAACTAAAAGTAAAGTAAGCATTGTACTTCTACTACTCATCATTTTAATTTTATAATATTATCGATATATATATATATATAACAAATATTATAAATAAAATGATAATTAGATTTTTATTAGATAGTTTTATTTAGCCATTCCTGCCTCTCAGGCTTAAGAATTTCACATCAATTTACAGCGGTTACATAGGTCCCTCTTACTCATATACTACTCTTACTTATATACTACTCTTAACATACAATGTTTGCTTTGGTTCACATTAATCTCTTTTTCCCTATTACTGCATTTCCATTATCATTATTATCTTATCCCCTTTTAACTTGTAGTTTTTCAAGCTCTATACCCCGTATTTTATTTGTCCTCACATTTCCACATCTTAATTTCGCCCGAGTTTCGTTTCTTCCTCCTGGTATATTTAAATCCTCTCAATACTTTCTTCTCTCGATGCTATTCTTCCTGCTTTTGTACTGCGGGCAATACGACGGAGTTTTTAATTATATCTCGGTCCTGTTGGAAAAATATTAAATTTAGTTCATTTATTGAATTTAATATTTAAATATTTACATAATATGACATTACTGAATATCAAATTCAAATTTGAACTCTTATACATTCAATTTTCCTTTTATTTATACTGTCATCATCGACATGATTTTATTTTATATATACATTTCCACAGTAACGTTTACATCATATTAGTATTCTATTAAATTACTTTTTTCATTCCCATATATTACCATACTATGCAGTGCATCCCTTACTCTTACGTTCATAAAGAACACGACCTCGCCCTCACACACACATACACACGTATGTTTATACAGAAGAGAGTACAAATCATCGAGAGATCTGTTCACGGGGCATTATGCGCGACGAAGCGTACGAGAACGATGGCCGAGGGTGGGAGCGTCCCCGTAAATTTTCGTGAAATTTGTCAAGAGGGCCCCCACTTTCAGC